>VZTZ01008481.1:0-31039 GCA_013400955.1 Drymodes brunneopygia | reverse complement strand
CTATTTTTATTACATTATTTCTAGAAAATAATTAATTTAAAATTAACAATATTTTTATTAAATTCATTAAAACTAATCATGAACACCTGCTATTTTTCATTTATGTAGACTCTTTTGACAAGTTTTGTCTCTTTGATACTCTAGAATGATTTGCAACTGCCCACCCAATGAATCAACTCTGTCCAAGTTTTGCCTTACCTGTCTACTTTTCTCCATTTAAGCTCTAGGTTGCTTTAGTTGATATGGCTTTGGGCTTTGAAACTGCCTTCACCTGGAAGTAGCTGAAAAGGACTGAGGTAATTACTTTAGTGAATATTAGTTGATTTAATGATATACTATCCCTTCTTTTATCATCCACTACTACTATATCAGGTGGATTCCTAGTGCTTTCTTCTGTGAAAGGACTGTGCTACGCTGGATCCCTGTGTGCATTCTGCCAGCTGCACCCCAACAGCATCCATCAGCCACACCCCACAGGGCTCAGTCATGATATCTGTGGGTGTGCACGAATGAGTACAGCAAATTTTATGTCCCTTGAGAAAAGATGTGCTTTGGTGCTAGAGATATTACATGCAACTGCAAGACTGATGCCATATGAGACCTGACCACATTACCAAAGAGAATTACTCCTGCTGTTGAAACACTTAGAACTGAGGTCATCTTTTCCAGGAAAAGAGGGAATACATTTGTAGTTTGTGGCTTTTAAACCAATTGTACTGCATCTAAACATAACTTTCTCTTTTAAAAGAGCATAGCTTGAAAATATGCTGTTTGAAAAGAAATTCTGAAACTTAGTTTTGTTTATATTTTTTTTATATTTCTTTTCTAAAGAAAGGTGTCCCTGCCCATGGCAGGGGGATTGGAACTAAATGATCTTTAAGGTCCATTCCAACCCATACCATTCCACAATTCTATGAAAATTGACATGGAGTCCTGTTTTTAATCACATCTTTTTATATAGCTGTTGAGGAGTGTTTTGTGGACACAATGGAAATTATTTAATTATTTTTCATGTACATTTTTCTTTTAAGCAAAGATGTTACAATATTTACAAAGATGTATTGAACCACATACAGTTATTTGGAACCCCTCTTGGTAATAGCAGAGACTTTTGCATTTTTAAACCTATGTCCATCACTGAGCTAAGTGTCAATCACTTTGCTTAGGAAGAGGTCACCCTGGACACAACTAACTGAGCTGATAAAAATATTTGTCTAGGGAAAATGAGACTGATCACCCTTTTTTTTTTTTTTTTTTTTTTTTTAATTTTTCCTGCTAGTTGGTCTCACAGAGGAGTTTGAATAATAGGAAATGTGAGGGACAGAAACTGAAGTCTACAGCCTGTAAACATTTATGTGAAGGGCTTAATTCACAATTTTAAAGAAATCACAGGTTTAAGTCATGATGTATGGCATCTAAACAATATATATCTATCTGGCTATATAAACATTCGAGGCAAAATTCTAATTTCTCATAGATTTCTATGCTTAAAATTTTCAAGGTGTAATTATGCATTTTATGATATTGGATTACAGAGGTATTTAAAAACATTATCATTCTTAAGAAAGAAATAAACAACAACAAGTAACCAACCCCAGCATTTTGAGGTGTGTTCTCTTAATAAAAAAGCTTTTACTACAGCTTAGTTTGAAACCTGTATTTCGAGTTTTCCTGGCACTTACAGAAAGGTTTATGTAGAATTATTCTAAAAAAGGACCTCTCCATCTTGTGGTTTTTGGGGTAGTATCCATCTTAGGTTCCTTTGGCAGTTTCTTTATTAACCATGGAGTCCCCAAAGAAATTATCCATCCATTTGCTCAACAGCTCACAAAAACCCCACCTGGATGAGAACTCTTTTGGAAGATATATTTGATGGTTATTTGCAGTCCCCGGTTACCTAGATGGGAAGATACAGCTGCAGTTCTGAGCTTTTAGGATTCCAGACAGTGTAGATCACTGATGTGACTCTTTTGGTAGTAAACTGGATAAAGTGTAAAAGAAGCAGACTTTTTTTCTACTGTGACAAATGTTATGTGATCTATTTTTTAATACTGTGTTACAGTTCCAGACAGTTTTAGTATAAAACAAGCAAGCAAAACAAAACAAAGAACTACAAGAATCTAAAGTTTAGTACTTAAAAACATAAGAAAAGCAGAGTTAAGACTGTGTGTGAAATTTTAATGTCCTCTTGTCCATGTAACTGAGTTTTTAATTAGTATGATCACATACTGATTTTTCCTTGAGATGCCTGTCTCTTCCAATAGGAGCTAATCTTCACTATTTCTATTTATATTTCTTATTAACCATGTGGCCTTACAGGTACACTTCATTCAAACTTTGCAATGCAAATAAAACTGCTAATTTTCTCTAGGTTCCTGTGGTGCAAAGAATTAGTGCTTCAAAAATACAGATAATTTTATTTACAGAGCACACTGAGGGAATAGGTGCCACTGTTGTACAGATTTATATATTTAAAATATAGGTCCAGTCAATTTCTGTGTCTGCTTTATGCAAATCTCAGAAGCAACTAATGTTTTGTTTTGCTTTGTTTTTTTCTGAAGTTCTGAAGAAAAGAAAATCAATATTCAATCTAAGTCAGACATCTGGCATGAAAAATTTCAGCTTGTAGCCTGGTGCCTGGCAAAGTTGTATGTAATTAAAAATAAACCTTTTATTGTGAGAAATTTCAGGCAACCTGAACTGAATAAGATTTTGAACACCTGTTGTAAGAAAGCTGTCATTAAAAAACTGAAATTAAGGGATTGAATCAAAAAAGAAAGCATTTTCTATTTTTTCTTTCTCTGACACTTTCAGGATTGTATTTTTCCTGTTTTACTTAGTAAATAAGAGCAAACCAGATCAAAGATATACTGCTTCATGTTGAACTCTTGTATTTGAATTATACTGATTAAAATGAAGCAAGTAAGGAAGTTGTGCATTATTATAATTATTGAATACTGATATTCCTGGTTGTTTCCAGAAGCCAGTGACATCAAAGCTCCATTGCAATAAGTGCTAAGCAAATGTATTGTAAAGTGAAGACCCTGCTGCAGAAGCTGAAATTTTTCCCTTATTCTTTCCTGTGTTGTTGATCAGCATCACTGAACAACATGAGAAATAAGTCAAATAACTTATTGTAACAAAATAAAACTAGAATGCAAGCTATAGGTTCTTAATATAAGACATAAGGCCAAATATCTATTTGGCAAGATATTCAAAAGTAATGCATGTCATTGTTTTGATTTTTTTTAAGAAATACAGTGAGTTAGGATCAATAAAGGGGAATAGATAAACCAGAGATCCACCTTTCTTTGAATATAATGAACTAAATGAGATCAAGTTGATTGAAATGCTTATTGGATTTATGGGGAAATCTGTCCCTGAGCAATAAATCTGTCTGAATGGAGACCCACCATTTATCAAGCTCACAGCAAAGGGCCTTTGAACTGGTGAGCAGTTGGCATAGGAAGACCCTGAGCTATAGGCTAGCATTTCTATCATTTATAATTCACCTTGCATGACAACTTATAGTATGTCAGTGGCCAACCACATATCCAAGGAAGAAGGAACATGCCTACATGGGCATTATGATCTTGAAACCATTTTGTTTATTTCCGTTCCCAAAGGAACGGAAAACCAAGCAAACCCCTAAAAGCTAAAAGAGAAGTGTGGTGAGTGGAGGTTGCCAGTGTTTCACCCCAGCAAATAAAATCATACAGTCATGAGTGAACTGGTGTACAAGAGGGCCACAGATCAGTTTGCAGTCCTCGGAGACAATCAAGTGTCATTGCAAGAGATTCCAGAGCAAAAGGAGAAAGCGTAGGAGGGAGAGAAGTTTCTGAGCCACTTTTGGAGCCATTACTGACTGTATGAATATTCTGAAACCATGATGAAGATGGCTTGTAGTGAGTTTGGGTTTGAACTGAAAAGGATGCAAGAAAAAACAAAGATGAGTTTAATCCATGCTCAGTTGTTTTTCACATTTTGTTACTTGGCCCTGCAATGCCAGTCATGAGGGCTTGATGTTAACCTGTGTGGATACAAATGGTTCATTATTTACTAGAAAATTTTCTGTTGTGGTCCCAGAAATTGAGAAAGCATTTCAGGAACTTTTAAGTTTTCAAACTTATTTTAAGAAGGAATTTTTTTGATAATAGCGTGGGAGATACCTTTACAACAGCAGTTTCAGAAGAGTTTAGAAAAACTTGCTTCTGTACCTTCACCAGAAAACCTGCACCACCCAGCATCATGCTGCTTTTAACTTTGTTCTGATAGGACTTCTGTCTTTAGAGGAAACCTCTAAAGAATTTTGGTAAAGCCTCTGATGACTGGTTCTTTCTCATGATGAACTTCAGATGAGTAATATAATATTTATACATCCATGGATACCACCATTGACTAAGAAATCAGAGAGCAAATTGAATTAAAACCTTACAAAAATAAAAACAAATAGTAAGCATCCTAAGCACTAAACTAAACCACACAGAAACTGTATTTTGTTAACTATGATTCACTATATGAATCATATATGACACTACAGGAACTTTACTTTAGATGCTACTATTGTTAGTAGGTATGGTGCTTATGTTCTTAGGACAAACATGATTTTCAGTGCATAATTTTGATAAAGTAGAAACTGGAAAAAAATCTGAAAAAAATGCCGTTATGATTAAACCATGGCAATTTCCTTGGAAATATCTAAATAATGTGAAAAACTGGCCTTCTAGATATTACTATCAGTAACTGATCCCAAGCAGTAAAAATTCATTTTCTCTGTGGCACTGGCTAAATTGATTTATCAAAAACTGGTACTGTTTGGACTCAACTTCTCTTCGCTTGTGTCTCTATGTTTTGGCAAAAGAATAAATGATTTCTCAAGGAAAAAATCTTGAAAAATTGATTGGATTTTGTGAGGATTTTAAAAATAGATAAATCAAACCTTTAAAAACTTTTTTTTAAGAGCACTAGTTTTCGAGTAGTATAGCTGAAATATCTGCACAAGTCAGATGACCCTATTTGAGCAATGAATTAGTCTGTTGCTATATGCATGGTCTGTAATAACAAAAGGTTGAAACTAGTGTCATTCAATTGCAAATCTAAAGAAAGAAGAGAAATGCATCAGCTTTAAACTAGTTTTTAGTAGAACTCTTGCCAGAACAATTCCTAGGTCTCCTGTATAATACTTACAGAAACCTAATTAAAGTCTACATCTGCTTAGCCTATTGTGAAAGCCACATAAAATGTGATTTAAACTAGCATGGTTTTTTTTCACAATGAAAGCTAGACAATGAAAATTAAGCATATATAGATGGTCAGCCATTGAAGGGAAAAAAACACTAAACCATTGCATTACCATGCTTGTTCATGCTACTAAAATTTTCAGAGTAAACATGAGACCTGCCTTCTACAGAGCTTTCAAACTGTCTTTAAAACTGGCCACTCTCTTCAAACATTCATCTCAGTTCTCTTACTCTGCTACTCCATTCCTTCAAGAAAATTAAAGTCTGTACCTACATACTGATGTCTTAAATAAAACAAACAAGACACAGTGTATGGGTGAAGAGAGGAAAAACAAAACCAGAAATCCTTCCTGTAAAAGCCAGTCTTATTAAAAAAAAAAGTGTCAGCTTTTTAGCAGCCAATAAGCTGTAGACAGCCATCAGGGCACATTTCAGAACTGCTTAATTCTATGATCTAATTTGTAAGTGATCTACAAGAAATGCAATTTGGTATTTTCAAGTTAAATAATATGTCTAAATAAAAATAGAAAATGTATTATTTCTCTACTGTCAAGTCAGAAAGCTTTTGCAGCCAAATTGAAAGCAAATGGTAAAATTATTCAGATTTTATCCCCTTTGAAGTAATTCCTCTCATCAATGTCAACTGATAGGAGGTGATTTTAAAAGCACATATACTGCTACCAGGAATTTGAAAACAGTGCCTGTAATTAGTGTGGGAAAATGATGTCATAGTAGATATATCCTTGGAGGAATGTGAAGGAAATGTGGGTGGGTTTTTTGGTTTAGTCATAATCTTAGACCGAGTATTCAGGAGTTTATGAAGATAATGTTTAAGTGCAGATTCTATGGTAGCTAAATCTCATTAAACGTTTTCTGAATTTTTGTAAAATTGTCAAAACCTACGCATTTAATGATGAGGTTCACAAAGGCAATACTTCTGGTCTGAAAAAATGTCCAGTTTCACCAGGGGAGTCCTTTCTAGTCACAAGTTATTATTTTATGAGTGGTTTCAAACTTCATGGGAGAAGTAGATTGGTGTGGTGCGGTATTTTTTTATTTTACTAATGCACATTCAGAAATGCTATTGAACACAGTACTGTAATAGTTGAAGGTGGCTGGAATATTTTTTCTTGTTTTAAAACCAGTTTAAATCAATGGGATTAAAAAAGTATCTCCAATTTCAAGAAAAGCCCTTATTTTTGAAGCAGTTTCAAATTATTTGGAACAGAAAGAGAAGGTAACTGGATTAACAGGATAATTTGGACCTTTTTAAAGATGCACTATAAAAATACTTAGTTCAATGGATTCAAGTGCCTGGCCATATTGTAGCCCTTGTACAAAGATGTATATGATACAAGGTATTGATCTTTCTTCTGCATTTATCACTTTGTCATTTGTTTCAGTCAGTGCTGCTTAGATGCAAATATCTTGTTTTCAGTATCTGTAATGACATCTATTTAAAACAGAGAGTTATCTGTTTATATATCCATTGCTATCACTATTTAGTGATTGCATCACTATGTAGTGGCTTGGCTCTACTTTCAGTAATTCAAGTTCTTCTGTGGATAACTAAGTGCTCATCATGATAATCCTGTGGATTTCAGTGGTTCCGCTAATAGGTTTACTAACATCTTTAACACTGAATCTCAGTACCTATGGATATCTTGAAACAGATCAGTCAAAATTGAAAAATGCTTTCACTGAAAAGTTCTTGACTGTGGACAATAATGTTTTATCTCCCCTTTCATTTAAGAATGCTTCCATCCAAGCCCCATCTTTTTGTTTCTTTATTTCTCTGAGTGTGTACTTTAAATGCAGTAAGAATGCTCTTGGCACACAAATCTATTTTGAAAAAAATAGAAATAATATTTCTTGTATCTTCTGTATGTCAGTAAGTGTATAATCCCAATTCAAAGAGGCTGCTTCAAGGCCTGACAGAATTACTGTAACTGATTCCAGTGAAACTTGTATCAGTGAGTAAAAAGATGGTGAATTATAGAAATGAAATGGAGTCCCCAAACGCCATGGATTTGTCACAAGACTCTTGGTCTGCAAAGCAGAGTATAAATGCACTCTGCAAAATATTCCAGTTGTGAGACAGAGAATACTTGATAGAAGAGAATCTGATCACAGAAAGAAGGATTTTGAAAGCAGAGCTTGAGTTTACAGTGGCCAATGTTGACCAGAAAACCTTTTACCTACCACTAATTCTTGGGCTCTTGGTGCTGTTGGCAAGGCATTGGAGGTTCTCTGTGTGTCAAAACCCCACCCTTCATCATCATAATTGTGGCCAGTTGTTAATCTTGCTGTGCTCAAGGAATGGAGAATGTGTCCTTTTAAGATCTGTAGGTCCTGCAGACCTGGGTCAGAGCAGGTCAAGAAAAAAGGAAGCTTGCATAGCTAAACCAGTCTGTGAATCTGTAAAAGGTTTAGGTATCTGGTTTAAAATACATTATTGTTACCAAAGCTCTGGTGAAACCGACACTGTCAGTACAACAGTATTTAACAGTTTTGATTAATTCTATTTTTAATTAGAATAACTACTTATATTGTTTTATTTATGAAGAAAAAAAAAAGAAGTAACTGAGCTCACTACCTGATCCTTAAGGTATTAGTGCTTTGATATATTTGGGAAGCAAATGTAAATATCAGGAAAGTTGGTATTTCTCTATTATTTACTGCTCATTGAATTGAAACTGGGAAAAACTGATATTAAAACTGGAGCAAATCTTGTGACAATTCCATAAATGCATTTCACTTGGGAAACTTGCTAAAAAAATGTGCTTTAGAGTATGATTTTGGAAAGGGCCCATAAATTAGCTGAGGTGAAAAATTAAAAAATAAGAAAAGGAAAGAAGTTAGGCTCCATTACCCAGTACTCTAGCAGATTTATTGGGAAGTCACTCTTTCAGCCAGTGTTTTTATAACTTAAACAAATTACAAGTAAACATCATATTTGTATGTGACTTTTCATGAAAGCAATGTTTCAAAGTGATTCATTATTTATTACACACTCTGTGGTATACAGGCTATCCATCCAGCTGTTAGAAGTAATGAGAACAAGAAAAAGACCTTGTGTGCTTTAGCAGAAGATTGCAAACCTGGAGTAGCTTTCAAACAATATAAAAGGAAGAGATTTACCTACAAAACTGATGAAACTTATATGAATGAATGAGAGGCTCTTCTGAATCCAGCAGCCCTTCCTGCTTGCTTCCTGACTCTGACTTAGTGCTTCAATAGAGTACCTTGTGTTTATGTACTGACTTAACCAGTATATATGGTTATATACTGGTTTAACTGGTCTCTCCCTCTCTTCTTAGAGTAATCAAAAATATCAACCAGGGAGGGGAAAAAAAAGCCAAAGGCACATACTTCTCTTTTATAATTATCTTGTTTTTGCAATTTATGGACTAGTTTTATGCTTTTATTCCGAGAAATATAAACTGGCACAAAGAATTATGTTAGTATTTATAATAACAGAATAATTACTCAGTGTTGGTTATTTTAAATTCTTATGCATATAATATAAGAATTATTATAGATTAGTTAAATTGATTTGCAATAAAATTCTCTCGCTAAAATTTGCACCAAAATTTCACTGTCTTTCCAGTAAAACTATTGTTTTGCTGTTCCACCCGCTCCCCCTTGCAGTTAAGGGAAGTCGAAACCCGGCAGGCGCCCGGGGGCATCAGCACCATGGACAGAAGCCGCTGTGACCGGCGGCGCTCAGCCGGTGCCCGAGACCCACCCACGGGAATGTCTAAAGCCTCCTAAAGGTCTGGGTTTGATTGCTTGAAACACCTCTTAGCCTACAGGAGAACCTGTCAGTGGTGTCATAGATCAGTTTCAATCACCCAAGTAACCCGTGTGTTGGGAGCAAGGAGGGAAAGATTATGGTGTGTGAAGGTCTCATAAGTTCCAAGACCTTAGAAAACATCGCAATGAAAGATAGAGTAAATCATGCTTTGCCGGCTAAGTAAACTACTTTGGCACTGTTAACTCTTTGAAGTAAGAACTGTACTGACTGTATTTTTCTTATTGTTTGTTTGTTTGCTTGTTTGCTTTGAGTGTTTTGTGGTTTTTGTTTATTTGTTTGTTTTTAGTAATGTCAGGCATATTGCAGACTTGATATGTTTAAGCTACTCTCAAAACATAATAAGGGACCCATCTTTGAAAATAATGGTCTAAGCAATATTAATTATGATGCTCCTACTTAAATAGCAATCATTAAATTATTATGGACTAAATATCTTCTAATCAAATATACGAACTATTTTGTTATCTTCCTCCCTTCCAGTGGAGAAAATGGACAATGGACAGTATCACTGGGAAGTGGGACTTCCACACAACAGATATGTGAAAGCCTATGGGGTATGGGACGTATTTAATGCATTTATTTAAAAAGCCCTCCAAAACCCACCAAAATCCTGTCAAAGATTTTAATTTCTCTCTACTCTAAGTCAAGAATGATTCAGAAAATAATTAAATTATCCATTAAGTGAGTCGAAAGCCTGTATCAAAACCAGGTACTGTAGAGGCAGTAGATGGTGTCTGTGGTTCAACTGTACCAATCTTAGCAAAAAAAAGGAAACCTTCTTACCTAACTTCAGACAAAAACATCAGAGACGTCTTCATGTGACTTAGTCTCTCCAGACTCCCTTCATGGTCAGTGAAGTGGGTGCTCATTTGAAGTGAAAGGTGCAGGTCACCTGAATATTGAAGAAATTTGCTGAGGATAAGACAAACTATGGTCTTATTTTTTTCTAATGGTTAAAGAGGATCACTGGGGGAACTGCTTCAGAAGCAGACTTATCCACTGCAGCTGCCTGTTTTTATCCAGACAAAGCCCTCAAATGCTGACAGTAAGTAGTGTGCAAGCAACTGGGCAAGTTTTGGAGGATTAAGTATCTAGGGGTGAGGAGGTTGCTGGGAAGTTCCACACAACTCATCATTTGCCTGGAAGATATGCCACTAGATGATAGATAGTATCTGACTTGTTCTAATACTTCCACTCTTACTGAAATACAGCCAAATGATGAAAATCCACAGATTAAACTTCCTCTGCATGCATTTTAGACCTCAAATATAAGCCTCTGCCAAGAATATTACATATGAGACTATAACTGATTTAGCTTCACATTCTTCTCACTGTCTTGGATGTTGGTTATACTTCTTTCGTTTATTTATTTTTCAACATCCTTCCCATTAAAAATTTCAATGAAAAAAAGTGAAATTACTCAAAGAGATGCCAAAAGCTGAAAACATGTTTTAATACAACTGCTTGATTTTTTAATTTTCTTTTTTTTAGGTATCTAATATTGATACAGAGTGAATATAATATTGAAATAGAGTGAAAGGTGGAGATAAAGTTTACATTACTGGATCAGGTGATTAAAAGAAAAGTATATAAAACACCCTCTTTTGTATTTGGGATCTGCTTTGAATGAAACTCCTTCTTCTTATCAATCTAATGAAAATAAAATGCAGAAAAAATGAATGCAGTATTGTCCTCTAGAGTCTGCAGACAACTGAAGTAACAGTTCTGCTTCAGGAAATAGGAAGGATGCTCTAAACTCAACCAATGACGTGAATGACTGATAACAACTGGAAGTAAAGGCTGAAAATGTGCTACCCAATTTCAGGCATCTGATAGATCTACTTGAGCCAAAAGTTGAGTTTTCTCTAGACTACACAGCCAAGGAAGAAGGACTTTTTTTCCAGACACAGACTGGAGGATGTCCTGAGATCTCTCTGTCTTCCTCACTTTGCTGGGAAATTTTATATTATTAAGCTCTTTCTATAGATACTTTCACTGCCAGAGTTTTATGGAATGGTCTCCTTTCCAGCCTCTCTCTGTGCCTCTCCGTCCACATTAGTGAGTGAAAAATTATCCCGGTAGATTAAAATGAGATGTTTATACAAGAGTTTAAAGCCATTTCTTGAACTCCTTCTATGCCAGAAAGGAGGCCATGCAATTGCTACAGCTTTCAGCTTTTCTTCTCTTTTGTAATGCCAGAGTGGTAGACAATTTACTTATATCTATGGTATGTTTGAAACTGGAAGACTGTGGATTATAACACAAAGTATAAGAAACACTGATTTTTAAAATTTATTTCCTATTTTTTGCAAATTTAAAAAGTCAACTGTTCCATTTATCTATTCACAAATCTCACATTTAATACAATCTTCATCATAAGGAAGTTGTGGCATTTCCAGTCCCCCAGAGCACCTCCATAATCCTTGCAACAGAATTCAGACCCACCTGAGGACATCAAGGGTCATGGATCAGGTCCTGTCCTGTCCTGTCCTGTCCTGTCCTGTCCTGTCCTGTCCTCTCCTCTCCTCTCCTCTCTTCCTCTATATGTGATTCTCCTCCTAACAGCATTATTTCCTCCCATTTCAGAGTATGGCCTAGCTATAATAATAGCAAATAAGAAAAACCAATGCACATATTTTGGTTCTTGGCTTCTATTTTGCTTTGGGGGAAATAGTTTGTGACAATCTCATTTTATGTCTAGACTGCATCATGCTCTTCAATAGCCAGCCTATGCTGAGGGGCCATTGCCCCTCCTGACTTGTTCCTCACTCTGTTTATTGTTAATTCACTTGCACAGGGGGAAGAGTCACAGATCACAGAGATATTATTTTATGTGGCATGGCTTGTTCCACTGGAAGCTGATTAGATGAAGTAAAATGATGTTGTACTGTCCTATACTAGTGTGCTAGATAAGTGACAGATACATTAAGAAAAATAAAATTCAACTGTTTATGGTTTTCCTAACTACTACCCACACACTGTACTGTTCAGTTATCATGTGCAATTCAGTGCCAGAGATAATTTGCACACTAACATGTTACCACCCAGGGAACTGGATATTAATATTTGCTTAAGCCTGTGGGACACACACGTCATGTGAGCCTGCCAGTTTCCTTGTGTGAGGGCAGATGCATGTTGCCATTGTGGGGGGCAGTGAAGGGAAGGAATGCCTCCTCACACAGGCATACATCCACTTTGGTTCTGGCTTTGCTCCCATGTGCTATTAGGCTAGAGAAAGAGCAGACATAACATGCCTGAATGGTTGGTGTCAGATATGTGACAATCCCTTACCCATTTCTCAGTCAGTAGGAGGGGTGAACAGCAACTGCTGCCCCCAGCATCCCAACCTGTGGTGTATGGAGGTGACACCAAACTATGAGTGTTGCCTGAGCAGGCATGTGGGCTGGGCTGCAGGATCTTCATTGAAGTCTATTGCAAATAAATTTGGGTTTTCAGGAATAAAGTGGCAATACAGTTGTAAACAATAGTTTTTAAAGGGTCAAAGAAGTGGGACTTGAATGATTTTTTAATACTTTTTGTAACTTTCTGTGCATTTAATGGCAACAACAATAAAAATACAGTTTCGCTTTACCTTTTTTTTTTTTATTATTTTTTTATACCAAAGACAAACAAAATCTTAACATTTTCAGATTCAAATAAAGCTGGATTATGGTACTGAACCACTGAAATATGACCCCACAGGAAAAAAAAAATGGATCTAACCATGATCACAACAATTTCTGGAAAAGAAAAAGACTTTTGGAAAGCAAAATCACTGTAAGCAAGTAAATAGCTTCATATGAAACAGACACTGACTTTGTTCTCTGTCCCTCTCCCCATAGTTCTCCCCCTTTTTCATCGCAAAGGGCTACATGGAAAGTGTGTCTCATTGTTAAATGATCTGAGAAAGGCAGAAAAGGGGAAAGGACAAGATCATTTCACTTGTATAGATGAGCAGACAGAGAAACAATAACAAGGCAATCAATTGAACAAACAGAGGCTGTGGCAGTAACACAAATGATCGTCATTCTCAAAGTCTGAGACACAAATAAATTTGTAGGGGAGATATTAATCACGACATAATTCTTAACAAATAAATTTGCTTATGGAAGGACTTTTATTCATGCCTATGAAATAAATACTAAAATACAAAACAAAATCAGTAATCTTTTTCCTCTGTGCTGGATTTAACCCTTTTCCCTCCATTCAATTACAATTTCAGATTAGATCTCCCACTGCTCTGAATTACCATGCTTCCAAGACATTTGTGGTACTTTGTTGATGTGCATTACCTGAAGTTTAGGTTCTTTGTAGTGAGGGTGAAGATATAAAGATAAAGTATGGAGTTGAAAACCTATTTCTGTTCAAGCTATGAACACAGCCTGGGAAATGCAGCACATGAAGGTATCAGGAGCAAGTACCCAGCACATAAGAAAACATATAAAAATTGTAGTGTATTCTTATTTGTAAAGGGGTATTTACAAGAAGGCACTCCAAGATGCCATTTAGACTCTATTCCACTGTGGTTTAGCCTTTAGCTTCTGAATTGGAAAGGATTTCTCATAACAACAACAGGAACAACAACAAAATCTTCACATGTACCTCTTAGATTTAGTTTGCTCAGTGGATATTTAAGACACAGATCTGGTGCAATTAAAATCAGCTGACCACTTAATTCCTTTAGTGCAGTCTGGAAACTACTGATTTGAGAATCTTCAAAAGTGCCCTTTGAGACTCAGTTTCTGGCATCCATAGGTTTAAAAATTCATAGAATCATAAAATGGTTTAGGTTGGAAGGCACCATTATAGATCCTCTAGTTCCAACCCTCCTGCCATGGGCAGGGACACCTTCCACTAGACCAGGTTGCTCAGAGCCCCATCCAACTTCACTTTGAACACTTCCAGGAATGGGGCATCCACAACATCTCTGGGCAACCTGTTCTAGTGCCTCACCACCCTCTGAGTAAAGAATTTTCTTCTAACATCTAATTTAAACTCTCTTCTACTATGATTCTACTCCTCTGGGAAATGCCATGTTTAAGAAGAAGGTGCTAATGAGAAATATTGTCGTGTGGATTTTAAAGCAGTTTTGACAAGAAAAGATAGCAAGTGGAGCTAAAAGCTTGTTTTACTTTAAAAAAATCACCTTGGACTCTTGGGTGTTTTAGTATCTTCTCCTTTCTAAAGGCATTTTATTCTGAAAAGCTGAACACACTCCCATTAGCAATATGTTCAGTCAAGAGCATCTGGGGAAATATATTTGTTGTTTTAAAAAACCCACATAAATATTCCCACATTTGCTGTGTGGGATAACACATAGCAGCTGTATTGTAAAACCTCATGCTTTGCAGAACACAGTCCATCAGAAGAGATGTGTTTTGGTTCATCTGAGAGAGAGATGACCATAAATCACCAGGTGGTAATAGGAGTTGTCAGGAAAAGCTCTGCTCAGCAGTGCGGGAATGCAGGCACAGAGGAGAGTTTGGTGGGAGGGAATCTTCCCTGCCCACCTGTCACTCCTTCCCTGTGTCTCTACAGCCACATGCTCCCAATTTTAAATCCCTGTCCCAGGCCAGACAGCTTCCCCCTGTCTTCCTTTAATCTGCCTGAAATGCCTTTGCCTCATTTAACCCACTTTTGCCTCAAAGAGAAGAGCTCCCCATCTCTTTCTTGCCACCCGTTTCCCTAAGCAGGCTGCTGAGATGCTTTATTTACTGGCACCCCATTCGAGGACTGCCAGTCTATTAACAGGTGTGATCTCATATCCCCAAAAATCCTTGCTGCTTTTCTGTCAGGGACATGCAATGCTCATCATGGGTGAGAATTAATGTCTCAGTACTATAGAATGAATCCCTAATGGAGGTTCAGACCTTGGAGATTGCTAGGAGCGCAAGTGGATTGTGTTTGACACTGGATGTGATTGTGTATTTGTTTTATATTAATGGAGGTGGGAAGCTGCTAAGAGAGTTATGATTATTTCCCAGCTCAGCAAATGCAAGTTTGTATCCCAGACTTCACTGGGTAATTTAGCTACTTTGACAATTCCCAAAATTGCTAGAAAACTAAGATTTCTTGTAGATATATGGTGATTTCTTCAGTTTTTATTTGGCATAAAAAGGCAAAGTTGTTTTAAAATATATTTTTTTCCAGGTAGAAGCCTAGAATCACAGAATTATTTGGGTTGGAAGGGACTGTAAAAATCATCTAGTTCTAATCCCTCTGCCGTGGGCAGTGACACCTTTCATTAAAATAGGTTGCTCTAAGCCCCATCCAACCTGGCCTTGTCAATCTAATCAGTTCAATGACGTTTTGCCTTGCAGAATGTTTCATTTGCTTGTTTCTTGGAAAAGTTTGTTTCTGAGAAAAATACTCTGATGTCCAGTCTGTCTGGTGTTCTATCCATGACAAAGAGCCAAATTTTGGCCCAAGAATCCTGATGTTGTAGTGTTTTTAAGACAGAGCATTGAGGTTAGGTGTTTTAAAAGTTCCAGTCTCCTGCAGTAATAGTACTAAGAATCATTTGATATCTGCTCTGCAGTATTGAAATTTAATTAAAACAGAAAAGGGGTGAAAGGATTGTACTGCCATAATTACTTTTATTTTTCTCCTTTTTATTTAAGAATGTTTTTGTGTTTCAGGCAAACTTTTGGGAAGTTATACTATGGTTGTAAAATACTGTATTTTCATGCAATCTCTGAGATTATTCCTTTGGATTTGCCACAAACACTTGCAGGCAAGGCTCTGCATGGTGCAGCAGTGAGGTACTAGAGGCAATGTAGGTAAGTAAATGCAACAGGATATGGTATCACAGATGCCTTCATCCTGCTTCTTGCTTGCATTCTGGACCCAAAGAAGATTCCTGTGAGTCTGACGAGTTGAAGGGGGCTTTGTGTGCTCTATTTCTTGGAAGTGGCATTGCAGGATGATGTCTGCAGAGATCATCTGTACATCTACAATGTTGAGCCTGGGGTCAAGGTGGATCCCTTGCTGAGGAACAAAAAGCAAAGCTGCATCCATCTGCATCTCAAACTCCTCTAGGAGTAGCAAGAGAAAGAAGCAGTTTAAAGGTACTGTGATTCCAGAGCTTTCATGTGAGAAAAGCCACTGGAGACTAGTAAAGATTACAGCCAAGAAAATATGTGCTGGAGTGTGAAAAGCCTGGAATTAGAGAAGATAATTACTCAGCAAGCACCACCCACAGCTAAGGGAAGGTTCCTGCAGTGCCACGCAGTGATGACCCCCAACAGAGCTGGTGGGGAAACCAAACCCATGCCTGCTCTCCTCAACATCTGGTGGAAATTAGGCTTCATTTCCCCAAATGGGTGAAAGGGGCAAGGATGGGAAGTTCACTCTTTAGTTCCCTTACCAGACATCAGAGATATGCTAACATGGCTTCTATCCCTTGGATCATTCATGAAGAACTTCTTCCTCAGGCCATTTATTTAGAGTAGACTGTAAAAAATAGAACAAGGTTTTTAAGCTCTTTATCCTACCTGGTCTTGGGAAAACAAGATTATACAGACATGCTGTATTATATCTTTCTTGAGGGAAAAACAGAAAAAACTCTTGGAAAGATCAAGATTGTGATACATAAAGATTGTTGGGTTTTTCTTATAGGCAATTTGTGTTGCACTTTTACTATGGTCATTTTTAAATAGAAAGTGTGCAAAAATTTGGTGACTTTTTTCTATAGTATTACAAAGCTTAGAACATGGTCAGTGTTCTGGGTAGTGCACAAAACTGAGTTAGTGAAGGGAAATTAATCTACACTAGATTACAGTCATCCTTCTATTAATCTGCATTGATGATAACAGAAATGTCTGGTGAATCTGATGACTTCAACAGGTCAACCCCCCAAGGTCATCAGCACTATTCTTTTGTTTACTCAATATTAGGCTCTGTTCAGGGGTCAGGGCAGCAAAATCCAGTAAAAGCACAACCAGACTGTCCACACCTGCAAGTTTACAATCTGAAGAGGTTACCATCTCCCCCAGATCCATATTTCCTTCTCTAGTCCTCTTTGTATTAAATGTACTTCCAAGCTTGCAAACACCAATGTCTTATGGAGGTGCTGCCCAGCTATTCTCAAGAATCCTGCAAATTACTGCAGGTCTGGGCCTGCTCAGGTGTCCACTTCTGGGAGTGGGTGCTCTCTGGAATGGCCACAATAGGAGGCATGGCTGCCTCCATTAATGATGGTTTTGGATCTCACCAAACATATTCTATATTCACAGGTGTAAAGGGAAAAAGGACAGAACAACACTATTTGTTATAACCCTGCCTCCAAACGTTATCTGAGAAAACACATATTTACATCAAAATAAGCTAGTAAAAAGCCAAGGGACAATATGGAAAAAATTGTTTTTCTTCCAATTGACAATTCAGTCCTAATGTAGGCAGAAAGTATTGACATATTGTAAGCACTGTGTGGCTGCTATGGACAAGCTGAGGCTCTTATTTTAAATCTTCACTGACCTCAGACAAAACTATACCCAGACCTGTCTGCTAAAGATGGGCACTTGCTTCCAGTTCAGGTTAGACATTCATGCATTCTAATCATCAAGGGCTTTGTACATACCTCAGGAGATCTTTACAGGCATGGACAGCACATTCAGGAGGGAGTGGATTTGCTGTTAGCCATTCTACTGCTATTGCTTGTTGACATATGCTGCTTCATTCATAGAGGTGCAACAGCTTTATCTCAGTTTCATTTAGGGATAAGCTGCCACTCAATTATCTTGTGGTAAACACAAAGAGTTGCCACAACAGAGCTGACATGTTACAAATCAATGTATTTCTTTACACAATGGTATCTTATTACTAACCAAAATTATGTTCCTGCCATCTGTCATGTGTGGCTTCCCCTTTCCCTGACAAGGGATTTCACCTTCAGCAAAGACAGCATTATTTAATGACATATTCGAAGGATATCTATTTTCTTTTGGAATAATGAGATTTGCTTTTTGTGTGTTTACATGGTGCATCTCCCTCTGGAGATGAGATGATTTATACATTGCCATAAAAGGGGTGGGGGGGAATCTGGATTTGTTCTTTCTGCAGCAGAGCCAGCATCAGAGCAGCACTGATGCTGCTACTTGTGCTAGGCTTGTTAAGTGAACAAATACAAATGTTCCATTTCTGATGCTGCCAGTTAGAGCCATTCTACAAGTTGAAAACTCACAGAAATACCGAAAGAAAAAAATAGTGAGAATTTAAGTGCAGACATTGGTCAATCAGGAGACATTAGACATTGGAAGAAAAAAATCTTAGCTGCAACCCCTTCATCATCAAATGATGAACACACAGAATTATTCTTTTGGATTTCAAACTTTTAAAAAAATTTGGGAAATAAAAAAGAGGAAGATTTTCAGAGCAGTATGAAGTTAGCTGCCTATCCTGTTGGTTTTAGGAGAAAATCTAAATATCTTATAGCAAGTTATAAACAATAGCCTACTGCAATAAAACATGAACTAATTTGCAATGACAAGTAGATGAAGAAATTTAGTGAACTATTCATTTAAGGAGAAAATGAGAATTTTGATATAAGACTATGTAAAGCATATTTCTATATAATGCATGTTTAATGTAGTTCTGGAAACAATATCTCTTTTAATATCTGAGAATAAACTGTTAGCTCATGAAGAACAATGAATAATGAAGCAAAAATTCCAAAAGAGCTTCAAACTTATGTCTCTCATTCTTTGCATTATGTATTCTTTTGAGGCAGACCAGGAAATAAGAGCTCTGTCTCAGAGAAGAAATTTAAACATAAAAAGAGGAGTAAGGGCATTAACAGAGACACCCTTAGGAGTGATAGAGCTTCACAGAAAGGAGACTGGGGAGTAGTTGCAAGTATTTTTCAGGAAGGAGTGATGCTGAACTTGGAAACATGAAGCTAATCCATCTGGAGATAAAATAAGCTGACACACATGTTTGAAATGGGAAGGAAAGATCTCTGGACCAGCAGTGCTAAAAGCAAAGAGGATGTAGATGCATTTGCAATGCAATATCACTTAGAAAGAAAAGGCTGGTAGAGCATGCAGCTGGGTGGAGGGGAGAGGGGGGATGTGAGGACATAGATCAGCTGGTAAGAAGCAGCAGCATTCTTTGCACATGACCCTACTGCTCCAGGCCTTGCTGTTTACACATGGTTAGAATGACTCCAGAGGTAAGTGGGATTGATTTGTAGTAAATGTTTTAAAATAAGAAAAATAATTCACTTTCACTAAAGATAGAACTCAACAGAAGTTCCAAGTAGGAATTAATTGATAGGTGAAATCAGCAACGGAAAGAGCAGATTATTATTTTATATTAACTGATCAAATTTTTTTTCTAGTGATAAGCAGAATAAATATTCTGATAATGTGATTTGTTTGAAGGGAGAAAAGTGAATAAATCCCAGTGTGAGACATGAAAAAAGAGAAAATAAAATAGTAATAAAGAAAATGTATTGAAAAAACAGTTGTTTAAAGCTTTGCTTAAATAAGAATCTCTGTCTGAAAGGTGTTGAATGCTCGGGCTTTAGAAGCTAAAGCACTAATTGGTATCCTAGAACTCTTTGACCAGGTACTGCTTTGAATCTCTTCCTTATAGCTAATTTAAACCTACCCACTTTACGTTTAAAGCTATTACCCCTTTTCCTGTAAGAAGTACCTCTCCAGGTTTCTTGTAAACCCCTTTAGGAGGGAAAACTAACATACCTTTGTCAGAAAAGCTTAATGGCATGTTCTATTTTCATAGTGTTTCAGAGTTGCCTTTGCGGTCGGGCAATGAAATGTAGCCCCCAGGAAACAGCTTTATCTCGCCTTTTTGGGAAAGGTCCTATCCACCTCCTAGGGACAGTGACAGTGGGATCAGAGATGAGGGGGGCGAGCAGGGCTGCCCCACCGGCAAAGCCGAGCCGGCAAAATGATAGGGGCGGCTTTTCTCTGAAATTCGAGTGAAGCTGTAAGAGAAAAAGAAGTAGGAGGGTTCCACCTGCCGGCCAGATGATCAAGCGAATTGCTCCTGAAAAGGGATAGGGAAGGTTTCCAGCAGAGATTCTGTGTATTTGTCTGTGTGAGGCAGAGGGAGACCAGCAGCACAGGTCTGACTGTTTTGCTCTCCATACCCATCGGCAATCAGAGCTGGATGCAAAGGGGATTTCATTGCCGTAATGTTTTCTCTTGCAATGATTTTCTCTTGAGGTTAAATAGATTAGTATCAGAGGTTCCCAAATTTCCTAATTAGCTATAAACCTCAAAGCAATCAGCTCAGGTCTGTTTACATGCAAGCCCCATTGTCCTGTCTATTCTACTGGTGGTTGCTGAAATAAATAATATAGCTCCTAAAGAGTCATTTTACTTGTGACTAATAGGGGCTGAGAGTTGCAGGTCGTGATGTTCATTACCTAATAGGAGGATTTTTTCTTGTGAGTCAGAGCTAACCTGATGCCCTAGAATGGAGAAATGAGACACAGTGTTTATTAGCCAAGTGTCACAAACATGTCACTTTTAGAAGCTGAAATTTGAAACATAGGTAATAAATTACTGATTTTCTGTCACCTTTCAAGCACTACCCAAAGTACCAATAGAGCAAGTTGAATTTTCTGCAGAACCTGAGTTGACACATGACCTCGTCAATTGACACATTTTGGAAATCCAAGGGACAACACTTTGCATCTTTGTGATTTTTATTTCAAAATGTCTTTAGACAGTCTGGTGCCGTTTTAAGCTGCTTCAAACCCTACTGCAATGCTGGCTAAACCACCTGCAGAAATTTGCCACCATGCTGGGTTTCTGGAAGAAAGACATGAAGACTTATCTATATAAAAGTTTAGGCACATATGATGTGAACATAATATAAGTAACATGTAGTATTGCAGTTAGTAACATTATTTCCACTGATTTTTCATCCAGTTTTTTGTTTCCTGTGGGATCAATATAGGATGTAAGGTAGAATACATCTGAAAACTTTGTACAGACTGCTAGAAAGCAATTGATTTCCTTTTTTTCTCTAAAATGTACTTTCTTACAGTACACCCTGTAGCAGAGCAAACCAGTAACACCAATTAGTAAGCGTGTTTCAAAAAAAAAATCTAGTGTGTGTCAGGAATATATAAAGCAGAGGCAGACAGTAAAAGAAAAACTTCCCTAATGTAGGCAGTTGAGTCTTCTGCTTCTATAATTCCATAACAGTATCAGAAGAAAAAACCAACAGAGATGTGTGGAATGCAAATCTCCAGAAGTCAAGGATGTTTGCAGCTAGAGTGTGTAAACAGTATCTAATTTTGTGGGGGAACTGATTAGAAGCACCACTCGTCCTTGAAAGAGCCAGATAACATATTTTAAAATCAATCTGTAGCTGAATAAATGTACAATTGAAAAGGCTCAACAAATATCCAGGATTAAATGGATTCTTGTTACAGGTTAACCATGATGTGAAGTAACATTAGTCTTCTCTCTTTACTCTCCTGGGACTCACTTTCTCTCCTGCTATATGTACATCACATATTTGATGGGGGAGAGAGGTACCACCCTGTGGAACTGGTTAAGCATTCCCTCTTGGTTTCAAATTATTGTCTTAGAAATATACTGCCCTTCTGTAGGATGTAAAGATAGAAACAGATTTCCACTGTTTAGGCCTGTTGAAATGTGATTGATGAGGAAGCTCCTTAGAGTGAACAAACGGCAACTCAGTGTGTGAAGGAAGGACCAGTCCAAAATGGAGATGTGGGCCTCGTAGCAGATGGGGAGTTTGAAAGTTGATGTGTAACTTTCCTGCTCCTGCAGGAAAAATTCACCAAATGCGAGAAGTCAGATTCTGCTTTTGTCTTTGCAATCAGAAAAAAATATGAACCTCAAGATTATAATGAATGCAGACTGGGAAACCTCTCATGTGCTGTACTTGCTGGTCAGATATGAAGCTTTAAATTAATTTTAAGGTAATCTTGGCTTTAAACCAGTAGGACCACAGGAATCTGTTTTGGGGTGCTGCCATGTACGTATGCTATCTGCATTTCAAAGAGAAGGCATATGTCACATAACATGAATCACTATTTTTGACATGCTGCTGCACTAAAAGATCATGTCAGGAGGATGTAAATAATTACATTGGCTGCTGGTCTCTTTCTATAGCACAAAATTAATTGTGATGCAGCTGACAGAGAGACAAGATCCAAATATCCTCCAACATACTCTTTAAAATGGAATAAACATATCCCATTTATTAGTCAGATTTAGCACAGGAATAACAATGGCTGCCTAGGCGCTGTCATCAAAATTTATTAATTCATTCATCTTGCTTACATTTTGTTAGTAGAAATAAATATGGAGTGATTTTTCTTTTTCAAACACCTGGAGTTTTGCAATCATCAGGAAAGGCTTAGTCACCACTCCTGTGAGCTGAAAGAAAAGAATATGAGAAGAACAATGGAGGAAAATCTATATACAAAATTTTGTGTGCTGTGCAGATCTTGTGCTTGGTTTTAGTTTGGATTATTTTGGGTTTTTTTTCTTTTTATTTTCTTTTTTTTTGTCAGTTAGTTTGTTTTTGGAGGAAGAGTATGGCAGTATGTGGAATAAGGCTAAAGAAGAAAAGAAAAGCAGCTGTGGTTGGTGGGTGAATGCCTGAAGATGCAGCAAAATGAGACACGAGGCAGCAGCTCCTGCCCCTCCTGGGCGCTGCTGCTTCGCTAGAGGGAGATAGAGCAGCAGCTTAGAGTTTTGTTTCATCTGCTTTTAGCCTCTGGAAAGCTTTTTTTCTGTGAGAAGGCTTCTTGTTAATTTGCTTTCCAAATCCTTCCCTTCCCTTTTGCAAGTGCCCATGGCTGATAAAAGAGACCCAGCAGAGGCTCTCACAGAAACGTTTGAGATTCAAAATATACAAAGTGCAGTGGCACTACATATAGTATATGGATCTTTGTAATATGCTGGCATTGGGCCATATTCTAGGATAATTTCTCCCTTATTCCTGCTAGGGAATGGATGACTGGGCATTTGTGCTGTGCTGTGAAAAGAGAAAGTTTCTCTTCAGGCCAGGCAGGGAGCTGGCATCTGCAGTTTGCCTTTCTTTGTGTTGTTTTGCCAATGCCATCAATCCACACTCCCCCTGAAAAGACCAAAAGGCAATCTGAGAATAGTGGAGTAGCTACCTTAAATCAAAATAAACCCACTATGACAGATCAAGCTTGCAGCACAGACCCCACTTGTTCCAGCCCCAGGGTAGCAATCACCCCTTTAGACTGCCCTGTCCGGGCAAAGAAGGGCACATGGATTTGTGGAAGGGGGTCCTGGTTTCTGAATAACACCTCTGTTCAGGGCATGAAATCGTGGAGGTGTCCAGCACAGATGGCCAAGACAAGTCATAGAATATGCTGAATGTAGAATATGCTGAATGGGAAGAAACCCACAAGGATCATCGAATCCAACTCCTGGCCCTGTGTTGGACACTCCAAGAGTCCCACCACGTGCCTGAGAGGATTGTTCAAATGCTTCTTGAACTCTGCCAGGCTTGGTGCTGTGACCACCTCCCCAGGGACCTGTTCCAGTGCCCCACAGCTCTCTGCATGGAGAACCTTTTCCTAATATCCAACCTAAACCTCCCCTGACACAGCTTCAGGCCATTCCCTTGGGTCTTGTCCCTGGTCACCACTGAGGAGAGATCAGTGCCTGCCCCTCCTTTTCCCCTTGTGAGGAAGCTGTAACTGCAATGAGGTCTCTCCTCAGTCTCCGCATCTCCAGGCTGAGCAAGCTGAGTGACCTCAGGCGCTACTCATGTGCTCTCCCCTCAAGGTCATTAATTGCCTTTGTGTGCTTCCTTTGGGTGCTCTCTAAGAACTTCATTTCTTTCCTGTATTGTGGCACACAAAACTGCACACAGGACTCGAGGTGAGGCTGCCCCAGTGCAGAGCAGAGAGGGACAGTCACTTCCCTTAACCTGCTGGTGAAGCCGTGCCTGATACACCTGAGGACACAGTTGGCCCCTTTGTGTGTTGAGATGGAAAATCTATTCCACTGTGCAAGGACATGGAGGCAACAACCCTCTGGAGAGTACTGTGGGCAAGTCTGGGCATTTCAAGGGAAGGAGGAATAGTCCTAAGGGTCAGGAGAGGGGGAAATAAGGGAGGAGAAGGGAAAAATGAGGGAGTGCAGAGTTCTCTTTGAGGGAGTGGGGAAATGAAGTGTTAGAACTGACCTACAAGGAAAATAAGCAGCCAGGAGCAGCAATAGATTTCTTTTTTCTTCTTTTTTCTTCTTTTTTTTTTCCTTTTTAAATTACAGAACAATCAGTATTTCATTCCATTTCAAAATGGAAAACTGTTCCTTTTTCATTAAAAATGTACGTTCCATAAAATATAGATCAGCAGCAGGCCCCTCTGGTGAACAGTGAGTTACAGTCCTCCCAATTTGAACTAAATTATTTGTGTTGGTTTTATGATCTGAAATGCAAAGTCCTGTGCTCCAGTGTTTCTTTCCAATGATTTTAAGCAATTTTATGATAGTATTTGCAGCTTTTTAATATCTGAACAAAGCAATACATTCAGGAATTATGAGAGGAAAAAGGGAAAGGAAACCAGAAGAGCACTACTTACAATGGAAAATAACAATAAAAAAGTTGCAAAGCACTCCTGAGAAGAGGAATGTGGAAAGGGAAGCAGGACTGAGTAATGGAACCTCAGCGCATAATCTCTTCAAAATGTAAGTACTTCATATTGAATAGTCTGGCTTGAATCTGAGCCTACAGTTATAATTACAAGCCAGCTCTGGAACATGAAGGGCCTTGCTCCTTTCAAAATGCAGAAAATTTTGCCTAAGGATTGCCTTTTCAAACCCAGTTTCAGTTCAGCGCAGTCTTGTGTTGAAGCTCAACTAATCATACGTGACATCCATCGTTAGTTACAGCTGTGAAGGAGTATCAGAAGAACATGAAGAAATGTATGTTTCATCACTAAACAACAGAATCAAGCCCAGCTCTGCCTTCATTTCAGATTTGAAATTACAACACTTTTCCATATATGTGCTTAAAACCGAAACTAATAAAGAACTTCAGCTGTCCTGAGTTGAGAAAAGAAAGTTGGAGAGGGACTTTTTACAAGGGTGTGTAATGATAAGACAAAGGGAATGGCTTTCAACTGAAAGAGGGCAATTAGATATTAAGAAGAAATTCTTTACTGAGAGGGTGCTGCGACTGGAAGAGGTTGCCCAGAGAAGCTGTGGATGCTCCATCCCTGGACATGTTCAAGGCCAGATAGGATGGAGCTCTGAGCAATCTGGTGTAGTGAAAGCTGTCCTTGGCCATGGCAGGGGAGTTTGAACTAAATGACCTTCAAGGTCCTTTCCAACCCAACCATTCCATGATTCTATGACTCCTTAGAAGTCATGCATCATACTTGCCATATTGAAAGAGTAATTTGTACAGATTTTTCAGAGTACTACCCCAAAATCTCCCTGAACATCTGTGAACTTATTTTATTTCAGATGTCTTGAAAATTACCTCATACTTCTGGGTACTGCATTGCTACATGCTCTATAGGTTCCTTCCACACATATTCATAAATATTGTAGTGCAAATATATATATTATATAGAATTATTCAGATGTAAATGCATTTACTTCTAAGGCCTGAGCTGTGTTCTGTTGAACACTCCCCCTTTAGCTGAAAATTGTTGAAATGACTTCGAACTTTAGAGCTGGTCACCAGTGCCTGATGTAGCTCCCTCTGAAACCAGTGTGGGTGACCCTATTGATTTCAGGGAGAAATAGTTTTGCTCTTCAAAGCAAATTTTGCTGACAGATCACTGAAGAAATTAAGGACAGCAAAACTTCTATGAGGCTCTTCCCACTGAATGTCACAGGTGTCTAAGAACAAACCTGTTTAATAATTTTGTTGTAAAGTGTAAGTCAAATAATTATTATGTGGTCTCCAACACAGTTAAACCTTTTCTTTACAAAATTTGAGCCTTTTATTCTGCAATCATTAAAGATTTATAAACATAATACTCTTATACCTGTGTTTATAAGCAATAAACTTTCAATAGGCAAAGTTGCTAGTCTGTCAACAAGACTAATTATGATTTAAATTTTGTCCCATTCACAGAGACATATAAATTCTCTCTTTCAATATAACACCTTTTACATAGTATTCCTAATTGTTGCTGTGCAGACTTCTGTTGCTGTCTCTTTGAAAAGCCTCTCATTTATACGTTTAATCTCTTTTTCAAGGCTTTAACACTTGGCTGCATATACATTCACAGCTGTGAAAAATTTCACCTCTAAGTCTCAGAGCCTTTTTCCCCACCAGTGTTTCACAGAAGTCTATATGGTTGTCCTTAATTTGAAGGAGTGTAGAAGAAGGAACTTATGGAATCCAGATATTTACCCATATTCCTGCAATCCATGGCAGGCAGGTGATTTCATTTGGAAGGTATTCCAAGAGAAGACACAGAGACAGAAATTCCAAGTGGTTGCTCCCTGCCAGCACACTGCAATTTACTAGGACTGAACAGGTTTGGTACTTCTGAAGATGGGGAAGTGAACCTTTTACCATTTTTCCTGCCTTTCCCACTGGGTAAAAAGAGCCACTGCATGCCAGCAGCATGTGCAGTAATGAGACAACGAGTTTGTGATGGGCAGTCTATCAATCCTCTTCCTGTGATGGCTGGGAAGATATATAATTGGTACATCACTGTGGCACAAAATCTTCCTTACACTCCACAAGCATTTATCAGGGGTAGCAAGCCCAGAAAGAGCAGCCACAGGGTTTTTGCTAACTCTGCCTTACCCTGCCAGGTCCCTGTCCTGTCCTGCCAGGCTTGTCACCAGCTGGCTGGGAGTCTGCTGTGTGAAACAAAGCCTGGCACCAGGAGTTCTTGTGTCTGATGTGGGGTTTAAGTGTGAAATAACAGCTAAGGACTTGAAAGTCAGGGCACAGGTTGTACATGGAGGGTGCATAGCACTGAACAGCTCCAAGACAGACAGTTACAGGCTGTTGGAGAAAAGCAGCCTTGAGGGCTGAGAAGAAATTGCTGTGTATCAAAGTATGTAAATATAACAAAGAAGAGAAGCAATGGCAAAGCATGGAAACACCCAGGCTGATCAGCCAGGTGCCATCTTTGCCACAGCATGGAAAAATAACACCCTTCAGTGTCACCCTGTGTTTTGCCTGAAGAGGAAGCCTCCCCATCCAGAAATATGTGTGTCTTGCAAGAGCCCCAGGTCCTGAATTTGAGGAGAAGAGTGGGATCACCATCTGCACTTCCTGTATGTCACTGAACTTGGCAGGAACCACATGCTAAAGAGCAAGTGGGTGGGGAGGTTTGAGGATCTGAGCAAATTGTATATATAAAGGATTAACATAAAATAATTACAGATCTAGAGGTAGGCTCAGGACTTTGTTACTTGCCACTGCTGCTTAAGCACTTACAAGAGACTAAGTGCTAGGTGCATAACAATTTATTACAAATGAAATTCCCTGTTTATAATACCTATACAAATTGTCCTGTCAAGATTTTAGTGGTAGAAAATTGAGACTGAGGTATGAGCAAATTTGAAAAAAGTGAAATTTATGACTGAAAAGTAATTGAGTAAAAAAAAATGAAGGCGAGAACAGCTATGATCAAAAGATCTAAACAGATTTTTAGGCAGAAAACTGAATCCACTATATGCAACTATTCTATGTATGTTGACTTGTAGGCTTAAGTATATGTATGTATACTTCAAATCCTTTCACATTATAAACACTTGCTAGAATGGATGTGGATATTCTGTGGAAAAATTAAATGTAGGGTGGGAATCTGGGGCATGCAAAACAGATCCAGGCTAAATAGTCTGAAATTCAAATGTTGAAGGGTCAGGTCCCAGCACATACCTCCCAGTGTTGGTGCAGGACTTCACACCTTTCCTTGATTGCTGCTTGGGAAGGAAATCAAGGTGGAATGTTATGCGGAGAGGAATCTAGTGATCTACTTAATACCAGAACAGAATAGCTGTGCCCTTTGGTTCAGAGCTTGTCCAGCCTAAATCCTTATGGAGAGCCATACTCAGGTATATACACACTTATACCCTCAGTTTATTTGGGCTCAGTTTTAATATGCTTGTCTAAAGAGATGGAGCCAGGTCCACACGATGGTTCAGAATTAAGCCACACTCTACACCCATCTCCTGCAGATCCTTTAGCTGCCTCTTGGTTTTGGTGAATAATTTTACCAAACTTTTGGCCTCTCCCAATTCTAACACTTACACAGCACTGACATCCTCCAGTAACTGAACCATAATCCTCTTGGTGAAGTAAAGCATCAGGGCTGTTGGTATAAGAAAGATAAAAATAAATTGTGCCTGCTGTGAAACCTGGAAGAGGCATCTGCAATAGCAGATACCCGGACAGTGAAGATGTTTGGAAAATCAAAGGTGCACGAGCCAAAATGCACATCAGCATCTTTAGCAAGTAAGTGTGTGCTGAAGTCAATGGGAGCAGCAGGAGAGCAGCACCTCTAGGAAAAAGAAAAAAAGGAATTGCTCTGTATGTTTTGAATTGGAGGCCAGTACATAAAAGAGCAGAATGTGAATCTTCCTAACGCTTCAAGAATACAGAAAGAAGGGTGCTTACTAATTATCTTTTAAATTGGCTAATATGTCACCTGATGAGTATGTGCCTCTGCTGGGCCATCTGGGAGTTTAGTAGCTGCATGAGGCATTAGGTTACATTACAAAACACACAGGAATTCATTATCTGGGGCAATTCTCTTTCAGCCATCAAGCCATTCTCCCTACTTGAAGCCAATGAGTTTACTTTCCCATGAAACCTACTCTGTATTCACTCCCTAAAATAAGTACTAATTAGCTAAAGATAACAGTCAAATAAACCACTTTAATTGGGAAACAGAAATTGGCAGTTAAACATAAAAGTGTGTATGTAAATATGCTGATTATCTTCAGAGTTTGATAAAACATCTGTTTTCTCTGTAGAATGCAGGTATTTCTTCCCAAACCATGAGAACACTGCTATTATCTCAATGTCTTAATTATATAAATTAAAAAGAAGTCCAAAATAATAAACCTGACACCTTTTTTCTCTATCTAAGAGATGCTGGACTGCATTTTGCCTTAATACACTTCTTTAAGTACCTGCAGTTAAAAAATGAAAAACACTGTATCCTTTCATTCCTTCTAAATGTAGTGAATGAAAAGTAAAGATTTTCAAAAAGCAAATTAAAAAGGGTGAGAAACATTGAAATGAGTTTATTGAAACTCTTCATTTTTAGTTTCTTGATTTGCACTTTATATTGTATCTTATGCATTTCAAACACTGATGCACTAGTTCAGAGATTTGTGATCACATTAATTAGCAAATTTCAGAATTATTCAAACAAACAACGTAAGTAATTTTGTGTCAAATTCTTCAGGACAATATATATATATGTCCTTCTGCAATGTCCAATTTCTGAGATCATTCTCTAACAGAAAAACATTGTATCAGAACATTTTCAGCCACCTTCACTCTCCAATCTTATAAGGTCACTCATTGGAAAGCAGCAAGGTCATAGAGCAATTATCCTCTCTAGACACCTTGGTTTTATTAGCGTAACTGTGGTTATTACTGAAATGCTCGTTTGCATTCTGTGACAGAATTAACATATTACTGTGGATGACATCTACTTGGCCGGATCTTAATCTCATGTGGAGACTGATTTTTGAGGTTCTTGAGCATGCATTAAATTTTAATTTGCCCAGAATTGTCACAGCTAAACAGGCTTGCAGGACTGAAGCCATTCACAAAGCTAGTGGTCTTGAATTTTTGTGAAAATTACGTGGGATCAGCACAGAAGCTCCAGGTTTCCTGATGGGAAAAGAACATCATTGTATTGTTCAAAATATGAATTTTGTCTAATTGGTTGTTTTGAAAGGGGCAATCCAAAGCAAATAGTGAGGCAAATGATGCAAAGTCATCACTGAAGTGTTATCTTAAAACAATGCCAAAAATTTGTTTTTTTGAAAAGTACCATGGGATATAGCCCTGGAGAGAAGAAACATCCAGGAGAGTGTCGCCCTGGTTTTACAGGGCCCCATAAGTTGTAACACTGTAACTGTAGTTTCCCATGCTTTTTCTGTAAACATGGTCCTTGTTTTTCTTAACCGGCTGGGATTGTTTTGCACTTGTGGAATTGTTTTTCATTCCTTTCCCTGGGGTGGAGAAAGATGATTGACCATGTCTTTGTCCTGTAAACCTTCAGGGGTGTTGACCCTTTTCACCAATCCTTGATTGTCTTTAGAAACATAAAAATAGGAAAATAAAGAAGGGCGGCCTCTTTTCGTTGGTCCTGCCTGGAGATTCCACTGCTGCTCTGAGACCCGCATGTTTCTTCTGTTGCCAGCTGTGCAACAGGAGAGCTGATTGATTTTCAAGAATCACTTCCTCAGTTTCCAAGTATGTTCCATCCTGACATAAAAGAAGTCGGGTAAAGGTGGCAAGAGGTCTGCTAGGTGAACAAGGAGATCCTGATGGAACTTGGACATAAACCCAAAATATACAGAAAGTAGAAGCAGGGACAAAAAATGCAGGAGAGATGTAGAGCCACTCTCTAAATGGGATGGGGACTTTCTGTGGTTATATCAGCTCTGAGTTGGCCATGAGCCCGAATGCTGAGGAAGTGGAAAGTTCCAGGTGTCCTTGGGTTGAGGTTTGGAAAGCCAAAGTCCATCTGAGGCTGAACATGGCTGTGAAAGGCAACAAAATGGGCTCCTATAAGTAGATCATGTACCAGGTTATAGTCAGAGATTTTTATTTTTGCATATTATTAATACAAGGAAATGGTCAGTTATCATTAAGGAAAGAAGAAACACTTGGCCTTCCTTTTCTCTCCCTTTATTCCCTCTCTTTAGCTTTTTTCCTTTATATGTTTAACAGCCAAGGCACATGCCTGATTTGGGGGAACATACATTTATACCAACTTTCACCTGAGCAAGGAAGGCAGCAGATTTTAACCCAGTGTTTTAGTTTAGGGCAA
>VZTZ01008480.1:23290-64595 GCA_013400955.1 Drymodes brunneopygia | reverse complement strand
CGCGACTTTTATTTTATTTAATAGAAAACCTTGCAGGAGAAATTTTCTTCTGGAGCATAAATCAACCCCCTGTCCACAGCTGGTTAAAACTGCAGGACTTCTTCTCTTTTAGACTTAAGACCCCACGGGCTCCCCAGCTGAATGGACAGGGACCAGGACAATTAGCATGGAAATGAGAAGATTCCAGCTTTGTGAAACTCAGCATGTGAGAGCAGAGGCTGGTGATGAGTTTCTTACATCATCAGTGATTCATTCGTGTGTCAGCACTTTTCTACTCATATATTCTAAGCCTGCTTTGCACTTCCTCATTGCCCTCCAGTCATGATGTCTGCATAATTTCCACTTTTCTTGTGCTCCCCTCACTCTTTATTCACCACAGCACTTGCTTGACCAGGAAAAATAGATTTCCCACACAGCTTTATTTCTGACAGAAAGCAGTAATCACGTTTCTAGAAAGCAAACAGTGTCAGATACTTTGTTTGACAGAGTCTGAGCAGAATTAGACTTGCATGTATTATTTATAAAATAATATCCAGAAGGGACAAATGCAGAGGTAGCAGTGACCCCGATAATCTGAAGGCATGAGGATGCCTGACTTGCACTGATTGGAAGGTCTTTACTGGGTTGCAGGGGCTTCAGAAGGCTTCAAGTCTGCATTCCTAATAAATTTAATTACCTGGAGATCAGAAGTTAAGTGCTGCTCGTGTTTGCCTCGGAGGCCATTTGGCACTTTGCATCTCTGCTGACCTGTTGGAGTTTCCAGCGTGGTGCAGAAGGGATGGGTCTCCTCAGGGTGTGCACCCTGTGTGTCCATCACCCAGAGAGCAAATACCTGCTTGTGCTTTTGCCTTCATTTGTTTCATTGATTCTCATTCAGTGCAGTGCCTGCCTTGCTCAGGAGGGCTATTGCAGCCCCCACACGTTCATTTAATAATTGTGGCTGCTCATATTTTCTTATTAATTTGTTGTTAGGACTTTACTAAGTCAGGCCTGGAGTTCTTTTCCTCCTGGCAGGGTTTTTGGAGCACAGTAGGGCCAGTGTGTGTGAAACCCAATGATAACCTGCAGTCTGTGTTGTGCAGTAATCCACCAAAACACCCCCAGCAAATGACCCCAAAATCCATCTTTCCCTGCACGTGGGTGCCTGCAGAGAATTGTAGCTCTTCTTGCAGCACAGCTACAACATCTGCACTGCTGGTTTTCAGTCATGGACAATGGACTGAGTGGGACATGCAAAAGAGAGGAAATGGTTGGGAATCTTTAGTTTTCAGAGAAGAAATATCTTGTTGAGTATCACAAATGAGCAGACACTAAAACCCGGGAATCTGATGGTCTCATGCAGAGACATCACAGCATTTAAAAATTCAATTTTATAATGATTATATTTTGAAAAAATCCACCATGAAATATTTTGTTTGAGCAGAGAAATACATATTTAGCAGTTAATAATCTATTCAGATGAACTAGAGTGTCAGTAAGGAAAATTTTATTCACTTTAAGCACAATTTTAACATTTGGTGGGGGTTAATTATTACATTTCTGTGTGTGTCATCTCCCTAAAGTGAAAAAGTGCATTACTTTCAGTCTCCTAATGAAAATGCTGCTCAGCAATAAACACCTAACACCACTTCCAGGTTTTTTAGTGTTTCAGTTAATAATGTGGGCTATTAAAAAAGCAATAAAGACTCAAAAGACAAAATGTATTTTGTGGAAATGAAAGGAAAATTCTACAGTATTTTTAATGATTCTCTAGAAACTAAAGTTTGGAAACTAAAATTTTGAATGACCGGATTGTGGGTCATTGTTTTCTCAAGGTTATTGATGCAAATAAAATTCAGGCTTCTGTGATTTGTAAATTGAATATTCCTCTCCAGAAGTGTCAGCCACGGGTGGTTGGCACAGTGCAGGGACAGGAGCTGGACTGGGATGATCCCTCTGAGTCCCTTCCAGCTCAGGTTATTCCACAATTCCATGATTAATAGTTATCTTCCAAGGAAGAAAGATGCAAAATCAAATCAAAACCCAGTATTTCTATGATTTCCAGTAGATCAGGGATTGCTAAAACTCAGTTAGAATAATTATGGGTGCAGATTTCAGAGACGTGTTATCACCACCCATTTTGTGTGTGGAGAAAAGAGAAAATCGATTTTACAATTTCAATACATGTGGGGTTTTTTTGGTTTGTTTGTTTGTTTGGGTTTATTTTTGTTTTGTTTTACATTCTATAAGAAACAATTTAAGTTCTTTGAACTCAGGAAAAAAATAAATTATATTCAATATCAAATTGTGTCTTGAGAGATGGAGCTATTGCTATTAAAAATCAAGACAGGCAGTATAAAAAAAGTGTCTGATTGCTTTCTTAGCAATTCCATTGTTTTCTTTCTGCTTGCAGAAAATTGTCTTGAGATTGGATTTCCCCTTATTCCCCTATACAGTAGCATGCAATATAAAGTTTTTGTTGTTGTTGTTTCAAGTACATTTTCTTTTTGGTTCTATGAAGGCTTCTTACATAACACAGAAGCATTTCACCTTTGGAGCACAAGAAGGGTGTCCAGCTTCTGGGCTTAAACAAAACTTTAGTTTGCACTCACGTAAATAATATTTTATATATCTTCTATTCAGCTAATTGGGCCACCTAATTCTTCACATTAAAAAAAACCCAAACAAAAAGCTGTATTCACTGTGTTATGGCTCTGAGTATATTGGCACTGAGTATTCTCTTGATGAGGAAACAAAAAATGTTACTTTTTTTTCAAACATAACTTTCAAGATGAGAAGAACAATTGTTTCAGCAATGGTTCCTGAGGATATTGAGAACTCCGTGCTCACCTTGTCCTCAGTGCCTGTTGGAAGTGTGGAGCTTCTGTGAACTGCTGTCAGAACAGTTAATTAGGTTTAAAGCAACATAATCAGCCTCTGCAATTAGTTAAAAGCAAGTTGATGTGGAGCTCCCTGTATTTGTCTGCTCTGCTTCAAATGCAAAGGGCAATGATTTGGAATAAAAATCTGATTAGGACCTCATGCTGCAAGAAATTTCTTGATCTGACAGATGAGATAAAATTTCATAGTATTTAACAGGATTTGAGCAACAGCCCGGGGTAGTGAAGGTGGCCCTGAACAAGGCAGGGATTGGAATGAGATGAGCTTTAAGGTCTCCAGTCCAAACCATTCAGTGATTCTATGATCTCTTGTACCTCATTATAATTAAGCCAAACTATGTTAGGAAATATTGTTATCTGTTCCCTTGCTCTTAAGTTGCTCATTTGAGTGAAAAAGAAGTGATTTTCTCTTTTATCAGTTGGTATCTAAAAAAGGCAAGTATAATCCTGGTCATGAATTGGGATGGCAGAGTTTAAGGTTTTAAACAGCAAGATTTTCAGTGTGGTCTTTGACATTTTGGATGAAAATAGAGATATAGTCTCTACTGATTGTGAGTACCACTAATATCAGCAATATCACAAGCTACAGAAGTGATTTAATGAATGAAGAGCATTGCCTGCCTGATTATCCTGGTTCAGCAAGTCCTGATTTTGATAGTGGGGTAACCTGGTAGCTCCCATCTCAGTGTGGCAATTTAATAAAAGGAAACTTGTCTATAATGGGATCTGCAACTTGCTCTGAGCCTCTGTAACACCCGGGGGGTTCTGTTTAACAGAACAGACTGAGTGACTTCTACATTAGTACTGGACATGTAATTATACCTTAAAAAAACCAGAAAAAAACTCAATGTAAGTTACCTAGCAAAGGTTAAAAAAAATAAATCCCCCAGTCTTGCCTCTCTTATTCCAGTGTACCTGCTTATGTTTAGTACCTATTATCACCTTTTAAAATCATTCTGTACCTTGTACCCACCTGAGAACAGAGTGTCTTCAATCAGAAAGTGTAAAGTCAAATGAACTTTCAACTTCCCAGTTAAATGAAAATGTTCCTTTTTAGCTGTGCTGTAGCTTTTAGTGCTGATTTGTGGCTGGCACTGTTGGATAATGCTGTGAGGCCTGTGTGCTGCTTGTTAGCCCTGTTGTCAGAGTGGCAATCTTCAATGGTGTGTTAATAATTTCAATTTCAGAGGCACAGGAAAACAGTAACAAAGCTGTTTCAGTGACAGGTATTTGCAGCATTCTTTGTATGCTCCTCAAGGGAGCTTGGTCCTTTAGTGCTTTTCAGCTCATATAATCAGCATCTTTGATATTTTTGCACCATGAGACCTTTGCAAAGTGTTACTCACTGAGGCCATCACACTGCTGCTTTAAATGATCCTGTTATACACCAGGAAATTCCTTCTCCCTTCCTTTAGTGCTCAGCCTCCACAGCCTGCATTTCAGTTATTACCACAAAATCAAAGTCCTTACTAAGCTTTCTGAAATCACTCTGCTTACACTGCTTCCAGCTGATGCTTAGAAATTTATTCTGAATTACTTCAACTGTGGTTTGAAATAATAGTGTGAGTTATCAGAGTTACTGAGAGAGAGGTTGTGTTTATGCCTGTGTGCTCCTGACATCAACAGTGGGAAGGGAGCTCAGGCCTTGGCAGGGGCTGCCCAGGGAGCTTTGCAGTGCCCATCCCTGGAGGTGTCCCAGGAAGGGCTGGAGGTGGCACTCAGAGCTCTGGGCTGGGGACAGGGTGGTGATGGCTCAAAGGCTGGACTCTGATGCTGGAGGTGTTTTCCAGCCTCAGTGGGTCTGTGGTTTTTGTTGTCAGCAGCCACATCAGCTCTCAGCTGTAACTTCTGCCTTTCCTGTGCCTTACTGTGACATTCCATCTGCAGAAAATTACAGTGTCTGAAAAGATCAAATGGAGATAATTAATGAATTGCATGTCAGTGGATTAGTTCTGTAAAGTGAATATTCTAGTGCTTTCTTGTTGCAGATTAAGTAATTTATTGCCTTGGGTATTCATTAGGGCTCAGCCCAGCCACTTTGTGCTCTAACACCAGCACACTCACACTTCAAGGCTCCAGCTCCTTCCTGTTTCCTACTAAAGTATTTTATTTTTCTAGTTTGTACACAGTGGGAATGAATGGTTAAAAAAACAGGAAAAAAGCTGCACTAAAACCTTCTTGCTCATGAGGGGAGTTACTGAGGAGCTCCTGAAATGTCTGGGTGGGTGGGTGGGTGGGCTCCACTGGGGCACCAGCAGGACAGTAGCATTGATTGATTGATTGATTGATTGACTTAGAAAGGGTGAGCATGGTAAAGTGGAGGTGCTTGGCTGGCAAAAGAAAAGGAAATGAGACATGAAGCAGATCATAGGTTGGATAGCTCTGTCAGGTTTGGGCTAGGACAGTGTATTTGTAGTTCCAAATGTACAAATATACTCAGGTCTGCCTTGGTTCTGCAGCTGGGAGGGACCTGCTGTGCCTCTATAAAATCCCAGAATGGTTTGGGTTGGGTTGGAAGGGACCTCAAAGCCCATCCAGTGCCACCCCCTGCCATAGGCAGGGACACCTTCCCCTGCCCCAGGCTGCTCCCAGCCCCAGTGTCCAAGCTGGACATCCTTGGGCACTGCCAGGGATCCAGGGGCAGCCACAGCTTCTCTGGGCACCCTGTGCCAGGGCCTGCCCACCCTGCCAGGGAACAATTCCTGCCCAATCTCCCATCTGAGCCTGCCCTCTGGCACTGGCAGCCATTCCCTGCCTCCTGGCCCTGCAGCCCTTGGCAATTGTCTCTCTCCATTTCATTTGTAGGCTCCTTTCAGGGACTGGGATGTCATCACAGGATTTCTCTGTCTCGCCATATGAATTAGAGATGTTTTGGATCTGTTCAGCCACTCTCATGGTTCTAAACTAGAACTCCAGAAGTCTTAAAAACAAACAAACAAACAAACAAACAAACAAAAAACTTTAAGGAATTGCTTGTGACCATTCCTGATATGCCACGGGAATACCTACAAATATTGGCAATTTTTCCTTCCTGAGGGTTTTGAAGTAGAAACAGCCTTATGATTGTGGGAAAACCATGCAAAAATATGGGGACAGCAGCTGAAGGCATTCAGCACATCATTCTGAAGTCCATAGGGAAGGTTTGAGACACTCTTAAACCTTCTGCAGCAAAGGTGACTTTGGCTAATGTCAATCTGTTCTGGCAGAGAAGACAAACCCTGTTAACCTTTGGTTGTTGCTCATCCCAGCACCAGCAAAGGTGTGTGTGCTGCAGGGGAGCTTCCAGGGCAGCTCAAACATCACTGCTGGGCTAAACCAAACCCAAGGGCTGCCAAGGGCTGTGTGCAGGGAAAACTCTCTGCTAAAGGATTTTGGAAATGAGTTCTTGCTCAATGGAAGAGCAAATGTTGGAATTATTAGTGCAGGTCTAATAGTAAGAGTGTTTGATTATTCAGTTCTCTTACACCATGAGGAGGAATCTTCCCTCTGACAAATTTTTATACCATGATATTCAATCTAATACATTGCTACAGTGAAGAGCTCTAAGATTGAAACCAGATGGAATTAGATGAAAACTGTCTTTTATTAAAACCTTCCGTTTCTTCGTATCTTTTACGACTTTGTGCTTTTATTTCTGCTCATTATTTTAAAGCCTCTAAATTATCAGTGCTAAAATGTTGATTCATATTTGTTAATTAAACACTTTTTCTACTTTATTCTGCTAGCCTGATAATGAAATAACAATTGAAATAGGTTTAATACAACAACCTTATGAAAACAAAACCCGTGGAAATAAATTTTTCACTTTTTTCCCTTGATTATTATAAAAGGAATTACATGAAGTGTTCCTGTCCAGTTGTCTTGCACTGAATAAAATGAAAGACAAATACAAAGCAAGAATAATTTCATTAACTTAAAAGGATTTACAAACTACAGAAAGGCAAAAATAGAAGGGAAGGAGAATACAAATTGTAGTTAGTTCCTAAGGACTTTTGAGGAGTCCTTCATCCAGAGGAAGGGACAAACAATAAAATAGGTGTAAGATGGGGGTATCAAGTAGGAAAAGGACAAAGACATTATTGGCTAAATTGTTGAGTTCACAGACTAAGGTGAAATCTTAAAATGTTTTTTTTGTTGTTTTGGTTTTTCTTTCCTTATTGATGAATTATTTTTGAGAAATAGATGTAAGACTGCTTGGGTAAATATGACAGAATTCAGGATCCAGAGATGGTGATTTATTATTCCCCCATCCTCTGCAGGGTACTCTAAAAGAACCTGCTTTGTTTCCTAACTTTAGAAACAAAGATTTACACATCACTGTGTGCCCTTCCCGATTTTGGATACTGCTGTGACAGATTTCTACTCTGAGAGAAATTTATCCCCAAGAAATGCTGATGATCTCTCTTGACAGGTATCAAGATGCTGAGAGCATTCTTGTATTGTCCCAGGCTTTTCCTGTAGCACTTGTCTTGCCCCTTGCTTTAACACTAATGTTAAAAATAGATTTATTTTTTATAAAAATAAAAAAATACTGATATATTGTGAATTCCAACCGTGGTGATATTCTCCCTCCTACCCTTCAGTCCATAGGTCTCTTGGCTTCTGTTCTGCTGACCACTTTTATCATTTTAAAGCTGAACATTTATTTACAAGCAACCAAAGAAGAAAGCCTCAGTACAAGAGCAGGAATAAAAGTTTCACATGAAAGACATTGGAACAGGAGATAAAATTTTTAAAGCCTAAAGTTTTCATAGCAGGTAAAGTCCTTGCACAATTGAGCTTTAATGGATGTAAACAGAGTGGATACTTCTGCTGGTTGGACTGACAAGTGTTTTTCTGGGGGAGCTATCTTTTATACACATATTTTTTGCTTTGCTCTCCTGTATATTTTACATTGGGGTAAAGGACTAAGGCCAGATTGATCTCTTGCACAACAACTGCTCATCCTTTTGTTTTGTGGCCTGACTCCTTGCATTGCTCTATAACATCACACTTGTTTCTCTCCTGGCAATCTATTTTTTCCCTCAGTTGCCTTCAAGCTGTTCCCTGGGTGTTTTACCCAATCACCACTTTGCAGTGCCACTGTTTTCTCCTCCTTCATCTCTCACTCTCTGTTGTGCTTCTCTGGTTTTTTTTGCCAGTTCTGAGCTGTAACTCATTTTTCCCTCCCTGTGTGATTGAAACCAGCAGCACAGACACCTCCACCCTTCCCTTCCCCATCCCTCCATCCTGCACATCACTGGAATTCCTTCTGGGGTTTTGCCACAGGTTAAATCTGTTCTGCTGTCTCCTCTGCTCACCTGTGCCTTTCCTTGCACCTCCATCCCATTCTCCACACTGAAAAACTCACCCATGACTTCAGGGCTTCCTTCACACACGGCTTGGCCTTTGCAAGTGTTGTTTGCTCTCCCACAGGAGACAGCAGAATTGTATTCCCTCCTTCCTGCTTTTCAGCAAGTGCTGCCAGTGCTGGGTTGTCTGAATTCAGTGCTTGTTTCCAGGACTGTTTTTCATGTGGGATCTTCTCTTTCAAGTTGTGCAGTTGTTTACAATCTCGTTTTTTATAGAAAAAGGGATGTTGGAAAAAATGGTTGATTTATTTTCACATTCTACACCAAAGAAATAATAATCACTTTTCTATGTCGTGGAGTTGCATGGGAAAGTTGCCTAATTTTTAGTGGTAAACAGCAATTTACTTATTATTTATATTAGCAATTCTTTATAGAAAACATGTTATACATTGTCTCCAGTACCAAGCTGCTACACCATGAGATGTTCTGGGGTTTTGGGTTTTTGGGGGGTTTCTTTTAGATGGTTTCTTAGAGGTTTTTTACATCAATTCAAGAAATTCTCAAATAATTTGAAATCAGTTCTTCACTTTTCTACAGATCAAGACAGTTCTATACTTTTTGCTCCAACATATTCTCTGTCAGACCCATGCTGGAATGTTGGGTAATACATCCTGCCAAGATACTGGATGTTTTATTCTGCCTCACCAGGGAGAAAGAAATAATTATTTTTTTCACACATCATTCAGTCATGATTAATCTCATGTTGAATAATAATTTTTAATTTCAATTTCTTGAATATATTTATTAATTTACCTCCTGCTAATATGCTGCTTTGGATGCCACTATTTTGAATTTATTTCTGTACTTAAGTGTCATTTGCATAATGGCATTAAGAGGTCCACTCCTGAGTATTCAGTGGTGGGATGTTGGACAGAGTGAATAGGTTGTAATTAGTGGCATCTGACCTTCAACTTCATTAATATGCAAATAGAAATACCACAGGGTGCAGAGGCATGGTGCTATGAAAGCAGTCACTTCTGTTTGTCAGATTTCAGTCTTGGTGGCTTGCTTTTTATTTTCTATAATGCATAATGTTATATGATCTTATATAACAAAACACCCATGTAGAGGTGAATATATAAAACAACATGTGCAGAGGCAAAGGGGGTGTTTGTATTCCCTGGAGATAATGGGGAAAGCTAAGTAAGCACAGCATGGGCACAGCTCTTTTGGGTTTTCCTCACATGAATCTTCTTTCCCTGAGATCCTGATCCATCTAAAGCCCTGCCATGACTGCAGTTCTACCACAGCTTTACACAAGCAAGCTTGGGACTGGATCACACTGGTTTGTTCAGCTTCCCCAGCAGCAGCTGCTTACAGAGGATTGAAAAACGGTTTTTCTCAGCTTTATTTTGGGGTTTTCTCCTCTGCAGGTCGTTGTGCCCTGTAGGTAGATAAGACACATATCAAGCACTCCAGAGTGGGTGAGGCTGGAGGGGCCCCAGGGGCTCCTGTGGTGTCACTCCCTGCTCCAGCAGGGCCATCCCAGAGCCCAGGGCACAGCAGTGTGTGCAGAGGGCTCTGCAATATCCCCAGGGAGGAGCCTGCACAGCCTCTGGGCACAATCTGCTCAGGGCTGCCACTGCCCAGGGCACAAGTTGTGCCTCCTGTGCAGGGGGAGCTCCCTGGGATCAGTCTCTGCCCATTCCTCTTGTCCTGTTGCTTGTTCTTGACGCTCAGGAAGAATTTCAATGAAGCAGCTAAGATTATGGCTTATGTATTTTACTTTTCCTCTAAGCAAGTTTCTTAATTTTTTAGCCCATTCACTATTTTTCATACAATCCCTTGGGCAGGGCATTAAAGGCAGTGTGAGCAACACATTGAGAGGGGGGATTGTGCCCCTGTGCCCCTCAGGTGAGAGCCCACCTGCAGAGCTGGCCCAGCCCTGGGCCCAGCACAGCAAGGAGCTGGAGCTGCTGCAGAGAGCCCAGAGGAGGCAGCAGCATGAGCAGAGGGATGGAGCAGCTGTGCTGGGAGGAAAGGCTGCCACAGCTGCCATTGTTCAGCTGCACAGGAGAAGCTTTGGCCTGAGCTCAGGGTGGCCTTGCAGGGCCTGAAGGAGCTGCAGGAAAGATGGAGAGAGACAATTGCCAAGGGCTGCAGGGCCAGGAGGCAGGGNGATGATGATGATGATGATGATGATGATGATGATGATGATGATGATGATGATGATGATGATGATGATGATGTGTGTGCTCCCTGGGAACAATATTATTGCCATTTAGAGCTTCCAACTCAGCTCTTGCTGAGTGCACTTGCTCTTTGGCAGGGTCAGCCAAGGTGTGTTTAACTGGTATTTCCTGAAGTAGAATCCCTGTGCCTGCTCTTCCAGGCAGGGCAGCACCATGTGAGAAACAAGCAGGGTTTGATTCTCTCCTGTGTGAATGAATTCACAGCCCTTTACTGGGCTGTACCTGGGATTTCCCTTCTTGTTCTTCCACCACAACAGTAACTATAATTTAAATTAAATTTAAACATGCTGTGTGAAGAGAAAAACAAGACTTTTAAAAAAATCCCATATTCCTGGTAAAAAAATCCCATATTCCTGCTAAAAAAATCCCATCTTCCTGCTAAAAAAATCCATATTCCTTCTAAAAAATTTGATATTCCTGCTAATAGCTGAGATTCTTTGGAATTCTGAAGGCAGTGTGACATCCATCTGCCTGCACCACTGAGGAGCAGCAAAAAACTTGGTTTTTTTTTCATTCTGACAGACTCTCACCCCCTCCTTCAGATGGTTTTGCCTCTGTATGGAATGAATAATATAGGAGTGGTAGGATGGGATTATCTTTAGCAACCACCTGTAATTTAGGGGATGCAGTATTACATGGCAATGTCCACTGGAAATTGCTGGAGCAGTCACACAGCCCAGATCCACAATTAAAACTGAAATCCTACTGGAAGGATCTGATGGAGCAGTTCAAGTGCCAGACAGCAGGAATCACATTGATGGAGACAAAGTTTCTTTACACCTGCCTGGTGAGATGTCTTTGGATTAAAGGATGTTGATATCCCATGATCACAGAGATTTCTGGGCGTATTTTATACCTGAAACATTTTAATGCAGATTATCAAATGATGGTATTTGATTGAAGTCAATTTTATATTTTCACTATAAAACCAGAAATGAAACTGGATAATCTGTGGTGAGCAGTTCTCATGAAATCCAGTTCCCAAAGTAGCTGGGTGAACTTTCATTTCCAAGCTCCTCTGGATTTCACTCACATGAAAGCAAATTATTTTGGAGTTGTGCTGGGGAAATGGAAGGTCTGCAGGATCAGAGACTGCATTTTCAATGCAATTCCTTCATGCTTCATTGCATAAAGGATATACAGATTTCCTTAAGACGTTTTCTGTCACTTGATGCCAACTATCCATTTCTCCAAGTTACACAGAATGTGAAAATATAGCACAAAGCTGAAACTCTCATCTGCATAATGCTTTATTTCTAGGAAATCTTTACATGTTATATATGCTTTTAACTTTTTTTTTTAATTTAACCTTGCACATGCCAAACCCAAAGAATTACAAAATTAGTGTAGGAAGCTGCTAAGAATCAAAATTCCAATTTAGAGTGTCTAATTACTCTGCATAGTTAATTCTTTTGAACAATATGCTTCAGCAGAATCATTATCACACTGAAATCCCCAGCATTATCTATTATTTGCACAAGTGGCTGTTCATGCCATGCAGCCTCTGGCACAGGGAGTGGGGTGGCAGGTCCAGAGTGGATGTGCCCTTTTGGAAGCAGATGGAAGGTCAGGGCCACTTCAGACACTCAGAATTCTCCACTGGCCTTGACAAAGTTCATCATTATTGAAGAGATTATTGCAGCATTATTTTGTGCAGAAAAGCTCAATAAGGGCAATAAAACTAAACATACAAGTAGAAACACAGAAATATTTTTATGCTGTAGACACAGAATGGACTCCCTTTTTTTTTTTCCAAGTCAGTAGTAAATTCCAGTTGCCTTCAGTTTTGCCAATATTTCATTCAAGGGCTCTGTAAAAATGCAGACATTGTGAAAATGCATAAATAATATTTCACATTCTCTGAACACATCTTGTGGGATTAGCAAGTGACCATGCATTTTCCAGCATCACTGTGTTATGAGTGTTCCTCCTGGATGTCTCTACAAATATCTGATCGTGTTTTGTGGTTCTGGTGTAAATCCAGGCTATCTTTGTTCAAGGAGAATTTACTGTTTTCCACTAGGAATCACTGATACCATCAAATTTCATGATGCCTTGTCATATTTAACAGTGTTGCTCCCTAATATGACATAGTCAAAAGTGTGGTTCTATGCTTAGAAAAACATTTTTTTTTAAAATTTGAAGCATTTAAAGAATCAGTTAAAAATTTAGAAGTTTCTTTTTTGTAGATTCTGAACATATGTAGAATTCTTACTTTTGAGGCATTTTAAATATATTAAGAGGAACAAATGATAGCTTTAGAACTGTTTAGACTTATTTTCTGTGTCTAGTTTTATCCTATGGCACTGCCAGATCTCATATTAGGAACACAGGATTAGACAATCAGTAAAACTCTGTTTCATGATCCTTTCTATCACTAGAGATCACTTAGGTCATTATAAATTGTTGAAATTATTTTAAAATTGATTATGAGCAAGGCAGTGTGTGGAGTAAGATGAAGTGGTAACAAAATTAATGAGCTTTTTTTCTCCCCCCTGGGAATATGGAAAATTTCCTTTTGGCTACCTGTGCCTTTCATTCATGTAATGGAATTGCAGAAGTCAAGGAGGAGTTTCTAAAATGTTGAATTCACTTTCTGTTACAGTCTGGGCTTCCCCTAAGAATTGTGACATGTCAGAACCAGGGGGATGTAAATCACAATGTAAATTAGAATGTAAATTGTAGAATCATAGAAGGGTTTGGATTGGAGGGATCTCATCTTGTCCCTGCTGTGGACAGGGACACCTTCCACTATCCCAGGGAAATATGGAAGTGCAGTTCAGAGTTGTTTTTTCACTGTGTCCTGTTCAGGAACAGATTGCCTGGATGGTCCTTCCTGTTCCTGAGAATGCTCTTCCACACCCCATGGCCACTCCAAGGATGTTATTCCCTCAGCTCAGCCAGGAATGAGGAAATCATCCCATGCTTAGGGAATCTTCCAGTATGCTGGGGCAAGGAGAGCAAAGTAACAGACCTGTGTTCCATCTTTGGGAGGAGAACTGTGGAAAAAAGCCGAATTTTTGCTGGTGATGAGTTCTGAAATGTCCATATTCCCCAGCTGATCCTGTCTGGCCCTGAGCTGGGTGTGGGGAGCTCTGTGCAGAGTCACTTCTGCTAATGGGAGCTGTGACAGACTCCGGGGCTGCTCATTAGGAGGCAGCTTCCTGCCTTTGATTACTTTTTTCCTGTAGCAGTCTCCATTGATTTCAGTGGAGCTCCAGCACATGCAGATCAATGCCAGGATCTGGGCTGGTGATGGACTCACAAAAAGCAGCAGGAGGGAATTTATGGTGGCCTGGCTGCTCCCAGCACTTCTCTTATGCATTTTCAAATTGCAGGGGATTCAGAAAACAAAAGAAATAAATTGCTTTGAAAAAGCCTTAATTGTTTGCTTAGGGAGCCATGAGAAGGAAGCAGTAAAGGAAAAAAATAGTTTGAGGGAAGGAATCTATAAGGCAATATCATAAATTTTCCTGAAAAGAAGAAAGAGATGCTCCTGATTTCCTGAAGTGCCTTATTTTTAAAGAGCATGCCAAATTCCTTATCTGCTTCCTAACAGTTGGCAATGAAGACCTGTGATAATTTTGCAGTAATTTTTGAATTAAACATCTGCCATAAATGCCTCTACTGGATATAAAAATTTCTATTAGGAGGGAATTGCTGTATGCATCAGACCAACTTAGGAAAACTGATCTTTGCAGAACAGTTTCCCAAAGTAAGTGAATAAAATAATTGTGTTATCTAGAGTTGAACCAATATGATAATGACACTTGTATCTACCCTTGTAACAGTGTTGTTCTTTTTGTACCTTCATTTGCTAAATTCCCTGGACGATTTTGGAAACAAGGTGTTTAATCTCTCATACAAACTCCTCTATCCCAATGTGTTTTAACCCAGTTTAAGAAAGTATTTTACAGATTAACCCAAATACAACTTTTATGTCACTACAGTTCCACAGTGTCAGAGGTATTTAAACTACAGGTGTGAATCTCTAAATATGCACTTCTAGCTGTAGAATTTCTAAAGAGAATATTAATATGTATTGTCATGGGATCTTTTGAGGCATAAGTTAATTCTCTTTTCAATTTTGCACCATTCTGTCATTTTTTGGTAATATAAATGTGATTCTTGGGGCAGCCCTGTGCAGGGCCAGGAGTTGGATTTCACTGCTCCCTGTGGGTCCCTTCAAACTCAGGATATTCTGTGATTCCATTAATTTCATTTTATAAGTCTGTCTTTATTTTGCCATCTTCATGTTCACCTTAAAATGCACAGAATCTCATATTTACCCCAGATTTCCACTGAAGTCACAGTTGCCATTCACAAAAAGCAGTTCTTTGTCCCAGAGCAGTGCATGGCAGGTGGGATGGACACGGATTGAAAGCAGCTCCTGGTCAGCAGGGCAGCTGTGCAGTACATAATTAACCACCCCTGGCTTCAACTGAAGGGCTGAGATGCAAGTTTATTATGAAAATTCAGATTTGAGAAATACCACAGCAGTGTATTTAGAGGGACTCTTTGTACCACAGCAACCTGAGGTTCAAGTTTCCTGCCTGCATTAGGCTGTACAGGAGGGGGAAATAATTAATTAAACTTCTCCTTGCTGTGCAAATCTTGGATTCCATCTTCTATGTGGATATGTCCTTGAAGCTGCAGAATAAATCAGATGCAGGTGATTCTGGTAACCAGAGAAGGCTTTTCATCAGCTCCTCTCCTGGCTGTTAAGAGGATTTCCAGTTTTCCCTTTAAAATATAAAGAGGTGATAATACAAGTGTCATGTGAACAATTGCTAAGTGACACTATTCTTGACATGAAGTATTTCAGCTCCAATTCCAGCAGGGAATTGCTGCTGACAGAAGGTTTTCAAATACACCTTACAGCACTGTCAAGCCATCTAACAGATCATTTTCTGGCCAAGAATACAGTGGGACTCTGTCACCTCTGTGGGATCTGTAAGTGAAGACGTCTGAAAGAAAACTAAATCCTCAGGAGGTGAATATTTGGGAAAGTAAATCCATTTGGTATTGCTGGGAGGGTCAAAGCCATTTCAAGTGGGTAGGCTCTTCACTTCAAACGTGTTCCTTTCTCATTTCACTGGGAAAAGCATCCAAGTGTGTGAGTGCTCATTGTGCAGCAGTGGAACATTCCTGAGAGCAGCCTGCTTGCATTTCAAACTGCAATTGGTTTGCTTCATTAGGAGCTGGAATCATGGCAAGCCTGAGGTGGTTCCCAATCACTTTCACCCGAGCCATAACGAAGCTCAGGCTCTTCATTTTGGTTCTACAGCTATAACCAAATAAAGCATCACTGTTTGTGTTCAGTGCAGCTTGGGGGGATTTCTGCAGTTGTTTGTCATTATTATTGTCCTAAAACACATATGGTGCTGCCAGGCTGCTCAAAAAGAAACATTTGGGGAGCGTTTTGTTGCAAATGGAACAGTGAGAGCAGTGAGAACACGGAGCAGGTCTGGCTGTGCTGCCTGATTTGGCCACAGTTCCTTGCCTGCCTCCCCTCAGCTCTGAGAGCTGACAGCATTTGGTGCAAGAAGAAGGAATAATCCAACAATTAAAACTGGAAAAATTGGTGTCAGCAACAATCAGCACAGAGTAAGCAATTTTCTCCTGATCCTACAGCAAAACTGACTGGGTCAGGACCTGAATAACCACAAAAGGATGTGTATTATTAATTGTTCTCTTCACTAAACTATCATTTATAGATTCAATTGCTGGTGATTAATTTCCCACCTGTCTTTGGGACAAGTGTCTGGGACTAGTTCCTGCATGCTCTTAAACTTGTATTCACTGGATGTCAAAATTTGCACCCCAAACTGCTGTTCTGTGCTCAGAGCCATTTATATTCCTGGGTGTGACTTTAAAAAGGACTTTTGTGCATTTTTTTCAAATGTTTTGCCTTTAGAAAATATTGTATGTATGGTATCTACAGCTAAAGAAAGAGATAATGTTAATTAGAAATCCAGTAAATAGAATTTATTTTATATATCTAATTTTAAAGGCCAGAAATGTTCTAAATGAGTATTATAATTGTTTTGAAGATATATCAGATATCAAGGATAAGAAGATATTTTATTAAAAGTAATTGTATTTGTGATGGTAAGAATAGGGAAAGTAGAAGTTGTAATTTTTGTTCAGAAGAGAAATGTGACTCAGAAAAAGCAGCCTTGAGGGTAGAAGGGAAGTTGAAGGAAAGTTTAAAAGAAATTTAGAAAAATCTGCTGACATATTAAAATAAAACGAATAAAAGTTTCTCTGCTTATTTTCTGAGTAAAAAGGATTAAACAAAGACCTAAAAATCCAAGTCTTAGCTGAAATATGTAATAATGAGAGTGTCTGTGCTAAGGACCAGCACATCCCAACTAACATTACACATTTATTGCCATTGGAGAGAGCATCAGAGGCTGATGTGTGCCAACAAAACACCAACAGCCCTGCCTCAAAAGCTGCCCGAGGCACTTGTTTGGCTTTGTTAAGGCCAGTCTGATGTGAGTTCCAATGAAATGCAGGTCTAAAGCCATGTGAGGCTCATATTTGTCCTCCTGAACTCAGGGAGAGCCTGGAGTCTCCTCCCTGTGTAACAAAGCTGCTTCTACAGAGCTGCTTTCAGCTTTAGGAGGGGAGCTGTAAATCACAGCTTCAGCATGGATCAAGAAGATGAAGATATCATAAGAAAACCGAAGCTGTTACAATGCACAACAGCTAAATAATTTATAAACTGCTGTCTCTGTAGCCTTTATTAGGCAATTAAATTCATAACAATAATACTTTCATCTGAGATGCCACATTTGTCTTCAAAGGTCTGACACTGGCGTCACATGGAGGGATCCTTAACTGCTTCTGTCTGTTCCCTGGTGCTATTTCAGGACTCCTAACTCCTGGTCTCACTCCCATGATCTGCCAGGAGAAGTTACATCTCTGTTGCTCAGCTGTTAAGTGTATTCCCCCTGCTAGGAATTATTTATTTTACTGGCACATGGTATATCACCTGTCATGGCCAAGTGGAGGAAAGATCTTCCTCTGATGTCTTTCTTGCTCTTTAATCTTTCCATGGAAAGCTCCAGCTTTCCCTTCAGACTGCTAAAGAGAATGCTTGAAGCTCTTCTTTAAAGCTGGAGAGTTCTTCTTTCCCACCCCCACCACGCTGGGAGCACAGGAGCACTTTTGTGTGCTTTGGTTTTAGCACTAAAAGTCAAATGTGAAACCCTTTCAGGTGTTTTGGGTTAAATGTAGTAACCAAAAGCTGAACTGGGTATGAACAACACATCAGTTCAAACTTTTCTGTAGTTCTACTGGAATGAAAAATCAAATTATTTTAGATGTGTAACAGAAGCAATCCAGACTTCTTACTGATGCTATGACCTTAGTAGTATCTTGTTAATGAACATTTCAATGGCTTTGAAAATGTTTTCTTGCTTTTATTCACACAATGAATAGAAGAGTACTTTGTCTAAAGGCAAAAGATCTCCCAGAGATCTGCTTAATTTTTTTGGTGGAAATTTTGGTGATAATCTATTTTCAATACTAGAATTTTCTCCACAATACTGTTAAAATCCCTATAACTGCCATTCTCTTTGCTGTAATAATACTGATTTTGGGAGTTGTGACATGCTAAAGACATAAATATATTCAGGATATTACCAAGAGTACTGTCATTCAAACACTACTAAATTTCTGGCCAAGTTAAATTAAAGTTTGGTTGGATTTTCCTATCCCCTTGTGTGTTTCTTTATTCCCTGTGACTCTGCTTCTAACACCATGGGAATTACTGTTTCTATTGAATGAAATATTAGCCTGGATAAACCATTTGTAGTATTTTATAAATTAAGGGTGCTATTTATAGATCAGGGGCTCTCTATGGTCTTTGACTTGGCTGCTATTTTGGTTTTTAACTCTTATTCCCTAACACACAACTTGATCGAATACATTATCTATCCTTTGTATTTTCCTTTAGATTGGAAAATTTTACATACAAACAAAATGCTCAAATTCCAGTTCAATATCACCAGCAAAAAGGTATCTTTCTTTCCTAAACTGATTGAAAAGTATTATAAACCTTCAACTCTTCAGAAGAAGTTGAAACAACTGTAATACAGATGTTTGAGCAGGTAATTTAATTAAATATGAATAAGATATATTGTAAAAGAACAGGTTACAAAAAAAGGTACAAACCTGAGTTTGTAGTTGCAGTTGCTCACAATTGATGAGATTTTTCCAGACACTATTTTATTTTTTTAAAGTAAAATCACATGTAAAATCAAATGTGTAAAATCTCAAACAAATCAGCAAATGCTAAGAAAACTGGAAAAAAAAATTAAATTCATTGATATTTCCTAATATATTATCCTTGCCCAATTTTGACACAAGTGAGTATTTGCTCTGCTTTATGTAATTTTCCCTTTATACTTCTAATTTTGTGTGATTTAAGTTTGAAACCTAAACAGTCAAGCACATTGTTACTCTCTTGACTGCAGGAATTGGTTGTGATGTAGTGATTTCACCCAGGGTTTGGGCATTCCCAGGGTGGAAATCTGTGGCTGCAGACTTTGTGGCAAAATCCCTGCATTATTTAAACATATCCTCTGCCTTCTGTTGACATCCCTAGGTAAAAAGTACCTTTTCCTTAAAAAAATTAAGATCATCAGTGCCTATTTAGATCAAAAGTGAACATACAAAGCATCATACCTTGCTAATTTTGCACAAAAAAAAAAAGAATTAAAACAGTCTAGAGATGATAAATGTTTTTTTTATCCCAGTCTTTCCTTCTCTTACATTTCTGTGGGTTTTTTTAAACTACCACCAGAAGTTCCCCTGCTTCATGGAAATGTGAAATTCCATGAAAATGTGAAGTTTCATGAGCTGATCAAGTTGATCAGGTTGTCCACAGAAGTTTTGAATGCCCCTGGATCCCTGGCAGTGCCCAAGGATGTCCAGGTTGGACACTGGGGCTGGGAGCAGCCTGGGGCAGGGGAAGGTGTCCCTGCCCAGGGCAGGGGTGGCACTGGATGGGCTTTGAGGTCCCTCCCAGGCCAATCCATTCTGTGATTCTGTAATAAATGTTTTGCTGATTATGGGATGGCCACACGAGACTAAATTTACCTTATTCTGACATCTCATTCCAAGAGAAGGGACTACTGGAATTTCAGGGAAAGAACACATCAGAGCTGGGGTCATGTTTGCCCAGCTCCCAGGAGATGTGGGTGTCTTGTACAAGATCTTGCACACAGATATCAGTGTTTGATAGTCAATACTAAATCTCTGTCCCCTGAGCCTCTGTAATCCCTCTTTGAAGCCGTACAACCTTTTATCTTCACACCTTCTGTAGCAAACACGTTGGCTGCCTGAGTTCTTTGGTTTAAACCTGCCTGATGGTTCCCTGAATAAACCCAGGGCCCTGTGTTTTGAGAAGAGCACACATCCATTTGCTCTTTGCATCCCTAGCAACTTTCAGATCTCCATTAATTCCTCTCCTAGTCTTTTCTTTAGGAACAGGGAGCTGTGTAACTGATTTGATTTCCCCTCATAGTGAACCTCTGGTGTGCTTCTGATCACACCAGTTGTGTTTGTCTGGACTTGCTCTAGCTCTCCATTAAACCCATTGGCCAGGTAGTGAAAATAGAGAGAAGTCACTCAGCAATTCCTTGACAGAGGCAAGCAGAGTGTAGACTTTGGAATCATTCTTTCTACATGTGTTGTATATTTGGAAGAAATGCAAAGTAAGCACCAGTTAGGGCTTTGCCTGCAGTCTTCAATCTGTAATTAAGCCCTGTTGGGGTAGATTAGATACCTGATTTGTATTCTGATCACTGGAGTAGACATGTATTTCACCAGGATTTGGGGTTTCTGTGGTCTGGCATCTGGTTACTCAGTGAGAAAATAAAGCAATGAAAGTTAGAATCCCCCTAGGAGTATCAGCAACATCTGCTGAAGTGAAATAGATGTGTAACCCAGGTGAAAATTCACAAGGTGCCCTATTATGAATAACAAGACACATTCCAAAGATTATGTTTACACTGGCCTGATATTTTTTTGGTGATATTTTATGTTCTGTAAAAGAATGGTGTAGTACACAAAACAACTAAACAAAGAAGTAGCAGTGCCCTCAAGGAGAAGCAGATTGCAGAGTAAATCACAGGCACCAAAGGAATGCATTTGGAGAAGACTGTATTGAGATTAACTTTCTTTAACTGTACTACTTGTGTATTTTCTCAGAAGACATAAACAGACAATAAAGCAGCAGCATTCTGGAAGCCATAAACTGAATTAATACTATTAACCCATGCAGTGTTTTTTCACTGAGTGTGTAGAGTGAAGCACACCGAGCAGCATCACTCATCTCTGGGATATCAATGCTTCTGGCCTTTGAGATGATCATGCTGTAAAATGAAAAATACCATAACTTTAAACAAACTTTAGATTGTTGAGCTGGGTATGAAGGGAGGTGCAAATAGTGCCTTTGTTGTGCTCCTGGTACTGCAGCACTGTGCCAACACTGTGTCACCTTGCTGTGACAAGGAGTCACTCATGGCAAGGCACTCCTGTCGCCCTGCTTTTGCAGGGTTCCATAATTGTAACTTTGTAGTACAAGTTTCCCATGCATTTTCTGTAAACATGGTCCTTGTTTTTCCTAACTGGCCGGGGTTGTTTTGCCCTTGTAGATTGTTTTTCATTCCTTTCCCCTGGAGTGGAGAAAGATGACTGACCATGTAATTATCCTGTAAACTTACAGAAGTGTTAACCCCTCTCACCAATCCCTGATTATCTTTAGAAACATTTATAAATAAGAAAATAAAGAAGGGCAGGACCTTTGTGGTTAGTCCTGCCTGGAAATTCAACTACTGCTCTGGAACCTGTGTATTTCTTCTGTTGCCAACTGTACAACACACTCCCACATGAATTCCCAGTCCCAGTCCTGAGCCATTCATCCCCCTGTGCTCTCTTATGCCAGCAGGGTCTTTCACAGTCCACGTGTGCAATACCTGCTGGGTTTTCAATGCTGAACATCATTTGGCAACAAGAGCTGGATTTACACCCCTGCAAGGCCAGGTTGAACAGATTTCAGTGTGGCCGGGCACCCTGGTCACACCCACAGCCAGGTACAGTCAGATATTACACAAATGTGCATCCTGGGTTCTGGGAATGTCTCCATTGAATGGTACCTTCCCCTGTGAAGGCCAGTGTGCTGAGTATTTGGTGTTCTAGGCTTTGTTATTTCCACTATTTTTTTTCACCTGCCAACCACCTCTGAGTGACAGAAGTCAAGAAAAGCTTTACAGGACAATTAAGTACCCAGTGGAGGAAACCTGGTTAAATCTGAGAATGGTTTACACTTATAGCAAAGGTGAATTTACTTTCTAAAGAGAATTAAAAGTATAGCTGTCTCCATAATTTGCCATCAAACCACTCTGGAAAGGTTTAGCACACACAGCCTGGTGAATACCAAGTTGATCTTGCAAAGATGAGATTTTGAAAAGATCATATTTTTGTTTTTAAACAAGTGAGATGATTAACAACAGAACACTGCAGACCATTTCTGTTATCAGAAAAGCAGACCTGTAGGTTACTGGTGTCCAGAAGTAATTTGCTCAGCATCAGAAAACCTAATTAGTTACTGCAAGTTTGTATTAATTAGAGCTCTACTGTCAGAAAAATCTAAAAAAAAAAACCAAAATAAAGCCCCAAATTCTTGAAATGAAAGAAAAAAAGCAATAGAATGATTCCTGCTTCTCACTCTGTTGTGGTCTCAATTTTATAAACTCCTCTCGTTTTCCTGTAATTATTGATCATATTTTCCTAGAGTTGCTAAAATTCCACCTGCAATTTACGTGTCCTGCCTTGAGTGATTCAAATATACATCAGTGGGCTCTGTGTGTGTGGCAGGAATTAAAGAGTGCTGGAAAATCTGTGCATGGAAAGCATTTGAAGAGAAAGGGCAAGTTTCAGGTAAAGAGGATTTCATGTGAACTTTTCACAATTTACAATATCACCAATTACTGAAAAATGCATCCCATACTGCATTATTTTCTGCAATGGTCTGGGCATAAATTTACCTGCTCAACCCCTTGGTTTGTGCTCGAGTTCATATTGCTATGAATACCTGAATTTTGGTGTTCTAGCACAACAAATCCAGTGCCCAAAATATTTGTGTCTGATGAGAACAGAATTGGGGGAGGAGAGGATTTTTGGGAGGGAGAACAAGTAATTGCTCTATACCTGGTAAGTGTGTTGGAAACTTAATTTTGATTCCACTAAAGCTTATGAGTGGTTTATCATTGAATTCTTGAGGATTAAGAAAGAGCTAGACCAAGACAGAATGTTTTTTGAAATCTCAAACTCTAATTACTTTTGTATGACATCTACAGCAAAATTCTGCCTTTGAATTATTTCTGAGTTAACTCAGTAGTATCCCTGGAATACCATGTAATTTGGGTCCAGTTAATATTGCAACTAAAATTCCATTTTTTTGGTGAGACTAATTTTTATTTCTATTTTTATTTTTTGTTTTTATTTATGTTCTTATTTTATTTTAGTTCTAACATGTATTCCATTCAAAGAAGCCCATAATTTTTAATCAAGTATTAAAATCACATAAAGGAAAACAAGTACTACAGCAAAAATTCTGCCTTGGGATTATTTCTGAGTTAACTCAGTAATGTCCTTGAAATATCATGTAATTTGGCTTCAGTTAATATTGCAACTAAAATTCCATTTTTGTGGTGAGACTAATTTTTATTTCTATTTTTATTTTTTGTTTTTATTTATATTCTTATTTTATTTTAGTTCTAAAATAAAATGATATATTCCATTCAAAGAAGCCCATAATTTTTAATCAAGTATTAAAATCACATAAAGGAAAACTAGTACTTTCAAAGCAAAATATTTTTGCTGCAGGCAAAATAGATTATTTATCCTTTAAAGGAGGGGAGAAGATGAATATTTCATAGGGAGATAAATATGTTGCTCAGTCCTTAATCTTTAACATGTGCTGAAACCTATGGGATTATGAAGGGCTGTGTCAGTATTGAGTTTATTATTGTAAATATTTTGTACATGGAAGTGCAGTTTGTGCTTATTGTTTAACTTGATTCCATTACACTGAGTTACACATGATGCAAAATAAATGTGGATTTGTCTGGAATGTGGCAGTGCTTGGATCAGGCTCAGTATTCCCTTCTGGGACAGGATCCCAAGCACAGGGGGCTCAGCTCTGTTGCACACTGCTCAGCCTGAGCATGGGCATTGGAAAGGTTTTCTCCTGCTTTTTGCCCTCCATCTGAATGTATTGGCAAGAAAAGCAATATCAAACAACCACCAGAATGAGAAAATCTTTTCAATTGTTGGAAGGTCTTTCATTTAAAGTAAGCTCGTGCTTTCAGATGCATGTCATCCTGACAGCCCTCTTATTTTCTGTCCTGCAGTGAGACAGATAATATCACAGCCTGCCATGAAGATAAGGGATTCAGGGGCAACAAAGCACTGAAATATGGGACTTAGATTATTGATGCATTTAGAAATCACTTTTTTCCTGTTACACTGAAGGTGAAATGGATAGGTTTCACAGGGAGGGGCCATCCTGGACTTGGAGCTTCCTTCTCTCCATAGCTCTGTGCCTGACTGCTCTAGTAGCCAGTGTTCTGATTGTTATTACTGCAAAAAAAGTAGAAATAAAAATATGCAAAGGTTTTTTAAATCAATGTTTACATAGGTGTTTTTAAGGAAACGATGTTGCATTATTTTTCCTTACCTTTTTTGTTCTTCTGCTGTGTTTTAGGTATTGACAAGTTCCTATTTACAACTCCAAGTCCCTAATTAATCACCGTGACAAAAAGAATCTTTCTGTGCAGGCAGGGTTTACCAAGTGGGACTGCTCAAGTCTTTTTCATTACATCCAGCAGCTTGCAAACCCCAGCTAAGCTGAACTTTCACTGCTATTCCCAAATGCTTGGGGGTTTTGCATTATTTAAAATTCCTTGGCACTTCAGGAAGCGTGGATTCTATCTGGGAAGGGGAGCCCTGAGATTGCAACTTCACACTGAAATGTGGGATTTTGGTTCATCAGAGTCAAAGTGAGCAGGACAATATCAGGGTAAATGAACTTATTGCTGTTTAATTAAGTGAAGTATAGATTTAGGGCTGAGAGGGATCAGATCTTTATATATTGCTGCACCTTGTATTGCCAATGCTCCTTGATTTAAAATAAAATAAAATAAAAGGCAACTTTTTCTCTTTCTCTTGTCCAGATCCAGAGTATAAATTCTCCAGGTTACAAGTGGTTGTAGAATTAATTTTGTGCCCTATGGCTTTTCTGGTCTGCCAGTTCCTCTCAGATAGAAATCCAAGGGGAAAACTGGGATTTTAGAACCTTGATAGAGATGTTCACCTTCTGCCACCATACATTGTCCACACTGAATCCCAGTGAAGGTCACCAAGCACATAGAAAAATGAAACCAGGACATTGGGAGCTTTAATTCAGAGCTTCTGCATGGAAAATATTCAATTACAAAGAGGTGTTTCTAATGCAAATTGATTTTACCCTCAATTAATCACTAAGAAGACAATTCTAGATTGCCATAAACCCAAAAAAGTATATTTTAATAGCATTATACTCTTGACTCTGTAGTGTAGTGTTATTTATAAGTTCTGCATAATTATTTTTGCAGTTCAGACCTCACATACCTGTTGTATTTCAAAGATTAATAGATAATTTACTCTGAAATTTCAGTTTTCCAATATGTAAGAGACTAGAAATAAAGAAAACACAAAAATGCAAAGGGCTTGAAAATGAAGGAGATTCATGAATTTGAATCCAAACGTTTGAAATCAGAAGTCTTCAGATATCATGCAGGCTTAGTTTCTCATTGTCCTTGTATAAAGCAATTAAATAAAAAAAATGATGTGTGTATTTCCAAGATAGGCAAAGACAGAACTTCTCTTTCTTTCTAGCTGGATATGTGAGTTATTCTTTATTATAACTCAAACTCTGTGATTGATTCTAGGTTGGACACAGATTTAAGAGAAGATAAATTTCGTACTTGAATCAATAAATACATTTCCTGGAAAGCATTGCCTTATTTTGGTGAATTCCTGTCTTTCAGGTCTTTACAAAAGAACTGTTCTTGATATTTGTGTCTTGAAAGAGCAATGGCTTATCTGAGCACAGAGATGAGATTCTCATGAAAACAGAGCTGTGCCTAAACCAGCAAGTCTGACAGCTTTCATGTCTCAGTGAATTGGAAATGACCCATTCCCTGCCGACTGTGTGGTTTTTGGGTGGAGCCAATTTGCAGTTGACAGTATAAGACCTTAAAGATGTGTTAAAAGCCCCTGAGCTGCCTTGTTCTCTCATTGGTGCTGGGGTAAAGTTGGGATGGCTCTGTCAGAGGCAGTGGAACTGTGCAGATACAGACTGATTAAGAAAAATGAGGTTTTATTATCTTTAAAAGACAGTAAAATGATAAGAACAAGGATTTGCATTTGTCTGGAAATCAAGGTGGGTTCCAGTTCATAACACATATTTCAACTGAATGGCAATCTTCCCTGTGGATACCTCTTACAAAATCAAAATAATTTGAAACTTCTTGACTGGAAATTGGAAAACTCAAACCCTCTTTATCTGTCATGTTTATGGGCTATTTACATATGTATACAAATAAGTTTTGTCTATATCATCTCATAAAGTTCACTCCACCAAAGAGTAGGGGGTCACAGTTTTATCAGCCCTTTTGGTGACCTCATTACTTCTACAAAATCATTTCTCCCTAATTTATTCCATGAAGAGACATTTAAAGCAATTGGCATGATTGAAAACATGGAAGAAAAAGAGCTGGCATGGCAATACTCAACAGCCATAATTCACATTTACCTCTTCAGAGGCTCCCTGTGTTTTGTCACTGAGCACTACTTGGGAAGTGAAACAAATCCAAATCCCTTGCCCAACAAAACTGAAGAGGGATCACCAGCTGCCTTACTTCCCTGTGAGAAATCTGGAATCTGCTGCAAAATGTGATGATGTGAAGGAAAAAAAATACCATGGCAACCTACAGTGTGGAAGAAGCACATGGAGGATGCAGATTCCATGCACTAAAGCTCATAAATCCCAAATTACCCATAAATACCTAATTGGGGGTAATAGGGGGCTCTTCTTAGGGGTTACAAAAAACTTAGTAGTTATATTGGTTGCTAGTAGCGTAAAACAACATGTTATGTTCACCAACATTTATTTAAGAGAGGTATGTGTTACGTTATTTATCACATTTCCTTGGAGGTCCCATTAATGCTGTTCACAGTAATGAAGTGCAACTAATGAACTTGTGTGGAAGTCACATAAGTTATTCCAAAGACAAATAGAAATTCATGTAGCCAGGAAAAAGGAGGGGATTTCCTGAATTTTGCTGATAATCATAAGTTTAATGATCTTCTCAGATATAAACTTTCATTTATGCAATGTATTTATGGCCTCTTTCTTATTGTCTTCTGACACAGAAGGTGCTGACAATTGAAGGGTCAGGAAGGCAGTCTAGTCCTCAGAACACTGAGCTATTGAGCTGTTAAAGCATTTTCTGCCAGCTTTGGAGACGGGATGAAAAAGTAATTCAAGATGCAAAAACTGATATAACAACTTGTTAATTTAAGTAGAGTACTTATTTGTTTCCTTTTCTCCACCTTGTGTCAATTTTTATTGGCAGCTTAACCACTGATCAAGGCAAGGATATGATAAATGAGAATATTTCAAAAACAAAATCATAGAATAGTAACATGACTGGTGCTGGAAGCGACCTTGAAGGTCATCCAGTGCCACCCCTGCCCTGGGCAGGGACACCTTCCCCTGTGCCAGGCTGCTCCCAGCCCCAGTGTCCAACCTGGACATCCTTGGGCACTGCCAGGGATCCAGGGGCAGCCACAGCTTCTCTGGGCACCCTGTGCCAGGGCCTGCCCACCCTGCCAGGGAACAATTCCTGCCCAATCTCCCATCTGAGCCTGCCCTCTGGCACTGGCAGCCATTCCCTGCCTCCTGGCCCTGCAGCCCTTGGCAATTGTCTCTCTCCATCTTTCCTGCAGCTCCTTCAGGCCCTGCAAGGCCACCCTGAGCTCAGGCCAAAGCTTCTCCTGTGCAGCTGAACAATGGCAGCTGTGGCAGCCTTTCCTCCCAGCACAGCTGCTCCATCCCTCTGCTCATGCTGCTGCCTCCTCTGGGCTCTCTGCAGCAGCTCCAGCTCCTTGCTGTGCTGGGCCCAGGGCTGGGCCAGCTCTGCAGGTGGGCTCTCACCTGAGGGGCACAGGGGCACAATCCCCCCTCCCCTGCTGCCCAGGCTGGGGCTCAGCCCAGGCCAGGGGGGTTTGGGCTCCCAGCAGTGCCCACGGCCGGGGCAGGGCCAGCTCTGCCCCACAGCTCCCCCAGGGCCTCTCCCGGGGCTGCTGCAGCTGCTCAGCCCCAGCCTGGATGGAGCCCGGGCTGCCCTGAGCCAGGGGCAGCCCCAGCCCTGGCCTGGTCAAACCTCAGCAGCTTCCCAGGGGCCGCTGCTGGAGCTGCTCCAGGTCCCTCTGCCCCCTCAGCTCAGCACCACCTGCAAAAAAACTCAGACCTGTGAAGGAGTGGATATTAAGGTTCATTTGCTTCTTTTAAATCCTTTATTACACAGCTTTCACAGCTTTAGTTAACAATAACAGACAAATGGACAATTACCTCAGTGTCCAGTATCAACTAAGGCCAGATGCTTTTGTGCTCTTCATGAATCAGCTGACTTGAGGTGAAGAGGTGAAAAAAAGGCACTTTTTAATTCAGGAGATGGAATTCTCACCCACCCCAGTGCTCACTCCTGCTGCTGAACACAGAGGTCAGAGGAAGGGGTGAAAACCCACATGGACTGGGGGAAGTTGAAAGGATTCCTGCAGCAGGAGATTTTGAAACTGAACTTCATTCTCTGTTGCACCATTTTGAGAAATAATCCATTCTTCCTGTTCCTCTGTTGGCTTTTGGAATGCTGCTCCTATTTCCAAAGTCTTCAGCTCTGGCCCCATTGTCTGTGAAATCTCTGTGTTCATACACTGGAAGCAAAGTGCAAAATGCTGGAACTTTATCAAAGACTACTTTAGTATTTTTAAATCTGCTCATGTCCTTGTCTAATACCTCTTAAAGCTTTAATTAAGAACATATAGCTAATGCCAGCTTTATTATAAACACAGGAAATCAAATTCTCATCATTAGTGATAGACTCTAAAAAAAGATCAAAAGGAAGGAGATGTAATGAAAGTCTTTCTCAAAATCAAAAAACATTGTATTAATCTGTTTTACTGGGTACAACACAGGTTCTCACCACAGAAGATTAGAAAAATATGTTGATGAAACTCCTCAGCTGGACTTTAGCAGGGTTGTTTTCAGAAGCAGGGTGTGCAGCTCACTGAGGAAGCTCTCATTTGCCAGCTGAGTGCATCACTATTAGCACTATTAATTGGCATTATTATGTGTAATATTTAAGTAAGTTATGTCCAGAGGTGTCTATTCTGAGTTTCCCCAGCCTGTTGTTACCATGATCCATGCTGGGATTCCTCTCCCTGTGTTTCTGTCTGCCTCAGGCTGATGCTTAATAACTTTTAGCATTTGTTTGTGAATGATTACTTCTTGTCTCTCTGTGGAGATGCTACACCAAGTTTTTATGTGCTTCCAGTCTTTGCTATACCTATGGTAACAGAATATTACAGTAATTATTTAGAATATTAGGAGTTTCTCATTATTGTTATATTACTCTTCCGATTGTGTCATACTCTTCCCATTATATTTTCAGGATTAAATAAACTGAGCCTACAGACTTTCTCAGTGATCTTCTTTTCAGGTGAAAGTCCATTCTCACCTCATCAGAAAATGAATATCCATGGATGTGTGCTGTACCTAAGACTGAAAGGATAATTGCTTCCAGTTGCCTGACCATTGGATAAGATTATTTGCAGAGTTCCAGGCAGTTCCTGTGAATGCTGAGAAGAGATTAGAGGTATGACTTTCATGTGAAAGGTATTCAGCTTGTTTATGGGTAGGCTTGTTCAAATCTATCTTGGAGAAGATTTGTCTTTTTAAAATGTCAAATTCAAGAACTTGCTCAGCCTTTGGGCAGACTGCAAACCCTTTGTGGAGTCTGTAAAACTCACACAACAGGTGAAGATGCACACAACAGCTTTGAATTGAGTTTCCACACCTTGTTTTATTTTAAAGCCTTTTGGACTCTTGCTGAAACACCCTTTGTTTCAATTACTATCTAACCATCATGAGCAGCTCCTGTCTGCTCACATCTCTGTTCACTTTGTTGTTCTTTATTCTTCTTGTGCCCTTGGGTGGCTTTCCCAGCGTGGCCAGATTCATATCACCACTTGTGATTGAAGCCTGCTCATTTCTTTGCAGTCCAATGCTCTTTTTGGCTTGGAGTTAAATGACTGGGATTTGAAATCAATCAGGCTCCTTCTCAGAAGTTGTTCAGCACTCGTTAGGTCACGTTCCTTGTGCATAATAAGGCACTGAACAAGTTAAGGTTAAATGGATTTTTAAATCAATAAATACAAACCAAGAGCCAACCCGATGTCACAATTTTTCCTTCTGCCGCTTTCTTTTCAGAACAAGTACTGATGAGAAGCTTTTCAGTAACAGCCTTTCCCATGGAGAAATTCTTCCTGATGTCCAGCCTGAACCTCCCCTGGCACAGCTTGAGGCTCTTTCCTTTTGTCCTGTCCCTTGTTTCCTGGGAAGAGCCCAGATTCCACCTGGCTGCACCCTCTATGACTTTTTTTTTTTTTAGGTTTATTTGGAAACAATCCTTGGCCAAAGCACAACATCAGCACAAAGTGAATTTGGTGACTATGAAATAACTAAAAGTAAAATAATGTAGGCTGAGGCATTTTACTTAGAGAAGTAAAATAATTCCCAAGATTACTGCACTTAACTTTATTTTCTTATACTCAGTGTAGACAGTTCCAACTGTGTTGATTTGCTGCCAACAGTGTTTTTGCCATTTCAGCATCTGGAAGCCTTGCTGTTAAATAATCAATATTTATTATTAAAAACAGAGAAACATTTACTAAACTTTCCTTGGAGATTTTCCTGACATGCCTTTGACATCCCTTTGTTAATGAAAACTCTCTGGACTGTTTTCAAATTTTTTCAACATATTTGCACAAAGGAAGAGGACAGGAGAAGAGGCATTTCTAGTTCCAAACTTCTCAAAATTACCCAGATAGAATAAATAGTGCTTAGCAAGTAAAAATGCTGAATTTAGCATAAGATATTATGATATTACTGATCTTAATGTTCTTCAACTTTTTTTTTGTAATCAAAGGATCTGAGGACTGCTGGAATGCCAATGGAAGTTCATGGGAAAAAATCCATTTCCTTTTTTAATGGCTATAAGTTGTATAACTAATTTTTTTTTTGTTGTTCCAAAATATCCTGAGTGCTTCTGAGTTTTTCTCTGTCTTTTGTTGTAGATTAATAAACTCTTTAAACCTTTCTAGATGCAATCTGATATTTCATAGGCTGGTATTGAAAGACTTGTCATTCCTTCAAATTTCACAATCCATGCAAAACATTCTATCTTTTCATCTTTTTTCATGAATAAAAAGGATTTTGTTTACTAAAAAAAGGAAGGATCATATTCTAGACATCTCTTATTCAGGGCAGATTGGTGACTTTTTAGTGGCACATGAATACTAATCTTAGCTTTTGTAAAACATTATTCCTGAACATTTTAATACTATGTGCAATGTCCATTTTTTTTATAAAAGTGGAAAAAATACGGATTTTCTGCATAGTCAATGGGGACACACAGAGTATCCCAATGGTGTGTGCTTCCTGTGAGACTGTTTTATCTATCCTGTTAAATATGTCCTTGTGTTTGGGCAAATTCTGGGCTTGATTTTATTTACAGGGGGAAAAAAAGTATAATAGACAATGCTTTAGAATGTGAAAAACCCCTTTTGATTTCAATCAAGTTTCTCTCCTTGTATGTTGTTTATGATTATGTGAATGAAAAATAGTTTCCTCTATACAGATACAGATTTAGGGAGTTGAATTTGTAATGTATGTGAATCAACACTTAGACTTCTTCTGTCATTTATATTTTGTAGAGTTGGGGATCCTTAGGAATCCCATTTTCACCCTAAATAAAGCTAATTTAGATAATTAAAGTATAGCTAGACATGGACTAGATTGCATATGTGGAGCTCCTGAATAAGTTCCTTATTAAACCAACCCCTTTCAGCTCATGATTTTGGAGTCAGTTTTCCCTTTATTTTTCCCACCTGGCACAGGTACAGTTGTTTTGTGTTGGTATCTGCAGGAAGTGAGCAATGGTGGGATGAAGGAATGTGGAATTCTAAGGAATCAACTGAAGATGGGACTGGCTGAAGGATGAGAAATGGCTGAAGGTGGAGGGAGCCCACCAACTCATACTTTATGTGCTTTGGCTTCTCTTTGCAGCAGGGGAATTTTTAAGGTGAGCAATGTGGCCTTTGCTGTAAATCTCAGAGACAGAAGGTCAAAATGTGGGATTGTGTATTTACTAGAAATCCAGAGGGTTTAGTAACTTTGCTGAGATATGAAACTTTAATTTTACTGGCTCTCCAGTGATCAAGATAACCTGTAAGTCAGTCTTGCAGAACTATCATGAACTCTTCCAGCCGAGGCATGAATTTTGCCCATCTATACTGGCCTGTGGTAGCTGATGGATTTTGAAGAAAATCCATGGTGACATTTTTGTTAGCTCCTGAAAGGAAATCAATCATGCAGCTCAGGTGTGGGGGCAGAGAATTTTCATAGGATCATCATAGAATCATAAAATGGTTTGGGTTGGAAGGGACCTTAAAACCCATCCAGTCCCATGGGCAGGGACACCTTCCCCTGTGCCAGGCTGCTCCCAGCCCCAGTGTCCAAGCTGGACATCCTTGGGCACTGCCAGGGATCCAGGGGCAGCCACAGCTTCTCTGGGCATTCTGCAGTGCCCTTGTATTCATCCATGGGGACACTTGTTTATTTTTGAAAGGGAAGAGGAAGAACTCAAACACCAACAGGTTTAGTTCAGTATTTGGTTTCCTTCACACATGACCAGTGGAGGTGAGTTTTCCTCAGAGTTAAGGTTCTGATTAGAGGGGTGTGGCTGGCAAAGCAGGTCAGTCAGGAGAGTGTGAAACCCCTTTTTGAATCGTAAAGCTTTAACAAATGCTCCTCGTGGATGTGGAACAGGATTACTGCAGAGGCATTTTGCAGGTTTTTTCAAACCCTTCATTTTTCAGGAACATCCTTCAGGAACATTTGCTGCCTCCCCTCCCAGTCACAGGTGTACAAGACTGGGATTAATCATTCCCAAGCTAAATCCTGTACTCACAATCTCCTCTTTTAAAACTGTGTTTACAGAACAATCCCAACTGAATTCGCCACGAGTAGGAAGATTTCCTTTGGGAGCCCCTGCTAATTCAAGTGACTCTAAAGAGCTCATTCCAAACAATTGTAGTGTTTATTCACCCAGAAGAACACAGGAAGGCCCATTCCTCTGAGAGCTGCCTTAACTTTCCCAGTTTTCTGAAAGTTTAAGAAGCTCAAGCTTGACCCAAATACTTTGAGTTCAGAGCCAGGAGACTCAGCAGCTCTCTCTATCCATAAATTTTGCTGGAATATGGCTGTGCATCCACTCATCCCTTCCCTGCCCAAGAGAATGATATCCCTGAGAGATGAACCACAATCAATTTCTGCCAAACTGGCCAAAAATAGCATTATTTAGTTTAAGAAAGTCAACAGTGGTTGAAAAAAAAAAAAAAGTGGACAGTTTTAGTTTCTTATCAGGTTATTTGTTAGCAGTTTAAATTTAGAATTAGGAGTAAAAAACATGCTAGACACAGGGTTTAATCTACTATGATTACTGAAATTATTTTAGTGAGGAGAAGGCAGAGGCTTATGTCAGGAGAGTTTTCAAATATTTTAATTAGCAATTGCTGAAACACTTCTAAGGCATTTTTATTGCACCTTTGTGTAATAGAAGGGCTTAGATAAAAGCAAATATTGTGGTTTGCTTTTCTCCCAGAGTTCACAAACTTTAGGACACGTGGATCTGTGTTCACCCAGGAGTCTGGGCTGCAGTTTGTGCTCTCTTTGGGGGTCAGGGCCCCTCCTCTGTGGCCATTCCAGTTCTCCCAGGGTTTGATTCCCCTGCCAGCTGTGTCATGCCATCAGTGCACCTCCTGCTGCCACCTGAGGTTTTGTGTCATCCCTCAGACACACCCTTTGACTCCACTATTACACTTGTTTGATTTTATTTGATTTGATTTTGCAACCCTAAAGTATTAAAGGTGCCAAATTTGAAAACATGACTGACAGTACCAAGTGTAAACTCTTTAAAAATATTGTTTCTTGTAGAGAGCTTTCTTTTGATGTTAAATCTTGCACCACCCACCAGCTTTTCTTTCTCATTTCGGCTAAGATCAACATCATTTAAAAGGCTGTGCTTTTAAAGTTTGGGAGTGAAAAATAATTTCATTTTATCATTTTATACTTTTTAAAATCAAATAAAAAGGTGCTTGTCTTTGCTTCTGTCTTCCACACACAAGTCTGGTGCTAGATATAGACAGGAAAATGAGATTTCAAAGATGTTGTATCCAGACTTACTCTATGGAAAAAAAAATACGTATTTTCTATTTTAAGTGGTGGATTTGTTTAAGTTAACTTGATAAAAGCTGGAATTGGTGACAAGATGATTTAATACAAGCCTTGCTAACGAGTTGCAGACATTACCAGTGTGTCAAAACAACATTGCCAGAGGCATTCTGGCATCAGGCTGGACTGGTAACTCCAGTGCACTGAAACAGCTCTGGCAGCTGTTTTATTCCTGACTGCTGCTGAATAAAGGCAGCTTCAGTCACTGTTTCCTTTCCCTCCAGACATTTTCATTCACATACACTTTTATTTTTGCTCACAAATAGAAAGGTAAAGATTTTAAAAGGAATAAAAATGAAAACATAGAAGCCTGTGTCTTGCCTGGATGGGAACTGGAATTTTAAAACATTTTTTCTTCTACAGTTAGGCTGCTGTGTCTCTGTTGTGATGTGCAGCTCAGGTGCACTTGGCAGCTCAGGAATTTTTGGGTATTTGCCCTTTGTCTACCTCCTTCAGGAAATTTGTGTATGATCAAAAAGCTTAGAACTGCTACAGGAATGAATATTCTTGTCATTTCAATAGATATAAAGAGACATTTGCTGAGAGATAAATATGTAATTTCGCTTTTTTTATGAATAATGTTGGACTTGAATTTTATTCCTTTGATTTTAGGAACCTGTTGGACTAGACCAAGAATGTTATGCAAAACCTTCAATTTTGATCTGAAATAAAAGTGCCATTAAATTTTAAACTGTAGTTTATCCTTTCCCATTTCCATTCAGGGTGTTGAAAATGTCCAAAGATTTCTCCTGTAAGCAAAGAACTTGCAATTAAAACTTACACTTATCCAGTACTCATGAAAATGCTTTCTGAAATAGTTGCAAGGTTTTCAAATTGTAACAGATTTCACATCAAAGGTGTGATGCTGAATTTTACTCACAACATGTGCTATTTTGATTACTTTTTTTTTTTAATTGGGGTTTTTACTGTTTTACATATCTTTTGTATAGGCAAATGTGGGGGAGAGATTTGTGTAAAATGAGATGGGAATTTGTGTCTGCTGGAGCTTGAAGCTCAAAACATGAAGCCCTGAGGTTCCTGACAGCAGGATTTATTCCTGTTCTGATCCCTGGAAGGGCATGGAATGGTGAGTAGTGGATTTTGGGAGTGTGTCTGTGTGCTGGTGTTGAAAACTGCTGCTCATGATGCTCCAGCCCTTGCTCCTGCTGAGCTGGAGCTGTGGGGAATAGATATATAGGGTTGTTTGAAGTGTTTAACTCACCAAAGCTGCTCTTGAGCATGGGTCCCTGGTGCTGATTTGGAAGCACCAGTGTAACCAGGACAGCAGAGCAGCCACAGCAGGTGCAGGGTGGGAGAATCATCAGCTCGATATTTATACACCAAAGTATCTCTGGCTACCTGCTTTAGTAATCTCAGTTATTTATCAAAACTCATTCAAAACTAACTCAGGGATGTGCATTAAACAGGTCTGTAAAATTTAACTCTTTATGAGTCACCAGGTCCTGTGTCCAGTTCTGGGCCCTCCTGGCCAGAGAGCCCTGGAGGGGCTGGAGCGTGTCCAGGGCAGGGAACGGAGCTGGGAAGGGGCTGGAGCCCCAGCAGGGGCTGAGGGAGCTGGAAAGGGGCTCAGCCTGGAGCAAAGGAGGCTCAGGGGGGACCTTGTGGCTCTGCACAAGTCCCTGACAGGAGGGGGCTCAGGGGGGATCGGGCTCTGCTGGCAGGGAACAGGGACAGGAGGAGAGGGAACGGCCTCAGGCTGGCCCAGGGGAGGCTCAGCTTGGACAGCAGCAGGAATTTCCCCATGGAAAGGGAGCTCAGGCCTTGGCAGGGGCTGCCCAGGGAGCTTTGCAGTGCCCATCCCTGGAGGTGTCCCAGGAAGGGCTGGAGGTGGCACTCAGAGCTCTGGGCTGGGGACAAGGTGGGCACTGGGCACAGCTGGGACTCCATGGCCTGGGAGGGCTTTTCCAACCTGAATCATTCTGGGATTCTGTGTTACCTCGGTGGAATGAATGCAAAAGTAGTTAAAATCCATGAGGAAACTGCAGTGAACACAGGGCAGCTTCTATTTTATGCAGGTGGACAGGCCTGTGTGTTTCAATTGCAGGGACTCTGGTAATAACTGACACGTGGCTCCAGATGTTGCATCAGTAGTCAGAGATTTAAAGATAACTCTTGATATTGTCAAAGGGCTTAATCATCTCAATTTTCCATTCTCATTACTATTTATATCAAATGTCCCATTTTAACACTGCACTACACATTTGTGTCTTAAAGTTTAATATATGTGCAATAACAGAGCCAAATGCAAAAGATGTGTCAATTTTGTGGCATATAAAAAAAACCAAAAATAAATGAAATGGGCTCTTTACTTGTACTCTTGACTTATCCATTCAAGCATTTTAACTGGCAGAGTCCTTCTAATCCCCTGACAGCACCTGGAGGGGTGCTGGTAGAACACCAAAGGGGTGGTGGGAGGATGTGACACATGACACCGGGGCAGGATCTGAACTCAGACAAATGAAATCTGTCAGCCAGCTCCTCCAAGCCTGCCACAGTTCTTATCACTGCTTGGTTGAGCTGGCTTGAGACACAGACTTATTGTATTATTCAGCTGGTTTGATTTTCCTTTTTATGACAAGCTTACCCTGGAGACCATCCATCTCTTTGCAGTGTTGGAGAATGACTCTAACTGAATGATATTTCAATATAATTTATAATCCTATACTGGAAACAGAAGTAATGGTTGCTTCTAACCACTGTGAGGAATTCCAATAGGGACATTTGGACTTTGGTTTTCTTGGAGGGTTGGAAATACTTTGGAGTTGGGAAATTTTTCATAACTTAAGGTAGTAAGCCTTGTATCAGAAGGACCATGAAATACCCTGCAAAGGACAGGAATTTTCCCCATAAATGCCCTGGCAGTTAATGGTGCATATGAACAACCACAGCTGCAACAAATTATTTGCCAAAAATTCAAATGGTGGCTATTACCAGCTCTCAGTTTAAAACCACAACCACGATCAGACATCCTGAGAGGATCATCCCCCACCCTGTGCCCATTCATTGTCAAGCCATTTCAGTTTTCACCCTCCCCATGAGCACCAGCCCATTGTTGCTCTGATTTCCTTTGGGTCAGACCAACAGAAATGATCATTGTTCAAATAACAAATACAGTTGATCCATCCTTTTAAACTACACAGCATAAAGAACAGGTTTAGTGCTGATAGAAGCTGTGGCTGCCCCTGGATCCCTGGCAGTGCCCAAGGATGTCCAGGTTGGACACTGGGGCTGGGACCAGCCTGGGACAGTGGAAGGTGTCCCTGCCCAGGGCATGGATGACCTTTAAGGTCCCTTCCAAGTCAAACCAATCTATGAGACTTGGATTCTGTGCAATAATTAAAAATAAATTTTAGCACGTAGAGTTTTCTTTTACCATAACTGTTCAAGTTTCAAAATATTATTGAAATATACCATATAAATAGTTTTTAATGAAGCAGCCTGCACTTCGATGTTTTATTTTTCATTTTAATAATATAGTTACATGTGTAAAGTACAAATAGAGGCAATGTACAAAGGCTGTAACTGAAATAGAAATGTACAATATAACTCAATAGTAATCCTATTAAGTAATTCTATTTGCTGATGCAATACAAGGCAAGTCAAGAATGCACAGTCTTTTTTGTACACATGTAATGGCTCTATAATAATTCAAATGCTGACAACTGGCATTGTTCTCTGACTGGCAAACAAAGCAACTATTTCGGTGTTTGATCCATTTTTTTTTTTTTATTTTGACTATGTTAAATGACATCCTGCATCAAACATTTACAAGAAACAAGGGAAAAGGGTTTTTTCTATTCTATATTCAAATGAACAAACAAATGCTGGCACATTCACAGGTACCAACAGCCAATCAACAACCACTTGAAACAGCTCAAGTCACTCCTCTTGTCTTAATTTGGGAGTTTTTGTGACCAAACTGCTGCGTCCAGCCCTGGGCCCAGCACAGCAAGGAGCTGGAGCTGCTGCAGAGAGCCCAGAGGAGGCAGCAGCATGAGCAGAGGGATGGAGCAGCTGTGCTGGGAGGAAAGGCTGCCACAGCTGCCATTGTTCAGCTGCACAGGAGAAGCTTTGGCCTGAGCTCAGGGTGGCCTTGCAGGGCCTGAAGGAGCTGCAGGAAAGATGGAGAGAGACAATTGCCAAGGGCTGCAGGGCCAGGAGGCAGGGAATGGCTGCCAGTGCCAGAGGGCAGGCTCAGATGGGAGATTGGGCAGGAATTGTTCCCTGGCAGGGTGGGCAGGCCCTGGCACAGGGTGCCCAGAGAAGCTGTGGCTGCCCCTGGATCCCTGGCAGTGCCCAAGGATGTCCAGCTTGGACACTGGGGCTGGGAGCAGCCTGGCACAGGGGAAGGTGTCCCTGCCCAGGGCAGGGGTGGGGCTGGGATGATCCTTCCAACCCAAACCATTCCATGATTCCATGGAAGGTGAGAGGTTATGTATTTTCTAATCTGTATTTTCTGTTTGCTTGACCCTGGTTTAATTACCACAAGCACCCCCAAAACAATTTATCTCCTCAAAGACCCCACTCCAAACTCTTTTCCCACAGCCTGTTATTGAATGTTAAGCACCCAGATGTCACTTAGCTCATGGTGCAATCAGAGAAGAATTAACAATGTTCCTAAATGTCTGAATCCTCTGATTTAAAAGAGCAAAATGCTGCTGAGAGAGATTTCTGAGGAAAAGGTGGTCATGGAATGGTACAAGGTGGTGTTCCAACAGCACTCTCAGTGGGCTGTGAGGGGATGCCAGTCAGGTTCTGAACAGCTGACTCACTGAGGCTCACAAACGAGACAGATCTCCTGATGATTTGACATTTATATGGATTTGGATGGCAAAGCTCAGCTGTTACTACCTGTTACCTCTTCATGCATTGGCCTGGTTAGTGTAAATCTTCTTTCCAGCTTTCCTACAAGACCTTTTGTAGTTGTATTCTGGATTTTTTCTCTGAACTCAGTCAGTGCCAGCTACAGGCAGACTCCAGCAAAATTGTGTTCAGAGATGAAATAATTAATTAGTAAAGCAGAGACAAAATCAACAAGGCTGACAATTCCCTAAAGATGATGGTTTAGATTCAATCTCCTCTCTTACTCAGCCTTAGACTAACTTTGAGCCAGCAACAAAATACAACCAGAATTTCATCTACCGGCAGTTTAAGCATTTTACCTCTTTGTTTTCCTTTGCTTTTCAAAGAGATCCCTGAAACAGAATGGGGTCATTTCAAGTGTCAAAGAAAAATCAATTAAGTTCTGAAGTTGTAGAATTGATGGGGGGAAAGAGAGAAGTTTAACTTTTAATTTGATCTGCATAGTTTTTCTTAGTTTTTATTGCCTGGTTCAGTACCTGAATCAAAAAATAAATTATTCAAAGAGCTCTAATGATACCCCCCTTCAGAACTAAGATTAAGCCATCCTGATCCCTGCAGAGGTATTAACAACTGCACTGCCCAGGAGTGGGAGTAAGCTTCTCAAACTTGGGTATTATTAGAGAAAATAATATGTTAAAGGGACACAGCCCCTGGCTTCTTTGTCTGGAGAATAATATCTGTATAAAAAATAAAAATAATTGTATTGCTTCTCAGGCAGAACTTATCAAAGGGAAAGTCTGCATATTTTGTCTGTTCCATAAAAATCCATGTATCATAAAACACCTCTTCTGAGGAAAACTGTTTGCATCTTGTCTGGGAGCACTGGTGCATACTTGCCTAAGAATTCCACAGTTGTGAATAAGCAGCAGCTTCCATAGCCTGGAGTGGCATCACAGCAGGATGTGTGCAGCATACAGCAAATAAATCCCATTTTATGTCAGGTTTGGGAGCCTTTTTCTGCACTGTTTTATTGTTATCATGGCTTTGCCTGTGAAACACATCTGAAAGAGTTCAATCATTTTATATGGATGGAAGATTATCATGTGAAGAGATGCTTTATCCAGGGTGTGGTAGGGAGGGCACTGAGAATGTCAGGAATATTTGAGACAAGGACAGGACTTGGCCCTGGATCCCTGGCAGTGCCCAAGGCCAGGCTGGAGCAGCCTGGGACACTGGGAGGTGTCCCTGGCCATGGGATGAGCTTGAAGGTGCCTTTCAACCCAAACCATTTTGGGATTCTCTGATTCTTGCAGAGCTTTACTGGTTCCAGTTCTGAAGACTGGCACAAGTTATTTTGGACATCAGAGCTCCAGATAAAGTTGCTTAGATAAGCAGCCACAGACTTGCCTTCCTCCTTACCCTATCATAAATTTTTCTCTGTCCTCTGACACCACCAGTTAGTTCTGTCCTCCCTTTCTCATCAGATTTTAAATTTTTGAGGTTGGGATCATCCCTTTCTCTGGTGCTCTTCTGTTTCCTCCCTTTCCTCCCCAAAACTGAGAACACAGTCTGAACATTAAAAAAAAAAAGAAAAAAAAAAAAGCCCTGTAAGAAAGAATGCAGTAGCAAATATTCCCTTTTCAAATAGAATCATTACCATAGCACAGCTACCCTTCAGCTCCCAGCAGCTGCAAATGGAACAGGGAGATGTTAGTGTTCACTTCCACTGATCTCATTATACAAACCACTAAGAGGAGCAAGGGAATACATTTGGAGAGCTTTCATGTGGTTAAAGCGACAGGGGAAATTCAGGCTTTGATATCCCCTTGTTCACTGTATCTGCCTCACTTTGTGCCTGCCCCTCAAAAGGCAAGGCTGAAAAAATATTAGAGGCTTGTTGAAAGGGATTGGAAAAAATGAGAAAAGGCTCTAATTAAAAGGACAAAAATATACTTGGAAAGTGTTTCTCGGTGTTTTTAAGTTCAAAACCAGACCACCTATCCAAATCTCCTCATTAAAAGTCAGATTCAATTTTCATGCTGAGAGCTTGATACCAGGTTTCTACCCAGCTAGACAAATACTCAGTGCTTTGATTTCTACATTACCAAGGTGCCTAACAGGCACTGACTGGTACCTGTGTTTGTGACCTGAAGATCTGGGTAAGAAACAGTCAGCATCCACAATTGCTAATTTGGTAAAGAAAGCTCAGCGGTCAAGAGATTTGTCCACAACTGCCTGGAATGCAAAGCACAGTCCCTGGCTCTGGAATGACATGGCACCCACCAGAAGCCTAAGAACCTTTCCTTCATCTTTTCCTTTTCCTTTTCCTTTTCCTTTTCCTTTTCCTTTTCCTTTTCCTTTTCC
>VZTZ01008480.1:6538-19836 GCA_013400955.1 Drymodes brunneopygia | reverse complement strand
AGGGGAAGGGGAAGGGAAGAAATGTGTGTCCTCGTATTATAACAAGAGCACAGCTCTCCTCTCCGTGCTGTCCTCTGTGAAGAGCCTCTAGAAAAGCACGGGAGGTCAGAGGTATTTCCAGTTACTGCAGTGTAAATTTAGAGCCATGAATAACTCAGAGAAATGCCTCCTGAATTAATCCATTTAAAGCACACATAGTCTGAAAAGATGAAATCCCTATTATGGGAAATGCATGCAGCAATAAAAAACCCTCTCAAATCATCTTTTAAACAAACAAGCATTTTGAGAAGACTGAGAACATGTTGCAAAGAACACCAAATAACCTTTGTGGTTCACACTGAACCGTGATATTCTGTTACCTGTCTTACAGAAAAAATATGAAGTGAAGATGAGCTGAAGCTCCATCACAACAATCTCAGTGACCAAGAATTCAAATTTCAAAGGAGATGCAAGCGAACAAAAATAACATCAAAAAACATAAGTTCACAACTAAGAAGAGAATAGGCAAGAGATAATGTGTGCTCTGCTGAAGAACAGATTTCAGTCACATGAAGGAAAGATGGAAGATTCTGGTGGTAAAATGATTCTTGTAAGAGGACACAAAAGATCATTAAGAAGTGTTTAAATCAGGGCAATCAATAATTCGTCCAAGAGAACATTTTTCAAAAAACCCTTCATACTCAGGATCTCGCTTGGGTACTCAAAACTTAAACTTATATAACTGCAAGTGAAACCATGATGTTGCCATTTTGGCACTGTCCTTCTTTCAAATGGAAAAGATTCGCTTCCTTCAGCAACACTGAAGGACTGGAAAATGGAGAATATGGACAAAAAAATCCAGAAATTTATCACCACAGAAGCATGAAATCCTTCAGATATTAGGTATAGAGAAGAATGTTAATTATTCAGTAGCTAAGGGGTAATCTCAGGCTTGTGTTGGCTCCAAGTTTGGCAGCAGATGCAGTTGCCATCCAGTTCTTTTGTTTAATCTTTATGAAAATAGAGCTGAAATGGAAATTGATGCAGAGAGCTGGATTAGGGGAAAGGTCAAGGTCTGTTTTCTGGCTGGTTTTTGTGATGGTATGTCTCACTACTGACCTGGGAGAAATAATATAATTTTGACCCTTCCTCCAAGTTTCATGGGGAGCTCAATTAATTTTATGGATTTTATATCTAGGCTGTGGGGTCACCTCTGCAGGGGAAGGTATCATATGTATTTCTGCGTGATGGCACTCAAAAATCAACCCTGAAAGGCTTAAAAGTTGTCTTTTCCTGAGTTTACTCCTAATTTGGAAGATCCACATGTAGATTCCTCAACTGTTCTCTCAGGACTTCATAGAATCATGGAATCCCAGAATGGTTTGGGCTGGAAGGGACCTTAAATCCCATCCCATCCCACCCCTGCCCTGGGCAGGGACACCTTCCCCTGTGCCAGGCTGCTCCCAGCCCCAGTGTCCAAGCTGGACATCCTTGGGCACTGCCAGGGATCCAGGGGCAGCCACAGCTTCTCTGGGCACCCTGTGCCAGGGCCTGCCCACCCTGCCAGGGAACAATTCCTGCCCAATCTCCCATCTGAGCCTGCCCTCTGGCACTGGCAGCCTTTCCCTGCCTCCTGTCTTTGCAAGGAAATGTTCCTAGGTTTTTATTATACATCTATGAATTGTGAAATTTATGGTGTATTTTTGGCTCTTTATTAGAAAAATTTGGCCATTACATGTAAATGGGTTTTTCAGTGTCCAGTGAAGTCCCTGAGGTCAGTGAAGATAGTAGTGCATAGAATCAGCTTTGGTTTTTGGGGTTTGTTTTTCCTAGGTTTGGATTAGATTAGTTGGGTCTGCACTCTGCTATAATACAGTTATTCTTTCCAAGGTGAGTTTTCATTGCCACCAGAGTAGAAACTGATAAAATGTGGATAATTTTTGCCTTCTCTGCCCCATCCCCTGATCTGTTGGAGTGTTGGTTTGTTTGTGTTTTCTATTCAGCACCACGTGTGTATGAACAAGATCATCTTTGATACAAAAATGAGTCATTTTACAGCACAAAAAGCATCTTGATCCAGACAAGTCTGTTCACTCATTTGAGCAGACATCAGAATATTCCCCCACACTCTCAGTTTTCAGCACAAGGTGAACACAGTCTGTCACTCAAGGCCTTGTATCATTTGTGTCCAGCAGTATTAAAAAGAGATTTCCTGTTAGACTCCAGGATGCTGCCTGGCACATACAAATCTTTTCCTTTTTTTTGAGTTTAAGCAAAAATCCTTTACATTTCATTATTGGAAGATTAAGACATTCAGGAATAATTTTTTTTTTGTGGATTTCTTTCTCATATTCTGTTGGCACATCAATCAATTATATAAAAAAGTTAAGGTTAAAATTATCAAGTTTATATAAAGGCTGAAATGATGAAAGCTAAAAATGTAAATTCAAAGCAATTCAAGCTCAGTGACATCAGTTGACTCTAAGTTATGTTTTTTATCCAGAACTTACATATAAGCTGCATCATACATATATATAATATATATCTCCAGTGATCTTCATCACTCCTCTCATTTTCCTGCTCCTAAATAAGAAGGATTCTTTTATAAAAAATTAGTAAATCTCTCCAGAAATAAGCAAGTGGTTAGTGTTTCATCATCTGTTTCAAAGTGAAATACTTTATGAAAAAATAATCCTTTCAACTTAAGTATTTCTTACTTTCTCCCTCAAAACAGCATTTTTCAGTGTTTATGTGCAGTGTTTTTGCGTTAAATAGTTTATTTTGTCATAAGTGATACACTGCAGGTTGCCCCAAGGCAGGGATGGTTTTCCCCTCACCATTTTCTCTCTCTTTTTCCATCCTCAAGTTCTGATAAAAATCAACCAAGCCCCTCTCCATTTTTGAAGGTTTGGCTACAGAACTGAAACATCCATTATTTTCCCACCTGTAGCAAATGCTCACACTGGAAAGCTAAGTTAGAGCTGCAGAAAAATAGGTTCATTAAATGCTATTTGCACAATAATGCACCATGAAGAACTTATTATTTTATATTTAAATCACTGTAAATTAGAGAAGAAACAGGATTAAAATATTCAGAACAGCTGCCTGAGCTGGTTTCAGCTCTGCACGGAGGATGACAGGATGAGGTGTTGGAGCTGTGCTCTGGAGCTGCCAGCAAGGTCTGTGTGATGCCAGTACCATCTTCAGGCAAGTCAGGGCATAACACAGCAATTTCTCAATAAAGGCCAAAGCAAAAATCAGTCTGAAAATCATTCATTTCACCTTGTTCAGGTGTTACCCATTATTAAAGTCAAAAATGTTGTATTTTGCCTACTTTTGAAGCTACTCTTGCACAGCAGTAACAGATTTTTAAATACATGCACAGTTGGGTAACCTTAATTTCAAAAAACAAAAAAGAGGGATTAATTTTCTTTTTCCAAGCACAGACTGATTGCAGACAGACTGAGGGGACACAGCTGAACATTCCTTGTCAATATTCATATATTAATTGAAAAGATCATAAATTTTAACATTTACCTTGCTAAGCACTGAAATCCCTTGCTGCAGGGTGTACAGCAGCTAATAATTCATTTGGATTTTGATATGACTCTGAATTGTGCAAAAGAAATCCATCAAGAGCTGTGAAAATAAAACCACACCTGGCTGATAAACCCCCTCAGAGTAAATTGCTGAGAGAGAACTTTTCAATACTTACTCTTTTTTTATTATACCCTTTCCTAAACAAGCAGTTGGAACTAGGATAACTGAGCAATTAAAATAAATGAAGCTTTGACCTGAGCCAGCAGCGTGTGGGAGTGCTGCTGATAACCAGATTTTTGGACAGCATTTGGGTAAAATGGTGATTTATGCATTTTGAGAAGGATAATTGGACAATACACTAATATTGGAAAACCATACTACATGATTTTCCTGAGGATATACTGGGTTTAATTCCATCAATTCAAATGTCTTGGGTCAATTGCAGAATCAATTTTGTTTTCATGCTCCCTGTGAGGAAAGCCTTTTTCTACTTAAGTCTTTTTAAATTTCTTAATACTCTGTTGTTCCTTGTCTTAGCAACTTTTTCAAGTTTCAGTAAAACCAGTGTTTAAATGCTGCTTCTAGAAACAGCCAGACCTTGCCAATCACTTTTCTTGCTGTTGGTACCTTCCAGTTTCTACTTTGGACTTGTCTTTGAAATGGCCAGGGGTAGGGTTGGTTCAAATTTTTGTCCTCCACCCCTCAAATTCAATATTTACTATCAATATGTGCTGTGCTTTAGGACATTTACTATTCTGTATGGAATAGAGTAATTTTTTCATTTTTTTTTTTAAGATTTCCAGTAAGAAAGGTTGTACATAAAACACATTCAATCTTACATGGCTAAGGCTTTATTCTAATTAAGAATTATGGGTATGATGGCTGTTATTGCTGTATAAAACTGCACTGTGATTCCCAGGAGATTTAGGGAAGCTTTTCAACAGTTGGATCTTGAAGTTTTATTTTCTGTTTCAGAAAGGGAAAACTCATTTGAGGCTTTCAGGCTTCAGTGATTTTGAAATTAAGCTGCTATAGAGAACTATCACAGCACTTCTTATCCACGTGGAAGCCCAGCCAGATGATCCAAGCTGGAATTGAGGTCTCATTTCTCAGTTGCTGGTGTGTGGATTAATATGTCAGAAACTGTAGCATCAGTTTGAGCTGCCTCTGTAAAAGCCTTTGCCAGCCCTTCACCCTGCCCACTGCAGAGCTGGTTGCTGAAATCCTGGTTCCCTTTTCCTGCACACCTGAGTGAGAGCTCCTGTGCCCTGAAGCAACTCCATGCAAGCACACCTGGAGCTTCTTAACAGTGTGGAGGTGCCAGACCTCTGCTGAGGGAAGATTCTGCTTCTTTTTGTTCCCTGAGCTCTGTGTTTGGGCTCTGGTGAGGAAGAGGAGGAAGTTTGCTGGCAGTGTGATCCTCCCACAGTCAGTGGTTGGGGAGCCTGCTGCACTGCTTCTCCTGCAGCAGGAATGGGAGGCAAATCTGCCAGATCTCACCCAGCTGCTGTGGACAGTCCCCAGTTTAGGCCTGTGCCTAAAATAATGTGAATTGCAGAGGAGAACTGGCAATGAGCTACTGCCACATCTTGGACTGGCTGAGAGCAGGAGGAGGATAGGGAAAGGTCTGGAGGGGAAGCTGAATGAGGAATGGCTGAGGGCACTTGATCTGTTCAGCTGGAGAAGGGAAGGCTGAGGGGAGAGCTCAGCAGGGGCTGCAGATTCCCTGTGAGGGGAGAGGAGGGACAGGCACTCATCTCTGCTCTGGGCCAGGGACAGCACCCAGGGAAGGCTGGAACTGGGCAGGGCAGAGTTAGGTTGGGGACCAANCCAGGGGGGATTGTTGGGGGTCTGGGCAGGGACAGGAGCTGGATCCATGATCCCTGGGGGTGCCTTCCACGTTATTCTTCTATCCAGTTCATGTTCTGTGATTCTGTAAAGTGCTGCAGGAAGATATTGAGAACTAGGCCTATGTAGTCTCATTGGATCTAGGCTGAACTTAGATTTTCATCCATATACACTCACTCTAACTTAAAATCCACTTCAAACTCAAAATGAATCTGGCTAACCTGTGCTAACCATGTCCAGGACACCAGCTTTTGATATCAGGTGCTTGAATCTGCTCTGTGCTAACAAGTGTGTCCTGTTCTCCTCCTGGATAAAAGCAGATGTGGAGCAGGCTGGGGCCAGGCTCCCCAGGAGTTTGTCTGGGCACTGCCACGTGGGGATTGTGCTGGAAGAGAGGGAAAGGCAGAGCAGGTGGCAAAGGGACCAAGTGGCAGCAGAACAGACATTGAAGGGTCAGCCAAGCACTGGCCAACACTGAGGCATCAGCTCAGGCTGTGGTTTTGTTATTAAGTTGTTGCACCAAGATTAAATTCCTTTGAGGAATTCCATATATTCCTGAGACTCTGCCATAGGAATCCTGGGGCTGTGCTGGTGAGGAAAGCTGGTGTGGCTGTGGGTGTGGTCCAGCTCAGGTGCTGCCAGTGGCACCTTCAGAGTGCATCCTGCATGGTTGGAATGAGAAGTTTCCTCAAGCCAGCCCCTGGGTACATGGCAGCTTCTTGCCAAAATCTGGGTGTCTCGTGCCTTTGTGACAGCAAAACCCCGTGCTGTTAGCAGAAAGATCCCCATCTGGGTTTTTCAGGACCATCAATTTCAAGCTCTTTAGATATTTATCTGTAGCTAAAAGTGACTGAAAGTAATGGAGAAATATGTCACAATTTGCCACTGCATGGAGAAGAGATGAGTGAACTTAAGATTTCCAATGAGTACATTTGAAAAAATAAAGCACACAGTAATTTCCAGCACTATTTTTTGGAGCAGGGGGGAGGAGGAGGAAAAGGCCATTGTAATATTTGTATATAGTGAATTGCTAAAAAATAAGCTATGCAATTGTCTTCCTCAAAGTTAACTAGGAAAACCAGAGGGAAGTGAATAGGAGAGTCTGAAAGGAGAACAGTCTCTTCCCATCCTTTCACAGTGGTGCTCAAGATGAGAGAAACCTGACAGCCATGGGTGAATATTTCCATCTGGTCAAAGGTAAATGTTTTCCCATTGAGAACACTTCACCTCAGGCACTCAGAGGTGAATTGCAATGGCTGAAAAGAAGGCCTTTGGAATAAAAATATGAAGCAAGATTGACACCTAAGTCTATGATGTTCCTCACCATTTCAGGGGATTAACTGTCTTAGAATGCTGATAGTTTCCTGATTTTAGATGATGCCATAGCTAAGTTAAAACAATGCCCTGAAGCCAAAACTAATTTTTTCCTTTTCTGTTTTGATTGCATTTCCCTTCTTCTGTAGAGAGGAGAGTTAATGGATGGAGCTGCAGGTTTATTTTAATACAGATCATTAACTGGGAAAATATTTCAGCTGACTGTATTCTATTCATAGTCCAAATGCAGTTCCTCAGCCACACTGAGCAGTGCAATTACATGGCGTGCAGAGCAGTTTTTCCTGAAAAGAGAAGCACTTGAATAAAGCTGAACTGCAGAGTTCTGTGATCTGAACCTGTGTAAGTATTAGAAAGAGTAAGAAAAGGCTGTCCTTTGCTTTGGGTCAGTAAAAATGGGTGCCCAGTGCTGGCTGGAGTTCAGAGCCTGTGGGAAGCCTGGGGCTGAGGGTCAGATTCACTGTACAGCACTGGCTGTCAGAATTCATTTGCCAGCAACATTTCATATTGCCCTGGATCACTGAGACAGCAGAGGACACATCACAACTCTGAGTGCTGTTCTGCTTTAGACAGGGCTATAAACACATCCTGTTACTACAGGTTAACAAAAGGATTGTCTTTGGTCTAAAAAAGAACCTTAATTGGGGTGTGAAGCCTTCTTAGATGGAAACTAGCTCAAAGAATTAAGGTATAGACTGATTCAAACCAGGAGTTTTTCTTTGTCAGTGTATATTTAAATTTATCAAAAGCCCCCTTCTCCTGGGGGATGTTTGTTCCTTCAACAGGGTGTGTTTCTCCCCCATGGGACCAGGCTGGGCCTTCATTCCTGGTGTCCCTACCTGCCACCAGTGTTCCAGGGCTGTCTCTGCATCTCCTGGGCTCAAGCCTTGTTCTGAACAGGCACAGACCATTGGCACTGCTGGAAAGAGTCAGGTCAAATTGAGTTAATTAGCAGATCTGCTTTTAGCATAACCTCTGGTTTGAAGGATAATAGTTGGGGTCTAAATTGGCAGATCTGATGCTGAATATCTTTTTGTGTGGGAGCTTTGTCTCACAGATGATGTAAACTCTGCTGCAAAGCTCTTTGAAATCACAAGAGTTTTCTGTTGATGTCCAAGCCTTTAGAGCCAAGCACACTTGCACTCCTTCGTGTAAAGACACAATAAATCTGTGTTAATGGGCAAGAACAAGAACAGATTGTGTGATAACCATGTGGTTTTTCTATTAATATATTCTCCCATGACTTTACATGTTGTTACATTAATCTAAATCTTCCTTAACACAACTTCTAATCTAGTCAGCAGGAGCTGCAATAATGTCTAAGCACAGAGAACAAGCAGTCAAGTATTTTGTTGTTTTATTAAATGCCTACTGCAGTCCTTGATCATGAAGGTATCTTAGTTAAAACCAGTCCTAATTCAAATAAATATTCTGTAGAAATATTATGAAAGCTCTGATTAATCTAGCAATGGAATGTTTGTTTTATCAAGGTATTGCAGAGATACTTTTACAAAGCCTGATAAATTACACAGAAATCCAAGGTGGTAGCAGCTATAAATGGTATCTACCTAAATATTCAAGTCTTTTTATAAGAGATGTGCATACAGGAAATAAGTAGAGTTGTTTCCTTTTCAAAGCCACTAAAACTGTTCTTTAATGCAAATGAATTATACAAAGTTCCCAAATGTGAAACTAAATTATTTTATGAATAAACATTTTTAATCATGAGAAAAAAACTGTCTAGACTAAAATTCATTGTGATGAATATTGTGATGATGCAGAGAACAGAAGTGATGACTCTTGCTATAAGTGCTCACTAAATATGCACAGAATGATTTCCTGTTATGTGTGTGAATGCCTTTGAAGAAATGCTGAAATTCAAAGTTTTAGTGTCATGTGCCAAAGCAAGGATTTTTTTCAATCTTTTAAAATGCAGACTTGCACTAGAACTTTAATTAATGATGTGAAATTTTCAGGGTTTCAGATAGAAACTCTCTGCTCTCCTTGCAGCCTGTACAATACAGCTGTGAGGTCATTATTGCTCTTGCCCTGCTTCTTTTAATGACCCTGAGCTGCTGCACTTCTGCAAAACAACTTCAGCAGATAGCGCAAATAAGACTTGTCAGAAGAGTCAAGGAAAAGAATTTTGTTAAGTAGCTCAGGGTTCTGTAAATCACACAATTTGGCCAGACTGCCTTGTAACAAGAGGTGAATATTCCTGGTTTTATCCACCAAGATCCTTCCTGTTCTTGCATAAGACTTGGAGCTGCTGCAGAGAGCCCAGAGGAGGCAGCAGCATGAGCAGAGGGATGGAGCAGCTGTGCTGGGAGGAAAGGCTGCCACAGCTGCCATTGTTCAGCTGCACAGGAGAAGCTTTGGGATGACAGTTTGGTTTCCTCTCAGCAGTACTTGATAAGTGATTTCCTGGTCTTTATTTTGACCCACAAATTTTCCCATTCTAGTTCTTCCTATTTTCTCCCTCATCACACTGTGGGGGTGGAGGACAGTGAACAAGCTGCTAAAATACCTGAGGTTCCTCTTTATTCCTTATTTTCTGGTACCAAATTTCTTTGTCTTTTTGCTATTTTAACTAATTTATAAATTGAATTTAAAGATATTATTCTGATAGCAAATTTGAAAATTCATGGAAGAAGGTGTTATTTTGTTGCCAAAATCTTCCTTGTGCAGAGGGGAAATTGAGGCTCTGCTTTTTTGTGTGTTCTGTCAAGCTGGTGAGAAGGAGTTTAGGAACTTCTCATTGCCATAAAGGCACAAAGAGTGGAACTCTGCCTCTGTTCTCAGTGGTTAATTCAGCCTGTGCTACAATTCTGATTATTCCACAGAATAGAAGAGCAGGAATTGTTATTCACCTGCAGCCCAGAGGAACCTCCAGCCTGTTTCAGATCTGCAAGCAGTACTGCTATGTAAAATTATTCAATAAGAAGCAGAACAAATCAATGGAGCAGGAAGAGGCTAAAGCAACTGAAATCCCAGTTATTTTTTCCTTCCAGTTTATCCTTTGCTGATGGCAATTGTGAACCTTGCCACAGTGTGTAAATACCTGACAGGGGTAGGAAGGCAGATGGAGCCAAACTCTTCTCAGTGGGATGGAGTGAAAGGAGAGGAGGCAATCTCAGCAATCTGAAATGCAGGAAATTCCATTTAAAAATAAGGAAAAACCTTTTCACTGTGAGGACAGGCAAACCTGGAACAGGTTGTCTAAAGGGATTGTGGGTTCTCCATCCTTGGAGACATCAAACCCCTGACTGGGATGCAGCTGTGAGCAACCTGCTCTGTCTGACCCTGGTCTGGGCAGGAAGGTGGATCAGAAAATCCCCAGAGGTCCCTCCCAGTCTTGTCCAGGGTGTAATCCTGTGGTGACCTCTCCAACCTGTGAACAGAAGCACAGAAATAAAGAAGTAAAATAAAAGAAATAAAAGAAGTAAATACAGTACCTGCACTTAACACAGGGCAATGTCACTAATGTCTGTAAAAATCATCTGAAACTGCCTGAAATGATGGCTTGTGAAAATAAATTGCACTCCAATCACCCAGCTGCAGACCATTTCAGTGAAAACATTGCTGAGCTGATATGTGGGTTGATGGTGTTTCCACTGGCCGTGGTTTGCAAACCTCCTATTAATTTCTCAACAGAGGCTGCATAGTCATTCATCTTTAGAAAAGCTATTGCAAAGATTTATGGCAGCATAATATGAAAATAAGACTAATGGATTACCTGGAAAGGGCATTAATGTTCCTGTTACTCACAGCATAAATCAGAGGTCAAATGGTCATCACCTCAGCACGGCTCAGGCTCCCTCAAGCCCTCATGCAACTTCTGTTTTCAGAAATGAGCCAAAGTACAAATCCCTGTGGCATGAACGTGAGAATATTATCAAAAATTACACCTCAAAGCCTGAGCAGAGGAAGGCAAATCTACTGTAACACCTCATGCCTTCCCATGGGTTTGATCATCTGGAGGTAAATGCTTTTCTAGTACACAACAGGGTTTTGTCAAAAATGCTTTTTGTTGTGAGACAGTGCAGCAGCAAGAGTTTCTATAAAACAGCTACTAAGAATGCTTTGCATTCCTGGGAAGCAACTAAAATAGAGAATATAGATGATAGGAGTATCAGGGTAGTAGAAATGGGATTAAGCACTCCAAATCCCAGTTAGGTGAATCATAAGAAGTTCCTGAAGCAGGCTTTATTCCAGGTCTGCTGTACATTCAATTGTAATTATGCTGGTCTTGTGCTTTGCAGAATGACAAGAATTCAAATACTTTGAGTATTTATTTCATAGAGATGAAAAACTGCCTCCAATTTTACGTCTCTTCTGTTTTGACCATTTTGAGGTTTTGGTTTGTGAGTGCCCCAAGGGAAGACTGGTTCCAGCATTGCAGAAATCCAGTCACCTCTAAGGAGAAATGCAGCCAGCAGAACAGTGATTAGCAAAGCCACAAAATGATTTTTGATAGGGACTTTAAGAGTATCATTAAAAACCAGTGTGTGTGAAATGGTCGTTACCTCAATTGCAGTGAGAGCCAAGCAACCACAGAAGGCAAGAAACTCACTCAGCAGGCTTCAGTTTTCAGATTTCCTGTGAGAAAAATGCCTTTCTAAAGAATCTTTGAGACAGGTGTAATTTTACCTGTGTACTTTCCATGAAGAATGCTGTGTGTGCTCTAATGCCTGCAGAGAGCTCTCCTCCAGGTCAGGAATTCTCTCTCTTGACAACAGCTTGTCAAACAACTCTTCATGGCCCTTTTATTTAAACTGAGCTATCAGTCTGCTTCTTGGAAAATAAGTAGCTCAGTGAATAAATATTGGCTGCTTCTATTTCTGGAAATTTCCTTGGAGATATCATCTTAATGTTCTGGGTGCTTCCAAGTCACTTTGTTTGTTAGATATAAACACCCCCACACACATCCAAGGCTGTCCTAACTTCAGGAGTTCTTTGTTCTAATAATTGGCCAAATTGAACCTCCTTGATTATTCTTTTGACTGTCACAAATACATTTCCAAATGCTCTTGCCATTTCTGCAGCTGTGGGTTATCCAAAAGGTCCTTTTTGAAACAGACTTGAAAAGACTAAAGGTGTGAGTCTGCAAATGGACAATGGGATTCATTCAAGTTGGCATGGATCTGTAATTTTACATGTCAAAAGTTTCAATTCTATATTTTTCAAGTATTATTTTAAATTTGACCTGAAATTAAAATAATCTCCCCCCAGAAAAGGTTAAATTCCTTCATCTTGCATTATAGCATCACATACTGGTTTGGGCTGGAAGGGACCTTAAGGATCATCCCATTTTACCCCCTGCCATGGGCAGGGACACTTTCCACTAGACCAGGTTGCTCCAAGCCCCAATGTCCAACCTGGCCTTGAGAGAAATTGATAAAATTATGCAGAAAACTTTAAAACTTATGTGGAAAGAAATTCTTCAAATATTGGTTAGGCACCAGCCTCAACAAGGAAGTCAAGTCTTTCTGTATCCAGTTCTCAACACATTTCTCCACGTCTTCAAAAGCACAGAAATTATAAAGTGTTTTTTACAAAGTCTTTTCTCTAACCAGCCCTTAAATGAGGAAAATTCCTGGTATTTTGGAATCAGAAAGGACTGTACCAGAAGGGCCACTCAAAGGAGTGAAAAACGTGAAGGAATGAAGTTTTGTTGTGTGTCTAGACCAGGTTTTGATAACAGTCAGTATCAGGTGCTCTTCAAATGGTGCTAAGGGTCCTCAACAGCATGCCTTGAGCTCAGGGAACATTTCCCTGTAATTTCAAAAGCTGATCCATGCATCTTCCACTGGCTGCATCACACAGAACTTGGTATATTTAAAAAGAATCTTCTCTGGTGCTGTACAATGAACACAGATTAGATTAATGTTTGTGTGTGCTTCCCCTACTGCATTCTTGGGAACAATTCTGCTCTTTCCCTTGAGCTGCTCCATTTCCAGCCAGGCCAGGCTGTGGGACACCACCAGGTCCCAGTGCAGGCTGCCCTGTTTGCAGCATTGCCTGGGGATCTGAAGTCAAGAAGTGGCAGGAAGATGGATGTTTGGCTGAAGTGACAAATTCGGTTTCCTGGAGAAAGCTGCTGTCTGCAGTGTCACAAACAGAGCTGCTTATCTGCCCTCCCAGGCGTTGAGATGGTGGCAGCTGCTTTAGGGGGACCTTGAAGAGGTGAGTGGATTTACTGGAGAATTCACCTTGCTTTAAGTGTTAGGACACATCAACACTCACCATGATTTATGCTGATATTCACGTCTAGATCCTGAGGAATTTCATTGCACAGCTTTTCAAGCAGCAGAAACATGCACATTAATAAAAATCCAAAATCAGAGTGTATTTTCAAACCTGGAGAATTATAACCACATGTGGGCAGAACAATGTCCTAAAAGGAAAACATCCTTCTGTGGGAAGGGTTCTAATCTCTGTGCAAGGTTTCTGTGGGTGAAAAAGGTGTTCAGAGTCCAAAACAAAATGTGGAGCTCTTGTTTGGACTGGTTAAACCATCCTGTAAATATGACATACTTTGAGTTCTGCACAGCCTGGTGGGAGAGGTTCGGAGAGGTTTGGAGAGGTTCGGAGAGGTT
>VZTZ01008479.1:395816-410447 GCA_013400955.1 Drymodes brunneopygia | reverse complement strand
GCTGCAGGACTCTCACAGCTGCAGGGATGCTGCAGGACTCTCTCAGCTGCAGGGATGCTGCAGGACTCTCTCAGCTGCTGGAGAAGCACATCAGCAGGTGTCTGGGAGCAGCAATTCCCCGGCAGAGCTGAGCAGTGTCATCAGCTGTTGAACACGTGTCAGATGACCTTTCCCTGCACTCTCCACAAAATCCCATTAATCAAAAGAGCAGAGCAGAGCTAAGAACCCTTTAACAAAATTATTGTAATCTCTGGGTTTCTCATTCATCACGCAGCAGCTCGGCAGCCTCCCTGCTCCCTGGAGGGGTCAGAGGATTCCCCCCATCCCTGCTGTACAGAACCTTCCCCTCCTGCTCTGTCCTTCAGCTCTGCAGGCTCAGGGCCTTTCCCACCAGAGCTTTGCAGATTCCTGCTTTCCAGGCTCACAGGTCCACTCACTTCTCTGCCTGGGCAAAGATCTTCTTGACTGTTGGTCATCACAAACCAGGACAAAGTCAAATTCTCATGTATCTTGTGGATGGGGCAGTTGAGGAGAAAGTGAGTTCAGAGGCTGAGGAAGGAACGTTTCAATGATAATGTGAATGTGATATTGTCTCATAGAAGAGAAAATGCTGCAGGGAAGCTGTAACAAAACAGCCAGGAGAGCTGTAATGAAAGTTGGCATTTATACCTCAAATCATTGCCAGTATTTTCCAGTGAGAGTTTCATCAGCGCTGACACTTTCCCTCAGAACATCTCAGCATCAGCACGGGTGGCAGCCATGGTTTGGCCAGGAGGGTCTCCCCCATCTCCAGGGCAGCTGCACTCCAGGGAGGGGGGGCTGCCTCCTGCCCTCACCCACCACAGGGCCCAGCAGCTCAGTCCCTGGTTTTGGGGATCTGAGCCCCCTGAGCTGAGTGGGGCCCCAGAGATGGGGCTGTGCTTTGTCTGCCCAGCTGTGTCTTGTGTGTTGGTTATCGAGGGCACTGAGAGCCCTGGTGGGGAACTGACCCCCGTGTCCTGGGCATCCCCAGCATCCCTGCTGCCACCTGGCCAGGGCAGAGCTCCTTCCCAGGCAGCTCTCCACCCTGGAGGAGCTGCTCCATTAGCCGGGACTGCCCGATCCCAGAGCTGCTAATTACCAGCTCCAGCCTGGCTCTGCCTTTTAATCCACACAACACCTCAAAGAATTAATTTTCAACTGTAGAGCAGCATTCAGAAATATCCCCCTGGCATCTCCCTGTTCAGGAAGTCCCCACATGCAGGGTCTGTGCTTAATTAGTCAGTTAAGCAGTCCCCAGTTCAGCCTGGCTGTTGTAACTCAGACCCTCGTGTGCTGTGGGTGCCCAGGAGCCCTCCAGGCCAGGGGATGTGCTGTGCTCACTGCAGGCTGGAGCCAAAGGCCCCGGCAGCTGATGGGATGGATGCCCCTCACCCAGAGCCCTCACTGCAGGCTGGCCCCTGGCACAGCTCTGCGGCACAGGGAGACCTCTCAAACACTGAATTATGGACACAGGGAACACCAACAGGGAGCAGCGTTTCTAGGGGGAATTTCTTCCCCCCTGAGAGAGTGGCAAAGATGGGCTGAGTGGTTTCACCGGCCCCCTCCCACCCCTAACCTGCCCCAGAGCAGGAGGGGCAGGCAGCAGTGGCACTGAAGCTCTCAGAGATGCCAGGGTGCAAGAAAGCAGTTGCAGTGACAGGGGCCATTGCTGCAGCATCAGACCCAGTCCCTGCAGGGTCCCCAGGCAGGGTCAGGCTGGGGCTGGGGCTGGGCTCTGTCCCTGTGCTGACTCACAAAAACCCACACTGACCTGCACCCACCCAACAGAGCTGCTCAGCCCTTGGCTCCCTCGGCCACAGGGTGAGAGCCAGGGCCCCACGGGCAGAAAGGGGTCACTGGAGGGATGGGGACTGTCCTGGGACACAACTTGGCTCTGAGGGAAGGGGAATCTGAAAGCAGCAGCAGTGGTGTGGCTCTGCCCACCGGGTTTGCCAAGCCAAGGCGGTGGAAAAGTGGGAAGTAAAGGACAGGTAACCCATTGGAATGAAACACTGCCAACTCAAATCCAGCAATTTCAAAAGGCATCCATCACGGCAGAGCAGTCTGACCCACTGAGCCAGGCAAGGCCACTGATTCCTGAGCCATCAGCAGGGATGAGCACAGCCCGTTAATAACGCACCCATCGATTGGCTCCCGGGCTGTGCTGGCATCGATCGTCCTGCCCAAGCACCACAGAGCTTCCAGGAAATACCACCCAACACCTCAGCACAGCACTGGGCTGTCGCTGCCTCAGTTTATTAACCGACAGGACTCCCATCACAGCCAGCCCCAGCCTGTTCTCCCCGCTCCAGCAGAGAGCCCCTGTCCCCTGTGTGAGCAGGACGCTGCCCCGAGCCCAGCCTTGCTCTAACCCAGGGGACAGGAGCCCACTGAGCTCTGGCCCTGAGCCTGGGTTCGTGCAGTGGGCAGGGATGCATCGCTGGGTGCAGCTCGTGTGACACCCTCAGGCGTGCACACACCCGGCTGCGGCGCTGGGGGCGAGGGTGACTTCAGCTCCGCGGGCCACGCCGCTCAACAGTTTATTTCAGGGCTGTTAAACACTGCTTTGCATATTTATTAAATCGAAGACAGTTTATGCCTGCAATTACTCCGGCTGCCAAGCAGCCGCCAGCAGCTGGGAGCAGCCCTGACTCACAGCCCCCGGGTGTTGCCCTGCGATGATGCTGCCCCAGCCCCGCAGCAGCCAGGAGCGCTCAGCCCTTCAGTGCCACGGCTGAAGGGAAGATTTAGGAGAAAACCACCACGATGCTCCCAGCCCCTGGGCTCTGCGTTCCACATACCCCACATGGCACCTCTGATGGATGAGCCCCGCACTTCACTCCAATCTGCTCGGAGTTAGGCAGTAGCAATCATTTTTTTTCAAGCCTTGTCATATATAAAAGCAATTGAGTCAGCAGGCACCAGTTGTCTGGCACAAGGAGAGATTATATTTTTACAAGGTTTTGCAGAAGGTCTATAAAAGTTTGTTCTTTCTTTAAAAAATAAATACATATTTGACAACGCCTCTCTGAAAAAAAAAAATGGAAAAAAATTAAACTTGCAAATTGAAACATTATGCCTGCAAGAGATGTGCTTAAAGACCCTCTTTATGGCTGATAGGAAATGACAAAGATTTTGCGTATAAACTGTGTTTCGGGCCAGTGCCTTTGGAAAACTGGGAATTTCCCTGACAGTTCTGTCCCCAGACTGTGGAAATGCTGCAGTTGCTGTGAGCTTCCTCCCAAGAGGAGAGCAGCCATGCCCTGCCCCTGTCCTGGCTGGCAGGGCCCTGCTGGGGACAGGGCCCAGGACCAGTGATGGTCACTCCAGGCTGCAAAACCACTGGAGTCCCTTGTTCCGTGTCAATGTGGGGACAGGCAGCCCCTGGCACTGGCACCACAGTGGGTCCTGCAGTGCCCTGGGTCCATAAGGAATCCCCTCAGCCCCTCACTGAGGACCAGCTGGGATTCCCACCAGGGATGGAAGTGAGAGCCAAGGCAGAGAGCGCTGCTGCTTGGCTTGCACAGCACCTGGCAGCATCCCACAGCACCCAGCAACAACCCACAGCACCCTGCAGCACCCCACAGCACCCCACAGCACCCCTCAGCTCCCTGCAGCACCNCAACCCACAGCACCCCACAGCACCCCACAGCACCCCACAGCACCCCACAGCACCCAGCAGCATCCCACATCACCCCACAGCTCCCCACAGCACCCTGAGACACCCCACAGCTCCTCAGTGCTGCCCAAGAGGCCTGGGGGAGCTGCTGCTGTGCTGGTGGTGCCAGGCCAGCAGCTGCCAGCGTTGGTTCGTTCCCACTGCTCACTTTGTGGTTGTTGGAGCTGTAGGAAACGCTGACATGAATCTCCAGCTATGGATTTTTTTTGACAGAAGCCGAGCCCTCGGGATTCCTGCTCATTCTGTGCTTGAGAAGGAGCTACTTAGTTATAACCAATCTTTTTATAATGATTTTTCATTGTAGAGATAGAGTATTAATTATTAGAGGGCATTAAAAAAAGCATTATCCCTGTGACCCCCGGAGATGCTCTGGGCTTGTCAGGTGTCTCCCACAGATCTGTGGGGCCAGGGGCTGTTCACCAGGACAGGGCTGGTGCCCTGAGGCCTCGGGGGCAGGTGCTGGCCCGTGGGAACCCCTGGCAGCAGGCACTGGCACCTCCTGCTCGCTGAGCCTGTGCTGAGGGCCATCCCTGCTGGCAGCCCCCTGCCCTCTGGGGAGCAGCAGGGCACCCTGGCAGCCCCTCACCCTCTGGGGAGCAGCAGGGCACCCTGGCAGCCCCTCACCCTCTGGGGAGCAGCAGGGCCCCCTGGCAGCCCCCTGCCCTCTGGGGAGCAGCAGGGCACCCTGGCAGCCCCTCACCCTCTGGGGAGCAGCAGGGCACCCTGCCCCTGGCAGCCCCCTGGAGCAGACTTTGGGGTCACCCCCTGCCCCACCACATCCAAAATCCACTTGGGGCAGAGGCCCTCTCAGCCCAGCTGCCCCAGGGAGCAGGTGAGAGGCTCTGTGGGGCTGCTCTGGCCCTGGGCACACCTCACTGCCACTGCCTGTGGCACTTGGCTCAGCACTGCTGGCACCAGACCACCACTGCCACCAGCCCCACACACCTCCCATCTGGACACACTCATCCTGTGCACAAAATGCATGTTAAAGATCTGTCTTCACCTTCATTAATACCAGAATTTATTGCAGAAGAGAGGATTTCTTTATTTTACAAAAACCTATAGATGGAACACAAGCAAATTGCTGGCTTTTACTAGCATATAAACTGAGAAAAACCTCTGAGATATGTCTACATTACACTAAACTGCATCCATAATTCATACCTAAAGGAGAAATTTTTAGCTTCCTTGGAGGTTTGTGAATCTATTATTGATGGGACCGTGTTAGGCAACAATAGGCTCCCTCATATTCACACGCCATTTACTGGCTGAGTGAGCCCCAGGCTCCTCCACCCAGCAGCGCCAGCTCTGCCTCAGATTTCTGCAAGGATTTGGAAGGGATTTAGTTAAGAAGCTGAAGTGATGTAGACTGAGTGAGTTGGGAGAGTGTTTCTAGCTAGATTCCCCCTCCCGGGTTAATCAATAGATCAGGAATGTGGAAGGTACTCGGGACAATCTGCTCCAATTCAGATCTCAGAGAGCAGCATTTGCTCAGCAAAGCACTGTGGATACACATCTGAACTGGGGATGTCAGATCCTTTACTGGTGGTGACTGGGGTGCAGGGAGTGGGCAGAACCACCAAGCCTTTCACTGCACACATACAGTGAGCCTGGCAAGGGGTCACCCCTGGATCACACTGGAGGCAGGCCTTTTGGTCTTCACAAATTTTTAGAGTTTTTTTTCTTTTTTTTAAGTTAATCAAAGCTAAAACCCCAACAGATATTGAACTGAGCCCCACTGTGAGGGGCAGCACAGGTCCCTGTGAACCACAGCAGCAGGGTGGGAGGACAGTGACCCATGCAGGTCCACAGCCAGGGCTGAGCCATGCCTGGGGACACTGACATCCCTGCTCCAGCGGCCGGATGGAATGGAATTTTGGGAGAGAGCAGAGGAAGTGACAGTGGTACACAGCATCATTATAAATTAAAGAAATATGCCTGGCACATGCAGGCATTTACAGAGCACATAGAAGTTAGCTTAAATCTAGACTAAAGGCTGCTGTTAACAGGAGAATCCCATCTTTCCCAACCCATCGATACAGAGCTGAATTAGATCCAGGAACCACAATGCAAATCTCAGTGCCACAAATCTCTCTGACAATATGTTTTGTTCCACAAATAGATGCAAAACCAAGTAAAAACACGCACGACAGTCCTTATCTGATGGAGTTGCCTTTGATCAGCTTTTAATTGCTCATTAAGGTTTGGGTGGTTTATGCCTTTTCTGCATGGCAGAGGAGCAGCATCCCTTCAGGGCCACGATGCTGCTGCTCAGAACCCCACTTCAGTGAACCCCATTCCTTCTGGGAGCACCACTGCTGCTGCTGGCAGTGCCTGCCCACTGACCCTGCCTCAGGAGCTGGCCTCCAGTTTGGGTGCTGTCCCTGGTTCTGGTGCTGCTCTCTGTAACTCCCCATCCTCACTGTACTTAGGGTTGGCTGGGGACAGTCAGTGAGGATGGAAACAAATTGTTGCTGTAGGAGCTGCACAACAAAACCTTTCTGGAAGAAAAGACATCGGTGCTGGCTCAGAGCCAAGGTGGTTATTGCAGAATTGCCCTGGCATTACCCAGATCCTGGGGATTGTGCTTTGCCTGTGTTTGCTGGCTCAGGTGGAGCAGGATGCCCAGCACTGGCAGCTGGCACCGCTCTGTGCCCGGCAGGGCTCTGTGACTGTGCTCTCCCACCCACCCTGCTGGGGAGAGCTGGGCTCCCTGGGCACTGTGCCACGGGCAGTGTGTGGGCACTGGGCATGCAGGACAGGCTATGCAGGACAGGCCATGCAGCACTGGGCATGCAGGCAGCACTGGGCATGCAGCACTGGGCATGCAGGCAGCACTGGGCATGCAGCACTGGCCGTGCAGCACTGGCCACGGGCAGCATGTGGGCACTGGCCATGCAGCAGTGGCCATGCAGCACTGGGCATGCAGGCAGCACTGGCCATGCAGCACTGGGCATGCAGCACTGGGCATGCAGCACTGGGCATGCAGCACTGTGCCATGGGCAGCATGTGGGCACTGGCCATGCAGCACTGGGCATGCAGCACTGGGCATGCAGCACTGGCCGTGCAGCACTGGCCACGGGCAGCATGTGGGCACTGGCCATGCAGCAGTGTCCATGCAGCACTGGGCATGCAGGCAGCACTGGCCATGCAGCACTGGGCATGCAGCACTGGGCATGCAGCACTGGGCATGCAGCACTGTGCCATGGGCAGCATGTGGGCACTGGCCATGCAGCACTGGGCATGCAGCACTGGCCATGCAGCACTGANTGGGCAGCATGTGGGCACTGGCCATGCAGCACTGGGCATGCAGCACTGGGCATGCAGCACTGGCCATGCAGCACTGGCCATGCAGCCACAGGCCCCTCAGTGCCACTGCTGCCAGCAGTGCCCACCCCCGTGGCTCCACGGAGCTGGGTGCTTGGTTTCTCCTTGCTCCTGGAACAAGCACCTGCATCAGCAGAGACTGAGCATGTCAGGGGCCTCATGTTTGTTTATGAGAGGTTGGTGAGAAATTTTGGGATTTACAAAGTAGTCATATCATTTAATCCTCTTTAATGAGGTTGGGGGATTTATGAGCAAGATATTTTCATTTGCAGCTCGCACAATTAACCTCGGTTAACCTATAAAGGAAACTTCAGGATAAGTTTGACTTCTCCAGTTATTGAAGCTGGGTTTGCAGAGTGGCAGCAGGCGCAGTGCCCTGCTCGCTCTGCACAGAGGAGCCAGCAGCATCCTCTGCATTCGAAGCAGCCCCAGGGTGGATGTGCTTGTGCACCCTCCTTCTCTCACTGTTTATTTAGGGATTAAGCCTTTGCTCTCCTGCCGAGTCCCTTGCAGCTCCCCATAGGGCCCCAGCTCCATGGCTCCCCACGACCCTGCAGATGAGGAACATCAACGACATAAGGCTCAGCAAAGGAACATCAAAGATACAGGGTGTGGGCAGCTGAAGAGCATCAAAGACACAGGGCACAGGCTGGTGGAAGAGAAGCTTTGCTCTTGGCCCCCAGCTTTCTGTGACACTGGTGGCCCTGGGGATCACCCAGAGCTCCTGAGTGCCCAGGAGTCCCTGTGCCCCTGCCATGGAGCACCAGCTCCTCAACCTCCAGCCCCAGCAAGGCCCATGCTGGCAGCAGGGTTTGGGCATCACAGATGATCTCGTGGCTGGCACACAATGCTGTGGGAAGGCAAAGCGATCCCACGGCACAGCACGGGAGGGACGAGTCCCTGGCATGAGCAGGAACACCTGTGCAGTGTCCCCAGCCAGCAGTGACATCGGGGCAGTGCTGCCAGCCTTTGAAAGTTCCCATAATTCCACAATAAATCAGTATGATAATTTCTCTCTGCAATAAAGCCCCTATTCCCGTCGCGAACTCTCATAACCGGCACCTCGATCTTTCTGTGCTCTTTGCTCTTTATTACCTTCCAATGACTTAAGCCCCCGAACTGAATAACTTCATCAAGGTGTCAACCTAAACAGATTTTTCCCTATAATGGCCCAACTCTCACAGGTTCTTAATGAAAAATATTGATTCCAAAGGATTAGTTGCAGATTTATGTGGTGGATGCTGATCCCTCTGTCACCTGATACCTTATCAGTGGATGAAAGAACTGATCCTCCCCACATGGTTTTAAAAAAGCAATCACAGACTGTGTCAAGCAGAGCTTATTCACAGAGAAATGCATATAATGCTGTGTCTGGATCAGATACGATGCTTAACAGAGAGCTAATAGCGGGCAAACAGGCACGGCCGGTGCGGCCAGGCCAGCCCGCAGCTCCCTGCCGGCTGTGGCTGGCCAGAGCCCGGCGCTGGTGGCCCTGCCGTGGCCACAGGGGGCCAGGGTCCCACGGCCGCTGCCTCTGCCGGGTGCAGGGTTGGCTCCAAAGGCCATCACCAGTGTGGCTGTACTGGCTGGCAGGCTGTGTGACAGTCCAGAGAGAAGTGCCAAGGAGCGGATTCTCTGCCCCAAACCCCCGCTGTTGGGTGCTGTGCCCGTGCCCTGGAGGTCCTGCCCGCTGCCCCGGGCATGCAGCACAGAGCCATCCCCGCCGGGGCAGCGCCTGCGACAGCCGGGGCCACACGGGCCAGCCCAGCCGGCAGCGCCTGTCCCTGACCCTGCCAGCACCTGTGGGAGCCACTGTGGCACCCCAGTGGCAGATGGCAGGGCAGGGACCGGCCCCTGCTTCCCCGGGAGCCGCAGCCAGGGCTGCAGGGTGTGGGGGATGCACGGTGCAGGAGACACCGGCAGTCAATGGCTTTTAGTGGCAGCCACACATCCGATTATTCATCTTTTTTTTTCCCCTCCCTCCAGAAACTTGCAGCTGAAATTAATTCATAAATTACAGCCCAGAGTGAGGCATTATAAATAACAGCAGAAGGGCTTTGATTATTTACATTTTTATGGAATCTGAACTGATCAAATACACAGAAGTCACCAGGCACATGGGAGAATTATAACGTGTTCAGACATGATTTAAGGCTGTGCAGGAGGGACCCTTCCAGAAGAAGTGATCAGGCAGGGCTGGTCACTCTGCATCATCTGAGTGATGTACAGACACCACTAAATAAACCTCAACCCCCTGGAACTTCAGGGAGAGAAGAGAAAGCCAGGACTGCCTATGGCATCAGCCCTACAGACACCGCTGTGTCTCCTGCTCTCCCGCTGTTTGCTGGGTGCAATAATGAATGTTTTGGCAACAGCCTTGCTCAAAATCTAATAAAATTATTCAGGATTCTGCGAGAAGCCTTGGAAATGGAGGCTGTCCTACAGCAGCCCCACGTGGCTCTGGCAGCAGAGCTCTGCGTTTGGGCTTGATTTAAAACCTCATTCGTTTTTCATTAGCTCAGAATTGCTGCAGACGAAGGTTCATTTTTACTACGTGCGTGGAACACGAACGAAAATCGGGATTTTGTTTCTTCCATTTACCTCGTGTATGAAGTCATCCGGTTTTAGGATGAAAGGAGTTATTTACTTCCAATTACCTGAGCATGACTGAGAGCAGGAATATCCCTTCCTTGCTATCAAATGACTCCCATATCACTCATGCCAGCAGGCTGCTCTCCCCTGCTGCAGCCGGAGCTCAGCCCTGTGCCTGCACCCTGGCTCTGGGCACAGACACCCCCAGCCTCTGGCTTCCCCCTCCAGCTGGGACCCTGTGGGAGGGCCTGGGAAAGGCAGTGGTTCTGCCCCGGAGGGGTGTGATCCACCTGCCTCAGGGGAATGTGACCCACCCTTGTCCAGGCAGTGTCACCCAGGGCACAGTGTGGCAGTGCAGGGACAGTTGGGGCCCGCAGTGCCTCGTGCCCATTGTGCAGGTCCTGCACGGGGACAGTGTCCTGCAGCCCTGCCACCACCCATGGCAGAGGCACACGTGCCACCAGCCTCCAAGGACAGCAGCAGGCAGAGCTGCCCATGCCAAGTGGCAGAGCTGCCAGACCTCCCCAAAAAAGGAGGTGGGGACCCAATGCCCACCTGCCACCCCAGCGACTGGCCAGCACCAGTGCACTGTCCCCACTGCATCCACCACATAAATCTGCACCCCCAGCCTCCTTCTCTCTCCTGTACCCCCTTCCCTCCCCAGAGCCTCTTTGGGCTGGGCTGCTCCTCTCCCCACTCTGTAATTTACACCACAAGCAAACTCTGTTCCCATTTCCAATTACTTCACCATTCAGGGTATAAAAAACTATTCCACTGATTAAAACTGCAATAATTAAAACTGAGGCTTTGTGTTGCTTCTGCCTTTTAAACACTTTACAAACTCCCCCTAAACTCCCTGTTTCAAAGCTCCCATCAGGTCCCAGTTTCCTGGCTAATTTGTAGAGCCACTGTGAGTGCTGGGTGGGCAGGGGCCAGCAGCCCCTTGCCCAGGCATTCCCACTCCTTACCTCCTCCAAGCATATATTTATTTCTTCACTTTTACATGTTCATTCTGCAAGCTCTGGGTGTTTGTCTACACAATATGTGGGAAGGGGGGATTAAAGACCCTCACCTGCAATCCACCTGCTCCCAGACAGCCAAGGCTCCTGTTCCTCCTGTCCCATGGTCACAGCCCTGCCTGTCCCCTGCCAGGTATCCTGCATGGTCTCTTCCTCCCCTCACCACTGGCTGAGCCCATCCCTGCCTGGCAGGCACCTGGAGCTGCTCTTAATTCCTGATCTGTTGCAAAGAGGTTGAGCTGTGACCACAGAAGGCTCTTTTCCAGCTGCCTCCCTAAGGCTGTAATGCATCTTAATTCTGATTTTCCTTCCCAGTCTGGCATTGCTCACCTATTTCTCCCCAGAAAGCTGGGGGTACCCTGGGCCTGGACACGCTGCTGGCTTCTCATGGGAAGGGAGGAGTGGAAAGGCAGTATGTATTTTGGATGCAGGAATAAATGAGAATGGATTTTAATTCCTTCTAATTGAGTCTCCAGAACTCAGACAACTTCCCAATTAACACCAATTAACATAGTATACTTGATATCCCATAACATTCCATTAAATCTCCTAAAATAAGATGTGTAAAGCTTCTCTCTCCCCTCACCAGATCCCATCAAATACCTCAGAGATATTTAAAGAAACCCTTGCACCAGCTGCAGTGTCGAAAGCCTCTGTGGGGAGATGCACCTGCCCAGCAGAGGTGTCTGCAGGTGCCCCTGGCACCAAACTGGGCCAGGGGCTCAGCACATGGCCAAGGCTGCCAGCTGATCCTGGGCACGATGTGAGCTCCCTGTGTGGGAGCCCAGGCCCAGATAAACATCCCCTCCTGGTACTCATTTATTCTGTGACATGGCTTGAACACTTTCTGTCCTCATGCCATGAGCTGATTATACAAGACCAACAAACAAGACACAGCTTTGGAAGTAAACATCTGGTTGGGAGTCAGCTGAATAACTCCTAAAAATTGGTATTTTTCTGCTTGTTGCCATCACGGATCACAGCCCTTATAATTTGCTACCCACAGCTCTCTGCTGGATGTGCATTTCTTGTCCCTAACCTGCATCTGAGACAGAATCCAGCTGTGCAAAATCATATTTCACTTTATTTAGTGTCATGGAAACCTTTGCCTAGACAACAGAGGCACAATGCCAACTGGCACAAGGAACTCAGCTCCGGAGGGGACTGGAGCTGAGCACAGGGTGAGGTGAGGCACTGCCCGTGCCCTGCAGCACCCTCAGCACCTTGCTCAGCCCCTGGCCATGGCTCTCAGGGGCTGCTGCCCGAGGCCAGGGGGCCTCCAGCTGCAGGCATGCACCCCCTGGGCACGAAGCTGTCACCTGGGGATTCTTGAAGTGCTGCATCCCAGCTCTTCCCCCACATTCCCCACCCTCCATCTCCCTCTGGGTGCCCCTCTCCTCCTCACCTCAGCATCTCTTCAGGAGGTTTGTGGGGTCCCAGCCCCCTGAGGTGGGGTCCATCAGTGAGCCTGCCAAAGCCCAGGGTATAAGGGGAGGGGAAGAGAAGCCTATAAATAACAGGTAAGGGAAGCAGCCAAGAGTTCTGGGAAAAGCCTGGTGACGCATCCATAACAAATAAATCATAAAAACCTGATGAACTAATACACAGCCTCCCCTCACTGCTGACCTCCAGCTCTCAACTGCGGCAGAGTGCCAGGAGACCAAAATAGCAAAAAACACCAATTAAATATTAAAACTCACAAATGTAACACAGAGCAGGAGAGGGGAGGGGGCCCGTGTCAGCCCCAAAGGCCCTGTGGGATCAGGTTCCCACCTTCTGTGAGCAGAAAGGACAATTTGTATTGGAGACTGGACTTCCCAAGCTCATTTCTGCAGAAAACATTCAATGCTGATGACTCCGTTAGGAGTGAGATGGAAGCCTGTCCACCTCTGGGACTTCTGGCACACTTCTCCCTGACATTTGGCTGCTTTGCAGTTTCTCTGTGCCTGAATTTGCTCCTCGCTGGGCTCTGCCTGCCTGGCACTGCTCTGGAGCCCTGGCAGGAGCATTCCTGGGGGTCTGGGTCTGGAGCTGTGACTGTGGCCAGGGCCCATGGCCTCCTGTCCAGCCCAGGGCCAGGGATATCAGCAAGGCCAGGCAGGGCAAAGAGAGGTTCTCCATGCTAAAAGGTGGGCAACTGCAATGCAAATCACAGGCAGTTCTGCACAGCCTTTAAAGTGTTCTCACACCTCAGGAATAAGCATAAAGGTCAAAATCATTAGTGTTTGAGTTCTGAATTAAATCCCCTGCAATTAGCCCTGAGAAGCCAAGAGGAGATGCTGTTGAGATAACAGAGCAGGTATCTCTGTAATTGATAATTATGAGGTGTAAAGACGCGCGCTTGCTTTGAAAAGCATAATTGTTTCTCATCTGAAAAGATTACTTTATTGTAATGGTCTGCAATTATTTTTATTTTAGACAGACTGGTGCCAACATCTGTAGCCTCAAAACAGCCCATTTCACAGAAAATTGCTGCAATTTGCCAGTTTCCCCTGTAAGAGGATGTTTGTTGTTGTTCAAAGGGACAGAACTGGGGCTGTTCTCTAATCCTCACAAGGAAATTCTATGATTCTGTGAAATCACACACCTCCAGCACCTCTCGGGGTATTTTTATCTTGCTGCATTTGTGCATAAGCTCCAGGCATACCCAAAATATTTGCTGCTCCTGCCTTTGCTGATGGCAATGGGGAACCAGGAGGGCAGGAGGGAGCAGGGCTGGTGCCCGGGGAGGGGGCAGAGGCAGTGCCGGGTCCTGCCCTGGGTGTGCACAGCGCTGGGCTCAGCTGCCCTCGGGAGGCAGCCCTGGGGCTGCTGGCTGCCCAAAGTCACCCCGGAGCTCTGCACCAGAGCCTGACCCGCCGCGGGTACCCGAGGGGGTGACAAACCCTGCGGTGCCAAAGCAGAGAAGCCCCGAGTACTTCACAGCAGAAGATGCTCCTTTTGAAGTGGGCTCCAAAGCGGTTCCTGCTCCCCTGCACAGCCCTGGCCGGGAGGGAGCGTGGCCCCACTCCCCCAGCAGCCGTGGGGTGCAGCACCGCAGGGCAAAGCCCCAGTGGTCCCTGCAGGAGCAGGTGTGCTGTAATCTCTGCTTCCCACTGGGGCTGCAGAGCCCTGAGCTGCCCCTTGGCCAGCAGGGCCCTGCAATGACGGCCTCGAACGGTCAGTGCAGACGGACCGGGTCCTGCGGGGACAGCCTGATCAGGGTGTGGGCAGCACCTGCCACAGCCCTGCATTCCCCACAGCCAGGAGTTTCCTCCCTCCATGAGGGCACAGCTCAGGTGATGAACACTCCTGGCATCAGGGTCTGCAGACCTGCCCTGTGAGCCCCGGCAGGAAAAGAATCAGGAGGGTTTAGATCAGCCTCCAGCTTGTGCCAAGTCCCGTGGGGCAGGAGCCACACAGGACACACAGGACAGCCCCACACGGGCCCCTGGGCAGCTCCCTGGAGAGCAGCTGACATCCTGTTAAACGAGAAAATGGCAATTTGCCCAAAGTGGACACGCTTCATCAGTGGTAAGAGGAGGCGAGTGTAATTTCATAACCTTCCACGCTGCCTGATGACAGCACACACGTCTGTGTTCATTACTGCAGGAACACCGGGCAGGCATGCCCGGCACGCTGCCCCCAGAGAGAGGGGCAAAATGGGGCCAAGGGGCTCACACCTGAGCCAGCTCCTGCTGGCCCCTGAGCACTGCTGGCTGCTGGACTGTGCTGCCAGCTGTGCTGGACTGTGCTGCCAGCTGTGTTGGACTGTGCTGCCAGCTGTGCTGGACCCTGCTGCCAGCTGTGCTGGACTGTGCTGCCAGCTGTGCTGGACTGGGCTGCCAGCTGTGCTGGACTGGGCTGCCAGCTGTGCTGGGCTGTGCTGCCAGCTGTGCTGGACTGTGGCGCCAGCTGTGCTGGACCCTGCTGCCAGCTGTGCTGGACTGTGGTGCCAGCTGTGCTGGACTGTGCTGCCAGCTGTGCTGGACTCTGCTGCCAGCTGTGCTGGAC
>VZTZ01008479.1:359696-386392 GCA_013400955.1 Drymodes brunneopygia | reverse complement strand
CCCAGCCCCAGCCCCCTCACACCCCGTCTGCAACGCCGCTTCCATTCCGATCCGTGCGGGGCTGTGCCGCCCCGTGCTCCCGCAGCCGGAGCCAGCGGCACTCCCTGTCCCCATGCTGTCCCTCCCCGCAGGACACGTGTCCCTCCCCGCGGGGCTCTGGCCTGCCGGGCCTCTCTCCCAGTTGGTGCACTGGGCTGGAGCCCTGCGCCCCGGGGCTGAGGGGTGTCCCCATGGGGACAGGGACAGCACAGTGCGTCTGGGCAGCCTCTGCGAGGGTGCCACGAGTGTCCTCAGGACCAGGGGCTTCAGGAGATGCTGCTTGCCAAGAAGAGCTGCCGGTGCTTTGCACTCCAGATGAGCAGCTTTGCTCCAAGTGCAGGGGTAGGAATACCAGTGCTTTCCATAGGATATTTTTACTGGCTGCTCATGGAGAAGTGGCACTGCAAGTCTAAAATAGCTAGTGATCTAAAAGCAAATATAGGGAATGTGCCTGCAGAGGCCCCTCCTGGAGGAGACAGATTCCATCTGCTCTGGTACCAAGCACATTTGAAAGGAGTTTTAGTCCAGTTTGGGGAATTTGGTTCTCTCTCTGCACTCTGCATTTTAAGATTGAAGTGAAACAGGGTGACATGAGCAGGTTTTAGCATGCACACATCATCCCCTCCCATTCTCAGAGCCTGTCACAGGGCACCCATGGCTGCAGTGGGTCCCTCTGGGTGGTCAGGGACCTTCTTGGGGCTTCCTGCCTTTGGGACTCTTAAGTAAGACCTACATGTGCCTAATTTAATTAAGGTTTATGTTTTTCAATGATTTTAAAAAGATGAAATACTTCTTTTCACCACTGAGCACCTGCCCCTGGAATGCTGTTCTCAGCCAGAATGGCCCCGTGGTTTCCCTTGTGGTGGAGTCAGGCTCCTGCGACAGTGCCCAGGCTGTCACCCCCTGGTGCTGTCTCTGTGCAGAAGCTGACGTGGAGGAGCTGGGAGGGCCCAAGGCTGGGCTGGGCTGGGGCCAGCCTCCACCTCTCCTCTCCTTGCTTACACCCAAAGCACAGCTTGAAGGGTCTTTCTGCTCCCTGTCCTTTGTCTCCCCACATTTCCATCCCACCTCCGTGCCCTGTAACGTCTCTCCTGGTCCCCACATGAAACGTCGGCTGAGAGGAACATGAATACAATGATCCCCTTAGAAATGTGCTTTATCAACTTGCCTTTCCCCCAGGAAACCTGCAATTATCTCTGTGCTTATTAGAAGTCCCTGCTAATGAAGGGAGCTGGTGAAGGTGGGCTGCGGTCCAGCAGGTAATAGTCATGTTGGAGCACTGAAAATTAATTGTAAAGGTAGCAAAAATGTAAAAACGTGTGGTAAGTGTAATGCATCATCAAAGCGGAGTCCCAGCTCCGGTGCTGCCCTCCAGCCGTGCTGCATCCCAGCCCCCTCAGTTCGTCAGGACTCGCCGCTGGGCACTGAGCTCCGCAGGCAGGGGAGGATGTTACACCCAGCTCAGCAAAGGGCTCTGCTTCCCGGCGGCTCCGGCACGGCAGCCCGGGCTCAGCGCGGTGTCCCCACCCACGGGGACACGCCGCTCCATCGCTGGCCATCGGTGAGGTCACCTCACAGAGTGGGGCTGCGGCCGGGCTGGCAGCCAGCAGCGGTCAGCACAGCACCAGGGGACCCTGGGGCTGGCAGAGGGACACCCGGGCTGTGCAGCTTCTCCTGCAAGACACACACATGTAGTGCTTCTGTTCAAGCCTGCATTCTTAAAATTACAACAGTCTGGAGGCAGAAAGAAAGCCTCTTCTCTAACTGAAAATTAAAGATGCTGCTTCCTGATCATTGTAAAATTGACTTCTAAAATAAGATACTTAATTAAATGTATCCATTCTTCTGATACTACTCAAAAGAGTTAAGTCCAGAAATGATGCAGAGATACTGAGGGATAATGTATTCATGGGGATGGTTATCTGCCTCATAAAGGCATTATGAAAGTAGCAAAAGTAATTGCATTATATTTATGTCGATTCTCTTATTTAACTTGGCTGCAAATGAAGTATTCTGTATTGAACTGCAACCCATTTTAATTTACAAAACCAGCCCTGCTTTGCTCAGTAGTATTGCAACTAATGAAAAATGACTCAAAGGAGTAGATCTTTTCCATATGAATGCTTGTATAGACCTCAAGCAGGCACTCGATGGATGGAGCAGCTGCCGGGGCTGAGGAGCTGTGGGCTGGCAGGGAGAATGAGCTCTGGTTTGCTCTGAAACTTGCAGGAGTGGAGGGCTCATCTCTGCAGGCCTCTCTCCTGGGAGATGCAGCTGGAGGAGCTCCTCATCTCCCCTGGGGTCTTTTGGGAGCACTCCTTCAGCCTTGTCCCTGCGAGCAGGTCTCTGCTCCTCAAGGGCCAGCTCTGCTCCCTTGGGCTGGGGTGTTCCTGAGCTGAGCTGCTGTCTGTCCTGGGCACAGCAGGGAGGAGCGGGGCTGTGTGTGCTGCCCATCAGGTGACAGTGACACCTCAGCTGCAGCAGAGCTCTCGGAGTGGCAGGACGTGCCCTTCACTGCAGGCAGAGAGGCAGCGGTGGCAGCACCCTCCTGTCCCCATGTCACTGCTGTGCACTAATCCAGCCTGATGTTTCTGCACGCAGAGGCATTCCTGAGTCTGCTCAAACATGGTAATTTATTATTATTTATTTACAAGCGACAGAATGTCTTCTGACCTTTTTGTCCTGCTGGGCTGACTCTGAAGCTCCGGCTCTAATAGTGCCTTGTACATCTAAAGAATGCCAAAAGGGATGCTGTCCTGGCCCGAATCCTGGCAGCACGAGGAGGCCGTGTTCTCTCCGGCTGAGAGGAGCACTCGGAGGCAGCAGGGCTGGCACGGTGGGCTCGGGCCCGTGGCTCTCTGTGCCCGCGGGCAGGGAGGGCTCCAGGCCAGGCAGCCTCCCTGATGGTCAGCTCCTCCTCCCTGCCGTGCTCCAAAGTGCTTTATCTCCCTCTGCATCCTCCAAAGGCAGGCTCAGCCACCTCCGGCAGCAGGTCCCTGCATGTCCCATCCATCTCCCAGCTCGACACTTTGCATAATAGCTGAGGGAAAGCAGAGGCCCTGCTGCTCTGGGGCCTCTCCTGCACTCTCTGCTCCATCTCCAGCTGGCGATGCCTCAGTGCTGTGGCCCTCAGCCCAGTTCTTCTCACTGGAGCCAGGAGACTCGTGTGCAAGTCCCTGTCAGTTCTCTGCAGCCACTGGGCCCTCTCCTCCTCCTCCTCCTCCTGCCTCTGCTGCTCTGCAGATTCTGGGCATCTTGAGGATGCACTGCCCTGCTCTGAATTTTGGCTGAGCAAAATCCTCCCTGTTGTGGGCAGGGCTGGGAGCCCAGAGCAGAGCTGGGGCTGGAGGACGTGTGATGGGTATAAAGGCTTCTGCCCTTCCAGGTTTGTCAGAGAAGGTTTTGTTTGCATAATGCTGGGGGTCGCTGCTCATGGGTGTGGGCACTGCTGGGTGAGCTCCCTACACCCTGCCCACGTGCACCCTGCCCAGCCCAGGCTGGGCTGCCTGGCAAAGGCACTGCGGCCCCAGCCTGCTCCGTGTCCCTCTGCCACCCTCTGTTGTGGATGCAGGAGCGTGGGTGCTTATGAAGCACATCTGAAGGCCAGGGCTGGCGGGCAGACGTGGCAATGCTGAGATTTTCATTGTCAGTGACAATATTAATGTTGTGTGATTTACAGTCTCTGGCACGCTTGCTCTGCTGGCAGCACAGCAGCTGCTTCGGGCCCATTTGGGTGGTTTAGATCTGTCCTTGAGGGTGTAATAGAGTTATTGAGAGGGCGCAAACATTGATTGATTTGTATTGACTTGCCTGGCAGACAGCCTGGTGTGGCTGTGTGGGAGCAAAGGTTTGGGACAGGGGGCCATCAGATAAGGGACAGGGACTCATTGGGGACTTACTGGGCACCCCAGAGCCAACCCCACTGACGTGTCCTGGAAGTGCAGCTGCAACGTGCTGAGCCACATCCCTGCCATCCACTGGCATTTGGTTCCTGGCTCTGAGTAGCAGCAGAGCCCAGTCTTGCCCTGTCCTGGTGGCACCAGCAGGGACTCGTTACCGAGTCCCTGTGTGTGCCCTGCCTGGTGCCATTGGTGCTCGCTGATCCCCGAGGCAGATGCCTGCTGCAGCTAACCCACACCTGATGGTGGCCTGCTCTCCTCATTCCAGCCATCCACAGCAATTACAGAGCTGCTGCCAGTGTGTGGGCTGAAGGGGCAGTGCTGGAGGCAAAGCTGTGAACATATTTCTTGCCAGCATGACGGATGGCAGGACTGATGCCCTGCACATCCCTGCTCCCACCACACAGCAGTAACGAGATGGATGCAGAACTTGGATCACTGTCAGCAGGGCCAGGGGGCAGGAGCTGTGGGAGCAGCCAGTGAGGGAAATGCCTCCTCAACTGGCATCTGTGGGCACAGGGTACTGGTACAGGCTGGGCTGCAGCAGCAATTGCCACGTCCTCCCCAGCAAGGGCCAGTCAAGAGCCCATGAGAGAGGGCGAGGGGCTGAGTGGGTTCAGGTGACACTGCCCACCACTCCTGGCTGCACAGGGCCGTGCACAGCTGCAGCTCTGCCTTGCCCTGTCCACAGCATGAGGGGATGGGCCTCATGCCAACCCCTGCAGTAGCAGCCTGCTCGGATGGGGACAGCCCCCGGAGGGCAGTGGGAGCTCCTGGGCTGGGGACAGCCCCTGGATGGCAGTGGGAAGCTCCTGGGCTGGGGACAGTCCCCAGAGGGCAGTGGGAGCTCCTGGGCTGGGGACAGCCCCCGGAGGGCAGTGGGAGCTCCTGGGCTGGGGACAGTCCCCTGAGGGCAGTGGGAGCTCCTGGGCTGGGGACAGTCCCCGGAGGGCAGTGGGAAGCTCCTGGGATGGGCACAGACCCCGGAGGGCAGTGGGAAGCTCCTGGGCTGGGGACAGCCCCCTGAGGGCAGTGGGAAGCTCCGGGGCTGGCAGGCTGGCTGGCCCTGCTCCTCTGGTGCTCCAGGCAGGTGTTGTGGCAGCTCCTGCTGAGTGGCGCCCCAAGACAAAATTGAGTTCACACTTGGGTTTAACTCATTATCCCATCAAAATTTTGGCATTTCAAGGGTTTCACAGTTGCTTCAGTTATAAGAATTGGGGTGTTTAGACAATTCTACCCACCCTGCCTTCTGCCCTTTGCCTGCCTGGTGTTCCTGGCTGCCAGGTGTGTAACCCATCCCTGCTCCAGCCCCCTGGTCTGAGGGGGGGTCTCCCCTGGGACTCAGCTCTCCCTCTTGTCCCCCTGGCCTGCCTGGGCATCCTGTGTGTGTCCCCTCATGGGCTCCCTCATGGGTGTGGTGTGGGGTGGTGCTGGGGACCTGACTGGTGCAAGCACTCCCCTTCCACCCAGGAATGAGCAGCATTCACTAAAGGCAGCATCTGTCCTGGAAGTGCCCTGCAGACCTGCAAGGAAATTAATAGCTCTGTTTCCTCCTTCTGTGGTGCAGAATTGTAATTCTTCTGGCACAGGGAAGAGCTCTGCCCAGTGGTGCAGGAGGGACGGGTGGGAGCAGGCTCTGCAGAAGGACATTTAGAACTGATCCCTGGAAAACATTTATCACAGCGGGACCAGCAGGAATAATGAACAGCTCCCTGTGCACAGATGGGACAGGCAGGAGATGAAACCTGTGGGCAATCCCTGCACAGTCCTGGCAGGTGCTGCTGGAGCCCACGGGCAGCTCTCCAGGAGGGCAGTGCAGGGGGTTGGAGGGAGGGAGGCATCACCATGCTGGATTCACCCCATTCTCCTTCAGCCACCTCCCATCAACCTCCCAAATCCTCCCCACAGATCCCTCTGTGCCTCTGGGGCCTTCTGAGGGCAGAAGATCCCACTTTGGTCCATGATTGTTTTATCCAAATCATCAGGGTGATACTGGAACAGCTTGTAAGTAGCCAGGACCAACTTTGGAGTGTTTAAATGAAGAAATTTAACAAACAAACAAACAAACAAACAAACAGTTACAGCATTTGCTGTTTCCTTGATGTTTTAATTCAATTCCTTGAAAAGAGCCTAAACATTTCCTGCCTGAATATCTCAGCTTGTGGCCTGGGCACTCATTGGTCCCTCCTCCACAGCCTTTCCCTTTCTGCAGGAGCCCAAGTTTGGGTCCCATCAGCCCCAAGCCAGGAATCTCCCTCCAGTCCCCCCAAAATCCCTGCAGTGGGGTCCAACCAGCCCCAGCAGCTTCATGCCCTGGGCCAGGGGCTTTGCTGAGCTGGCAACCCACGCACAGGGACATGGCCCAGACAGGCAGGGACACAGGCTCTGAGGCAGTTTAATGCCAAGCTCATTTGTGGGTTTTATTCCTTCCTGCCCATGTTGCCCCTCCCTGTCTGTGCTCTGAAAATATAAACCAGCATCACAACACTGCACTGGGCTCTGAAAGTCATCAGTCAAAGGCATGTAAAATATGTATTTGTAACAGGAACACAAATTCATCATCTTTGTACAAGTAAATACTTCCTATTTTGAGTTCCATGACAAAGTGTATATCAGGACATATTATGTAAAACGGACAAGTTAAATTCAATTGGGCCTGAGTTAACATCAGCGTTAGAAACTTGACTTCTGCATTTCCAATGCATAATTTCCAATGCACAGTTTTGCTGGTGGGGTCAGGTTGAAGAGATTGCTCTTGATACCTGGGATCCCCATGATTCATGCAGGACATTTCTGAAGTGTGTGGGGCACCAATGCTTGGCACTCCCAAACAGAGGCACTGGTCAGTGTTCAGCACAGGACGTGCTCACCAGGTATCCACAGGAGGCAGCTGTGTCTCATTTGTGCAGGTCATCCCCTGACCTCCCCAAGTGTTTGGGTGCTCAGCACAAGCACTGGGGTGGCAGCAGCACAGCTGGTGCCCCTGCAGGAGGGGACACGAGGTGGCAGTGACCTGCAGCTCCCCTGGCAGGGCAGTGCCTGGCTCCCCTGACCGGGGAAACTCTGCACTCCCAGACCTTCTCAGCCCAGGGGTGTGGGCTCAGCTCCCTCCTTTCTCCTGGGGCTGTTTCTGACCCTCTTTGTGCTGGGGGTGGGTTACTCTGTCACTACTGGCAAGTGGAGGAGTGGAGGTTTGTGCAGCATGTCCTGCTTCTCTGGGAATAACAGAGACAGCTTTCTGTAATCATAAAGGAACGCATTCACCTGGAGATTGTTAGCTCGGACCCCTTGGTGAAAGTGTGCTCCTTGAAATACATCTCAACTCTTTAATAGAAAAGGTAGAAATTCCTCTGCTATTCATCTCCAATGTTTGTATAACAAACTGCTGAGCTCCAAGCGCTGATCTCAAACAAACACTTATTCAAGACTTGAGATTTAACCATTACTTTTGAAAGCAGAGTTGTTATTTTCCTGGTTGTATTTAAGAGAGGCAGAGAGAGGCGGAGTGGCTTTTCCAGCCCATCCCTGGCCTCACAGTGGGTTGTGCTCCAACAGGGCTCATCCTGTGCCCAGTTGGCACCAGGGCTGTGCTGATGTGCCCCCTCCTCAGTCCCTGTGTCCCCTGATCCACAGCCAGCATGTGGGGTCACTTCTCACTGGGCTGGCCAGCCCTTGCCCAAAGCTGAGAGAGGGTCCAGAGGAGTCTGCCCTGATGGGAAGTTTTGCTCCTGCTGCTGATTTCGGAGCAGAGGTGGGGATGAGGTGTGGGCTGGGACCTGCTCAGAAGTGAAAAGGCTTCAGCATGGTGGATGCTGCAACTCATGGTGGGGATTTTGGAAGCAACTTGTGACCTGCAGTTGGTCTCAGCTCTTCCAGCGGGCAGACACGGAGTGGCACCTGAGGACAGTCCCATAAATGTCCAGGGTTTCTGTGTTGGCTCCTGAGCCATGTGAAGTTCCGTGGCCTCTGGAGCTCAGTGTGGAGCACTCACAGCTTGTGATGCAAGGGGTCAGTGGGGCAATGTTCCCTGAGAAGCTGTTCCCCTGCACAGCCTGGAACACTGCTGTCCCTGCTGTGCAGCCAGGCCCCAGCTCCATCCCTGCCAGCCCTGGGGCCTGGGGGCTGCCACTGGGGGCTGGCACTGCCACTGGGGGCTGGCACTGGGGGCTGGCACTGGCAGCACTCCCTGGCCCTCCCTCCAAGCCCCCTCTCCAAGCACAGGGCAGCAGAGCAGCTGAGATTCATCAGGCCTTAAATCGCACCAGAGCACAGACAGGAGCGCGGTGTGTTTGTTTTTGAACAGGGCACATGTCACAGTAAATGCCACCGGCCTTAGTGCTCGGAATAATAAATGTGCAAACAGCAATTAACAGTTGCGTCTTCTGCGCACATGCAAAGGACATAATTAGCCCGTTCCATCTGTTAATTATACCTGCCATGGCACGGATATTCATATCCCAGCCAGAACTCAGAGGAGGAAGGTGAGTTTGTGCAAGCAAAGGTCCTCTCATCCAAACATGAGATCCCTTGAGCTTTATCTCCCCTCTCCTGGGTGCTGCTCAAAGCAGGAGGGCAGCAGCTCCCACCCCTGCTCCAGCCCCTCACCGGGGCTCTCCCTCGTGGTGTTCCTGCACTTTGTGAGGCCCCAGCAAAAGCTTCCCACTGGAAATACCTGCAGAGCCCTTTGCAAGCATTTTCCAAAGACAGCTTCTCCTGAAGCCCATCCGGGGTGACTTTGAACAGGGTGGCTCCTGTACTGCAGCTGGAGGTCTGGCTCAGACCTTGGGCTGGGACTGCTGAGGCTGAGCCCAGCTCAGACAGAGCAGGGCATTACACAGGGCTCTGCAGTGCCTGGAGCTGGCACTCCCCCATGGGAGCTTTTAGCTCCGAGGAGGTGGAGGTTGCATGTGGCCTCCTTGCCGCACAGCAGCTGTGGGTGAGGGTGGGGACAGTGCTGGGGACAGGGCCAAGGGGCCAAGCATGAGGGTCAGATGCTGCCTGGGGGCCGTGGTCCAGCTCCCACCCCTGCCAGCTCTACCATTAACAGTAACTCCACATTGCAGTGGGGAGGGCAAAGACCGAGCCCTGGCTCAGCCCCATCCCTGTGTGCTAATTTCAAACAGACTTGCAGGATGTGCTCTCATGGATCTAAGCAAGCAGCAGAATCTTAACTATCAGAGCTCCTTGCTGGCTGATAAAATATGGATAAAGGAGCCATCACTTCAGAGCAGCAGGAAGAAAAATAATTGCCAAGGTTGGCTCTCATTTGAATATTGTTAAAACCCTTGTAGCGTGGCGATGGCTGCTGCAGGTTCATTCTGCTTCTGGGAATAATTTTGCCAGACGAGATTTCACTCGGCACAGAGCAGTGGCAACAAGGGGTGCCTGCTAATTGCCCCAGCAGCCCCAAGTGATCTGCCTGCTCCAGCCAGGTCCCCTCCACCCTGGTGCAGGGGAACCTCGGGTGTCACAGCCCCACACAGCAGCTGGGATGCTGCCCTGGCACGGGGCAGCAGCAGGAAATAGCGTGAGGCATGGAGGAATGAGCCACAGAGAGAGGAGCTGAGTTTTGGTATGATTTGGTTTGGTTTGAAAAGGCTTTTTTGGGGTGGGTTTTTTGTTGTTTTTTTTTCCCCCAGAGCTGGTGCAGAGGCTGACAAGGACGGTAAAGTGACACTGACTAATTGAATTCTGAACTAGCAGGAGCAATGCAAATATCTGACAAATTGATTTAATTGCGTTCACGTACAATAAAGCTGAGATCTAAAAGGTCAGCTAGAAAATGGAAAGGGTCCCTGGAGTGCTAACAGGAGGAAGCTGACTTTAATACACATTCATCACATTTTATCATCTAATTAGTTCACACAATGCCAGACTGATAGACAGAGGCCTAAACAAAAGTATCGATTGATTATTAGCCACATATCTATCATATTGCCTGGAGCTGGCTGTCAGTGCGGGCTGGCAACTCCTGCCCAGTGTATCAGCAGAGGGGGGCATTTGATAAATAGTTTTTCTATAGCAGAATTTAGACTCTGGAAAGTGTTTTACACAGACACTGAATGATAAAGATCCCTGCAAAAGCTCTCTAGCAAAACCACCATCAAAACCCAGCCAGTCTTGCCTGCATGGAGAATATTTATGAGTGCGTGGGCAGCCAGGCCTCCAGGAGAGGAGTGCCCAGCCCCAGCATCGCTCAGCCCCTGCTCCGAGCTGCTGCTCCTGCCCCCTCTCATTCCCCGCGGTGCCGGGGAACCCCTGGACACCGCAGCTCCTTTCCCACGCTGCTCCAGAGCCAGTGCTTCACCTTTCCTGGCTGGGAGCCTCCCTGCAGAGCCCCACCGGAGCGCAGGCAGGGCCGGGGACAGCTCGGCGTCCCCCGGGGCTGAGCCCATCGTGCGCTGGTGGCAGAGCCCCGGCTCTGCTCTGTGTGCCCTTCAGCCGCACTCCCCGGGGCTGCATTTACAGCTCATTCGTACTACGGGGAACCTGTCATTCCATGAGGAGCGGGGGTGGCTCCAGGGTGGCCGGAACGGTCCCTGCCAGCCGCAGGGAGCTCTGGCAGCCCCCGGCCCTTTGAGAGCCCGCACTGGGGCTCGCCCAGAGGCGAGAGGATGAGTACGGCCAGCGGCTCCGCGCTGCCCCGCTCCATCCGCCACCCGCAGCCTGGAGCAAGTGCCACAGCCCGGAAACCCCTCTGGAGGCGTGAGGGGACCCCCGGGGAACAGAGCACAGAGCACAGAGCACAGGCAAACCAAGGATGAGAACCGGGTTTGCAAAGTCACGCTCCAGTCCTGCCGCACACCTACACCTGCCTTTATTTGCATCCTTTTTGTCAGAACATATGGGATGGGACCTCACTAAAGTGGCTTGTTTTCCCTTTTTCTTTTCCTCGGGTCTTATTAATTCATATTCGGGATTATCTAATCATTTGGGCTTTAAATATCTACAGTTAGAAAAAAAGAGATTTGACTATGGCCTGATTCAGAAGAATTAGCTTCTGCAAAGATTGACATGTTCAACAGCTGCCAAAATAACATCAGCCTTGCAAAGAAAATGTCTTCACTCTTTATTGTTAAAAAGTGAGCGGAGTTAATAACGGGGATGGGGGCATGGAATCTGCACACAGACTGTGCTGGATCCGATTGTTAGGCTGAGATCAGAGCCAGCAGCAAAGCAGCTCTCAGTGTGAATGTTCAGCCGGAGTGGGGGGCAGGTCGGAGCCCCGCGGGGAGCCCTGGCCAGCCCTGGCTCACCTGCGGGGCAGCACCTGCGGCACAGCAGCCCCGCCTCGCTCCCGGGCCAGCCCCAGCGCTGGGAAAGCTTTCCCTGGGAGAGCTCTGCGGCAGTGCCCGGCTGGCCGGGGAGCATCGCCCCGACTGCCCGGCCCGAACCGTGCCCGGCTGGCCGGGGAACATCGCCCCGAGTGCCCGGCCCGAACCGTGCCCGGCTGGCCGGGGAGCATCGCCCCGCCTGCCCGGCCCGAACCGTGCCCGGCTGGCCGGGGAACATCGCACCGGGGCCAGGGAGCTTCCCCCTGAGGCCAGGGAGCATCGCCCCGACTGCCCGGTCCTCACCGTGCCCGGCTGGCCGGGGAGCATCACCACGAGGCCAGGGAGCATCGCCCTGAGGATCGGGAGCATCGCACCGAGGCCAGAGATCATCGCACCGACTGCCCGGCCCGCACCGTGCCCGGCTGGCCAGGGAGCATCGCCCCGAGGCCAGGGAGCATCTCCCCGAGGCCAGGGAGCATCTCCCCGAGGCCAGGGAGCTTCTCCCCGAGGCCAGGGAGCTTCCCACCGAGGCCAGGAGCTTTCCCCCGAGTCTCGGGCCCCCGCAGTGCCCGGTCCGCCCCCTGCCCCGCGGGCACCACTCGCGTTTGCCCGGGTGCGAGGGGCCCGTTCCCGGCAGGGCTGGAGCAGCAGCACGCACCAGCCCGCACCGGCCTCATCTCCCAGCAGCATTTCTCCTTCATTCTCAGCGGCTCGAGGAAGGGAGCAGAAGGTCCTGGGCAGTCTGATGAGCTCAAGGCTGCCTCTGCAGCCTGGTGTGGCTCTGACCTGGAGAATGCTTCCTACATTCCGGTGTTTAGCCTGACCCTCATTATCTCTCTGAACAGACTACCGCGGCTAATTTATTTTGAACAAAGCTAGAAATAAAAGGATAATCAGGTTATCCCAAATGACAGCTGCAACATCTGTATTTTCTGATACACTGGCACATTTGTTTTACAGAATTTTGTAGTGAAGCTGAAAAACTTGTCAATGATATTTCTTTTGTCCTTTCCTCAAAGGAGCAATAGTTGGTTCTCCAAAAGAATATAAATTGGTGCCAAATGTGGGAAGCATGTTTTTTCTGCAATGTCTGTCGTTTGTTCCTGACTTTGTGCAGAAGGCCCCTCCCTGCAGCAGTGAGCACACGTGGCCCCAGCCCTTCCCTGGCTGCTGGGCAGCGTCTGGAGCTGCCTTCTGGAACCTTCACATCCCCAGCAGGTCGAGTTTCCAGCCAGAGCCCCTCACTGAGCTGCCCCCAGCACAGAGCTCAGCACTTGCTGAGGGGGGGTCTCATGGCCAGGCCCCCCGGTGGAGCAGTGGATGTCACAGTGCCACAGTGTCACAGTGTCACAGTGTCACAGTGTCACAGCACCCTGCTGGCACACATTGCACCATCCAGCCTGTTTGTTCAACTGCAGGAAAACTGTCAGCTCTGTGCCATTGGGGTCAGAGCCACTGTCACCCACCACGCTGTCCCCTGCCCAGCCCTGCCTCCGCCTGCGTGGGGACACAAGGGCCCCCCTGGTGGCCTCTGCAGGACCCCTGTGCCCTCCTGGCTGCACAGATCGTTCCTCTGCAAACACAACTCCCCTGTGGCATCTTCTGGGGCCACCCTGGGCTCCCCCATCACCCAGAGCATCCCTGACAAGCGTGGGCAGAGCCCCCAGGCCCTGTGCTCGTCCCTGTGCCCGGGGTTCTGGATGCAGGATCTGGCCCCCAGGCAGAGTCTGTGCAGGTGCTGGAGCAGCTCCCAGCAAGCAAAGCTGCACAACAATTGCAGATTTTCTATTTATGCTCTTTTTTGCTTTCAGCTCTTTAGCTCTGCTTATTCTGCAGGGATTATGTGCTACTCACTTCTGGCCTATTGCTTCAGTATTTTAATTCCTTTTTTTAGCTGTAAACCCATTTTCCACACTCTTTCAAGGAAAGCAGCAGCCACCACCGATTGCTGCTACTGGATTGAGGCCAGAGGCAGGGCAGGGGCTGTGCAGGAGCCCTGGCAGCAGGAGGTGCTGGCTCTGCCGACTGTGACAGCAGAGACCCTTCTCTGAAGTCCTGATGAAACTTGGGGCAGCTCTTGTTACAGATTTTACTTTCCCAGGCATGTTTCACTTTTATCCCAGTCAGTGGCTGTGGCTCCCTGTGGTTGTGCCAAAGGGGACACTGCCACTACAGCAGGACCAAATTGGGGTGCTGGCTTGGGTGACAATCCATAATTCCTTAATTTTCATTTAAATCGAGCTTTGTGCTGCCTTGATGAGGGAATGCATTAAAGCCAGAATGGCTGATGGTTTTTAAATAAATTCCAAGATGAATTCCACACATATCCCGCATTAATGTGGAAGGTGGAGATAGAGGCCGGGGTGAGCTGAAGCAGAAAGTCTACTGTAAATTGAGGCTTGGCACCGAATATAAACGGCAGAGGTTGCTGCCTGCCAATAACAGTAAATCAGGGCTGAGCAGCACGGCGATAAGCAGAGAGATGGATTGTCCCCTGCCTGGCACTCAGGGCTGTGCTGGCCCCGGGGGGACACGGCGGGGCCACTCGTTGCCTCCCCCGCTGGCCGCGCTGCCAGGGTGGAGCTGGGCAGGCACGGCCTCCCCCGAGCTCAGCAGCGGCCCCGGCAGAGGCTGAGGGCTGCAGAGCCCAGCCCGGAGCTCGGGGACACAGCCCGGAGCTCGATGAGACAGCCCGGAGCTCGGTGAGACAGCCCGGAGCTCGGGGACACAGCCCGGAGCTCGGGGACACAGCCCGGAGCTCGGTGAGACAGCCCGGAGCTCGGGGACACAGCCCGGAGCTCGGGGACACAGCCCGGAGCTCGGTGAGACAGCCCGGAGCTCGGTGAGACAGCCCGGAGCTCGGGGACACAGCCCGGAGCTCGGGGACACAGCCCGGAGCTCGGGGACACAGCCCGGAGCTCGGGGACACAGCCCGGAGCTCAGGGAGAGCCCGGAGCTCAGGGAGAGCCCGGAGCCCGCTGGCTCTGCAGGGAGGGCAGGCACAGAGGCTCCTGAGCCCAGCCCGGGCACTGCCAGCTGCTGCCAGCTGTGCTCCCACACGGAGCTCCCCGTGCCGGGGAGAGGCTGCTCCCAGCAAACGCTGCCTTGGGGCCTTGGCTGGAGTTTTTAGTCTCTCCTGAGGACACACCATCCTGCACAGGGATGAGTTCCCTGGGCCTCTCCCACGGGAAGGTGCAGGGGTTAAGGAGCTTCTGAGGCTTTTGCTCTCAGCTTGGGTAAGGAAAGGTGATTGTATTGGCAGCAGGAGAGGAGAGGGGAGAGGGGAGACCAGGAAAATGACCACAGAAAGACAATTTTGAGAAATGAGAAGACAGATCAGAACATTTTTATAATGAAAAAGGAACCTGTGCAAAATTGTTTTTGATTAATTTGCAGTTAACTGAACTTATTAAACTGAAATTATTTTTCAGAGGGCCACATGAGAGCTCGGCTGGAGAGCAGGGAGGTGTCAAACCCACACTGCTGGCAAAGTTTGGTGTCAGGGGCACCCCAGCAGGGAAAGCAAGAGGGGATTTGTCTGCCCAGCCCTTGCTCAGCTGCTTTCCTGGGTGTCACTCTGGTTTTACAGGGCCCCATAATTTGTAACACTGTAGCTGTGGTTTCCCATGCTTTTTCTGTAAACATGGTCCTTGTTTTTCTTAACCAGCCGGGATTGTTTTGCACTTGTGAAATTGTTTTTCATTCCTTTCCCTGGGGTGGAAAAAGGCAATTGACCATGTCTTTGTCCTGTGAACTTTCAGGGGTGTTAACCCTTTTTCACCAATCCTTGATTGTCTTTGATAACATATAAAAATAAAAAAATAAAGAAGGGTGGGCCTTTTTAGTCGATACAGCCTAAAAATTTAACTGCTGCTCTGAAACCCGCGTGTTTCTTCTGTTCCCAGCTGTGCAACACCCGGGGGCTGTTGTGGGATAACAGCACTGTTGCAGTGGGGTTCTGCAGTTGTGAATTGGGGTAAATTCCCTGCAGGGCACCTGCAGTGCTGTGCCCTGGACCCTGTGTCCCCACACCCTGTGCTGCTGTGCCCAGCCTGGCTCCCCCATTGCAGGGGCAGGCTGAGCTGCCCAGGTGCAGTGAGGATGCCTCAGGTGCCTGCTCAGGGTCACCCAGGGCACTTCTGCAGCCCCAGGAAAGGCCTGGGCCGATGGCAGCAAGGTGGGACAGCAGCTCTTGACTGCCAGGACTGAGGGTCTGAACTGGCTCCCAGTTCCTCCTGGAAACCCAGCTGGAGTGGGGCACTGCCAGCGATGCTGGGCTGCAGCATTTGCTCCTCACAGGCACAGCAGCTCCAAGGTCACACACAGAGGAATCTTCAGGACTTGGTGCCGCCAATAATCCCAGGTCTGAGACTCGGGAACAAGTCCTGGTTTGTAAAAGCATCCCCCAAATCATCCATGTCAGTGCACTCCTCCCAGGCTGGGTTTTGCTGTGACAGCAGCCTGATTCCTCTGACCTGGAGGATTATTCCAGATTTATGCTGGGATGTGAGAAAACCAAGGACTGAGCAGGCCTGATGGGAACAACAGAAGGCAAATCCCAGCTGTCTTCCTAACATGTCCCTAATAATTAAAACCTTTTAACATAATAATTTTGCAAACAGATTTGTCACAAATGTGTCTGACAGCCAGTCTGCTCCTGGAAATCAATCCTCCCATCCCCAGCTGGGAGGAGCCCACAATTCAGGGCTGTGGTGATGGCCAGTCCCAGTCCCCTTGGCTCCCTGGTGCCTCTCCCAAGGAAGGTGAAGTCGGTCTGAGGCACTTCAGATCCTTGGGGCAGGAATGGCCTCAGCCTCCTCAGGATTTAGGTGGGCAACTTTCAACCTGCAGAAGGTGTTTTCCAGGAAATAATGGGCACTCGCTGAAACTCCAGAGCAGTGCCATTGCCTCAGGTCCTTGAGGATCAATTTCCACATGGATCACCCCAGCTGTGCTCTTGGCAAGGTGATGTGATTCTCTTCTGTGTAAACAGCCATAACTTCAGAATTACTCAGGAAAGACAAGAGACCTCAAGAGAGGTGTAAATGACCAACTGTCTCATTAATCAGACAAAAATGCAAGCCCAGCAAAGGCTCTGGCTGCTGAGCTGGAAAATGCTGAAATCCATTTATTGAGACAGCAGGAACAGTGGCCCCTGCCCAGAAGCAGGAGGTCCAAGAGCTGGGACGTGGCCACGCTAGGAGTGGGTCTGGAGTGCTGCTGGCCTGGGCACCCGTGCCCTGCACTGGAGTTTGCTCCTGCCTCACCCTGAGCCAAGCTCGGCCCTTCCAGGGGTGGGAATCAGAGTCCAGGAGTGTCCTGGGCCCTGGGCCCCCTTTGCCAGAGCTGCTCTGTCGGGGCTGTGGCTCTGCCTGTGTCTGTCTCGGCACGGAGGAGCCGCGCGGCGTCTGCAGCACCGAGAGCTGCAGCAGGGCTGTGCCATCCATCCTCACAGGTTGCCATGCCAACCAAGAGGAGACAAGAACCGATGTAATTTGCAGAATCACCCTCTTGACACAAAATCCAAGCAGCTTGTGAGAAGCAGGGTGAAAGATGTCAAGGGATCAGGGAGAGACTCTCGGTGCCTCTCTGCATCCAGCGCGTGGCTGCGTTCCATTTCCCAGAAAGGCTTCTGACACCTCTGCTGCAGAGCTGGAAGCACAGGACCAGACACCAGCCCATGGGAAGGCCACCTGGCAGTGGGAAAGCAGCTGGGAGCCCATGGGAAATCTCAGCACAATGTAGCTCAGCACGTGGTGCTGTGATGACCTGGCTGGGTCACTGACCCGATGCTGGGAACGGCCCCAGGAGCTTCAGTCTCCTTCCCACTGAAAGGAGAGAGGGGGGAGGAATGGTGGCAATTGCAAAGCCCTTTCTGCTCTTCATCCTCTTATTGTCATGCTTGAAGCCGGCTGGGACTATGGATGATGAAGACTCAGCATCATTCCTCTGAGCAGCTTCTGGCTGATCTTGCAGCCCCAGGAGGTTCCTCCCTGGAGAGATCCAAGGGGCTGGAAGTGACAGCCCCTGCTGAAGGTCCTGCTCAATAGCTGATCACATCCATGAAGCACAATCCATCATGTCCAGTCATCCCTGGAGCCCTCCAGGGCTGTCTTTCTGAGTGCATATCCTGTTTGCATCCTACAGAATGACACTGGAATCACTGGAGCTCCGTGCTGTGCTGCCAGGAGTGGGGCTTGCCCAGTGTTGTTCCACAGGCCAAACCACCTGTGCAGTGGGGAACCTGTGCCATTTCCTTGTGCCCAGCTGCAGGTGTCTGTCGCCCTGGTTTTACAGGGCCCCATAAGTTGTAACACTGTAGCTGTAGTTTTTCATGTTTGTTTTGTAAACATGGTCCTTGTTTTCCTTAACCAGCTGGGATTGTTTTGCACTTGTGGAATTGTTTTTCATTCCTTTCCCTGGGGTGGAGAAAGATGATTGACCATGTCTTTGTCCTGGAAACCTTTAGAGGTGTTGACCCCTTTCACCAATCTTTAACTGTCCTTAGAAACCTATAAAAATAGGTAAATAAAGAAGGGCAGGGCTTTTGGTCAGTCCTGCCTGGTGAAACCACTGCTGCTCTGAGCCCCGCGTGTTTCTTCTGTTGCCAGCTGAACAACAGGTGTCCCCCAACCAGGGAGGTCACAGAGGTAAAAAAGAAAAAAAAAATTCTTCAAACCTCCAGGTGCTGCTCCATCTTCCTCTGCAGGGGCCTCAGCTCCTCTCTTTCTTTCCAGCTCTGTGCAGTTGCCACGCTGTGACTCCAGCCTGGGTCACACTCCCTGTCACCTGCTGTGTGTGCCCTGTGCCTGCTGGGGCTCTGCTCCTTCCTTGCCAGAGTGATGGATCTGGCAAAGGACTCACGGGGCCTCAGTGTCCTGAGCTCTTCCAGAACATTTAATTCCACGTGCCTGCTTCAGTCTCTGATCTGAAACCTGAAGAAATGCAGATTGCTTTTGGAAGGGGTTTTGGGGTTTTCATGGCTGTCTGGAGCACCTGGAATTACAGGATCAGGTCAGAGCATCTCAACCCTGGGCTGCCATCCTCACCGATCAATATCCCAAATTACCTCTGCACAGCAAAGGTGCTGTGCTAATTTTCATGGATCCCCTGTATTTCATGCCCTTGGTGTCCTGTCATGCACTGGTAGTTTTAGCCCACAAGCTGGAGTGCAATATGCTTATGAGTAATAGCATCTTATTGGAGTGTAAAGATGTTCCTATTTCGCTGATTTATCCTGCACTTAAACTAATTCAGAATTCACTTACTTCAGAAGTACTGGAAGCAAAATGCTCTCTGTAAATAGCCTCGCTTTTCTAAACCGATATCACTGAATGGGAAGATGGAATAACTTGCTCTATCTATTTTCCCTCAGAGGGAGCATCGCTGTATTATTTTGACTGTTTTCCATAATGAGAGCTGCAGTTGATTCTTCTCTAAGAAAGGCTCATGGTCTGGGAAGGACTATTTGACCTTTATGGTGGAGTCTTTAGAAACTCTGCTCAGGTAAAGCTGAAGTTTGTTCCAGCAGCATCAGGAGCCCACTCTGCTGCCAGCCCCCTGCACGGTGGGTTCTGAGCCAGGCAGGGCCCAGCTGCAAACCCTAAACCCCTTCCTTTGGCTTCATCAGGGCTTTTAGCTTCTCCTTTCCTTAAACATTCCCAAGACTCTCTCAGGTTTATGGGCTGTCACTTCTCACACCATGGAGGAAAAGCTGCAGCTGGCCAGGGGTGGTTGCATTGCTCAGCTGTGGCAGGAAGGGAAACGAGGAGGGGGCAGGGGATGTTCCCAGCACAGGGCTGGACATCCATGGGACAGGGACAAGGAGAGCAGGTGGGAAAGGGACCAGGGATCCCTGCACGGGTATTTCCACCTCCATCCTTTCCCTGCCCTGTCCTGAGCTCTGGGCAGGCACAGCTGCCTTTCCTGCTGGGTCACTGCTCCAGTTTGGAGCTCCCCAAAATCCACGCTGGGGATTGGAGAGGTCCTGGGAGCTGAGGCACAGCAAGGACACACCTGGCCCGTGCTGGCCAAGCTGCTGGAGTTGTTGGAAGAGGGAGCAGAGGCAGGCAGGGGTGACGAGGCTGGGGAAGGGGGGCTGCTGCTCTCTGCTGCTGCTGCCACAGCCCTGGGGTGGCCAAGCCCGGGTGTTCCCAGGGGTGCAGAGGAAGAGGAAGGTGCAGAGCAGCACAGCAGGGCAGGAGGAACAAGTGCAGCCTGACAGCCCTGAGGGGAGGTGGTGTGAGGACACGGGGCAGCTCCCTGGGATCTGCAGGGCACACCCTGGCCTGACACGCACTGACACCAGGCAGTGCCCAGCCAGTCCCTTGGCACACAGCAAGGGCTCTCTGCTCCCAAATGAAGCCAAATGTTTTTTACATGAATCAGTTCTACCTGGAACTCACTCCTGCAGCTGGACTGGAGCACAAACTGAATACATTGGCTGTGTTCTCACAGCAGGGGATGAGCTCAGGTTGCAGGATTCATCAGAGAGGACTGCATGTGGCAAACACCCATTTTGTTTCCTGGTCCTTCTCGTCATCCCTCGATGTTCTGCCCTCCAGAGCAGGACTGCTCCATCTCTGGCAGCTATGGGATGGGAAATATCATCTCCAGGGAATGCTACCAGACTCAATCCCAGGTGAAATAATTCAAATTCCTGAAAGAAGGAGTCCCTCAGAAGCCAAGAGAGCAGAGTGCTGCCAAGGAGGTGGCATGGGTGTTTCTGAAGAATAAATCTTAGTGGTAGCACACTGGGTACCTTGTTACCAGGCAGAGTGATAAATTAGGCAGCTCATGGAAGAGCTACAGAAATTATGAGGTAGGTGGAGGATCTATCTAATAAGCAGGGATTACATTACTGAAATCAGCAGGGCTTGGCTGAGTGGCAGGTGAGGAGGGAGAAGGAACCATGCAGGGAAGGGGAGGGATGGGAGAGAGCAGATGATTTACAGGGACTCAGCCTGGGCATTGCTGCCTCCAGCAAAGGGCAGGGCTGGCTGTCACTGCTCCTTGGCCCAGGAAGGAGCCTCAAAAGGCCCTGCAGGGGAGAAGGAAAGGGAGGAGAAAAGAGAGAAGAAAAGCACCTTGGCTGGTGCTCAGGGGCAACACAAGGCTGCAGAGGCTGGGCTGGCCATTCCCTCTCTGAGAGCTCTGACAGTGCACGAGGAGCACCTGAGAGCACCTGAGAGCACCTGAGAGCACCTCAGAGCACCTGAGAGCACCTGAGAGCACCTCAGAGCTCCCCAGAGCACCTCAGAGCTCTTCAGAGCACCTCAGAGCACCTCAGAGCTCCCCAGAGCACCTCAGAGCTCCTCAGAGCACCTCAGAGCACCTCAGAGCTCCCCAGAGCACCTCAGAGCTCCTCAGAGCTCCCCAGAGCATCTCAGAGCACCTCAGAGCTCCTCAGAGCTCCCCAGAGCACCTCAGAGCACCTCAGAGCACGGCTGGAGCTGGGAGGCTGCACCTGCAGTGGCACCTGCCCATGGACAGTCCCTGCTGGCCTGTGAGGAAGCACAGGAGGTGTCCTGCAGCAGGGGATGCAGCACGAGGCCCTTGGCAGCTCCTTGGGCAGCCCAGCCACCCAGCCAGGGAGCTCTGGCGTGGCCCATGCAGCCCCTGAAGGGCATTCTGGAAATCACAGGTGTGTTGGTGGAACATTCCTGACCCAGCCTCCTGACTCCAGGGTGGCAGCAGGCCATGCAGCAGGTGAGCTGTGCCCGAGGCCCTGGGCTCTGCACTGTTTGGGAGGTGTTTCCCACTTCTTCCCATTTCAGGGTTTCTCCCAGTGCTGTGGGGACTCTTCCAGCACCGAGCGAGCAGGGCACGAGCAGTGGGAGCCAGGGGTGTTCAGCACTTCTGAGCATGCCAAGGCAGACTTCAGGAGCTGCTGGGGCCTCGAGGGACCGTCTGTGTCACCTGTGAGTGCCCCTTTTCCCCCTCCTCTCTTGCCTCTGCCAGCACACACCTCTCAGGCTGACTGGGCTTCCCCCTGCTCCACGTTCAGGACTGTACACTGGATAAAACATGTCCCACAGCATATTTGTGGCACATGCATCTTTCTAAGCCCAAGAGCTGTTCCTTTTTTTTATAGCAGCTGTGAACAGCATTTCAGTGAGACAGTGGGTTTGGTGCCTGAGCAGCTTGCCCAGTGATGTCTTCTTCCACCTTTGTAATTTTAGGTCAAGGAAATGAATGTAGGTTCCCTGACTGTGCAGTTTAGATCACAGGAGCTGCTACCAAGAGCCATCAGAATTTCCAATGATTCTAAACCTGGAGCTGTTTCCATGAATGGCAAAATGGTTTGACAGCATGGAATGCCACTGCAAAACATCTTGAGTGCCTTCTTTGACTGGAGTTTAAATGTCATTGCAGTTTTACTGGTTTTTTTTGCTATTCAGTATATATTTACAAACTTTATTCATTCCCTGAAGGCTGTAGAGCACTGTGTGCATTAATCCACTTCTTTTCAAGGTGTTTCATTGCTTCTGTTGACAAGTAAATAATGAGGAGGAATTATGGGAGTTTAGCCACTGAAGTTTCCTGAAAAATATATTCCTAGTGTTTGTGAAAGTCAGGAAATTGAGGTGATAATCTCTGGAATTTAGTCCTTAGCAGAAGCAATAATTGGGATATTGGCATGTGGAGATTCAGACTCTCCTGCAGGGACCTCATCCTGGCTCACAGCTGGGCCCACTGGGACCAGATCTTTACGAAGAATTACTGCTGCAGTGTAAAGCCTTCCAAGAAAAGTGTCCTGTGATATTCCTTCACAAATTATTACAAAAGGAAATTACTGTCCTTGTTAAAATACACCCTTTTCATTGCACTCAAATGAGTCTAATTCCAGCTTCTCTTCAATGGGTCTTGTTAAACCTTTGATAGATTAGAGAGCCCTTTCCTGTTAGAGGGCTCCTGCTCTGATCGGTGCCTGTGAATGACAACAGGAGCATGGGACTGGAAGGGACAGCTCGGGCCATCAAATCCCATTTCCCTGCAATTGCTGGCAATGATGTTATAAAGTCCATTTCAAACTCAATCTTAAAACTAATTGCATGCCTTGCCCCCAGTGCTCCTCTCAGGAATCTGTTCCAGAACAACATTTCTCCCACTGTTAGAAACCATCTGATTTCCAGCCAGAAGTTATTTGTGCCAACTCATACCTTTTTGTTTTTGTGCCAGCACAGACTCTTATCTGAGGCCGTTTTCCTCCTTTCCTGGTGCTCATCTGCTTGTGCATTTTGAGATCAGGGACACGCTCTCCAGCCTCCCTCTCACTTGGCCAAATATGCCCAGGTCCCCTCAGATGGGCTCTGCAGTCTGAGAATGTCCTCGGAGTCTGATTCTGCCCTGCTCCTCTCCCAGTTTGTGTTCAAACATAGCAAAGGTGTGAGAACACTGGAGCAGATGATGCCAGGCCTGAGCAGTGAGTGTGCCAGCACTCAGACAGCTCTGCCTTGGAGGGGAGCTCTGCTTCCCCCCACGAGCCTTTGCACAGCCCCAGCTGGGGCAGCAGCACCTCTGCAAGGGCTTCCCAGTGTATCCTGTGTGAAACCTGGCTCTGGCTGGAGCCTGCTCATCAGCACCTGCACTCAGACCCCGGCAGCTGCTGCAGGGAAGGGCTCTCAGCTGCCTGCTGTGACTTATTGTCACGTGTCCCCATAACCAAGATTCTGGGACAAACCTCAGCACTGCTGTGGAGATGACATTGCCCAGGTGGGGCAGCCACAAGTCACTCCAAGGGATGGGAACTTCAAAAAAACTGCATGCAAGGGGTGGCTGCTCCATGGCCGCCCACAACAGAGTTCCTTTCCCTTTGTCAAAATCAATCTGTCAAAATCAATCAATCTGTCAAAATGATCTTGATCCCTGCCAAAATGTGGGGCATGAGCTAGGTGATCCACCCAACCAACCTACCCAGGCAATTCCCAGTTGGCCTTGCTGGACTGCTGCGTGCCTGGGAAGCGCTCCCATTGCTAATTGCTGTGCCTGGGAGAGGCAGGTATGCAGGGTAAATACAGAAACCTTTAAGAGCAGAGCTGTCAAATAAAGTGTTACACTCCATCAGCTCCTATTGCATCCATGGCTGAGCAGCACTGGCCAGCATTGGATAACACTCAGATCTGCTCATGGATGCGTTTGACATCCGTGCAGGAGAAATACACACTCCGTGATGAATCAGGAGCTGGAGCCCAGCAGCAGGCATTTAAGGCTGAACCATTTGTTTTAGAGGGCTTTACATTCCGGTTATAAAATTTCCTCCGGGCTGGAAGCTGGTGCCCAAGAAGAAATTGTCTCTCTGTTGTGTATGGTTTGCTGTAAATCCTGTTAGTCTCCTGTGCAGGAGTCACGGGAACAGAGCCACAGGGATGTCAGGCTGGGGCATTCTGCTAAGCACTGCAGTTCGGGTGTGTTCTCAGGGTCAGAAAGACCAAAGCACTGTGACTTCATTAAACAGAACCTGGTTTGAGGTTTATCTTATTTTTGGATCTGAAAACCATTTGGGTTTGGATTGGGGTTTTTTGATACTGGGAAACTCGAGAGCAGGCTTGTGGCTGCCAGCGGGCTCTCTGTGGGCTCTCCAGTTTGGAATAAATGTATCTCCATGTATGGGAAGGATTGGTCTCTCTCAAGGTAAATCATTCCACCAGAACAATTCTATGGGAGGCCACGTGTGTGTGCTGAGCAGAGCAGCCAAGGGAACCTGCTCTGCCAGGGCTTGCTGGCAGTGTCCGTGTGTCCCCAGCCCCAGGGGGTGACCAGTGTGTCCCCAGTGACCCCCACTGCACCTACTGGGGTTCTCATTTCAGGTTCAAGCCTCATTTCTGAATTTACAGCAGCCTTCCTGTGCGCTCGGGCTGTCCAGGACAGGAGCCGTGTTCCTCCCTCCCGGGGGGCTCCTCCTTGCCTGGGGGGCCGCCCGAGGCCGCCCGGGGGTGGCGGTGCCGCTCCCGCTCCGCCCGCGCGGGGCTGCGACACCGACAGGCAGCGCTGGCAGCGGACACGTCAGCACCGCTGCTGTCAGCTCCGGTTAGTCCCCAAACATTCACATTACTGTAATGCAGTTGAAAAGGAATCCACGAGTTACAGGAAATGATTTACAGGACACAAGACACCGCATTTCAGGGGTCTCATGTGTGCCATAAAAAATATATTATGAAGGAATTATCTTCATTGGAACTGGAGCTGCACAGGGAGAGCACATGTCCAGCTGAGAGCAGCATTGAGCTTTTGTTCATTATGGGAAGCATTGGTGCTTTTCCTCTTTTTTTTTGTGAATACATTTCTCAGCTCTGGGTAGCTGCCTAATATTGGCACTTAATTTTTGTTTCCCAATGTTGCTTTTGCAATGAGACCAAGCATGGCTGGGATTCCAAAGGCACGTTTCTCTAGTGGAGCTGGCAGTCCTGAGGGATTTAGGTCGGGCAAAGAGTAAAGCCAGGGCTCTGAATTTTAGGAAAACAAACTGCCAACTCTTCAAGGAATTAGTCAATGTGACCCCTGAGAAACTGCCCTCAGGGAAGAGGAGCAGAGCAGAGCTGGAAGGTCTTTAAGGACACTTTGCAAAGAGCACAAGAGCTCGTGATCCCCAGGCACAAGAAATTGGGCAAGGAAGGCAGAATTCTGACATGGCTGAGGTGGGACCTGTTGGTCAAACTCGAGGGGAGGAAGGAAACGCACAGGCAGTGGAAACAGGAAAAGGTGTCATGGGAGAAGTACAGGGAAACTGCCTGCTTGTGTAGGGATGGAAGCAGGAAGGTTGGAGCTGAGCTTGGCAAGGGACACGCAGAATAACAAGGAGGGCCCCTACAGGTATGTCAGCTGAAAAGGGAGGTCAAAGAAAGCAGTGACAGGACAAGGGGGAACAGCTTCACACTTACGGAGGACAAGGTTAGATTGGATATTGGGAAGAAACTCTTCCCTGTGAGGGAGGTGAGGCCCTGGCACAGGATGCCCAGGGAAGCTGTGGCTGCCCCTGGATCCCTGGAAGTGCTCCAGGCCAGGCTGGATGGGGCTTGGAGCACCCTGGGACAGTGCAAGGTGTCCCTGCCCATGGCAGGGGTTGGACTCTATGACTTCAAAGAATCTCTTACAATTCAAAACATTCCATGATTCTGTGTTCTCTATGCAACAGCAAGGCCTGGAGATGGGCTTCCCCTGTCAAACCTGGGCAATCCCTGGGCTTCCCCTGTAAAAGGCCATGGCTCATCAGCTGGGGGAGCACCAGGAAGCTCTGGCAGCTCTCTCCATCCAGCCTCTCCCAGCACACCTCTGTGTGATGGGATGCACCACCCAGCAGTTGCCCAGACTGGTGAGTGGAGAAGTGTCACTGCCTCCAAACATCCGTCCTGCTCACAGACAGGATGAGTTACGTAGCACTCACAGATGCACGAGGCTGGAGACACAGGCTCCATTTTCCCAGTACTGGCTCAGAAGTGCAGCTGTGGCCCTTGCCTGTGTGAACATGTAGCTGCTCTGCAGCTTTTGCCCCTGGGATCAGGTGCTGGCTCTTTCTGGGGTGTGCTGCCCTCAGGTAGTGCTGGCAGTGCAGGTGCACAAGCTCAGATTGCTGCTCGTTCACCTGTGAGGCCTCAGCACGTGGCCGTGTTCCTCAGTTCATCTCTGTACGTGGCACTGCCAGGGCTGTTCTGCCGTGGGGCAGGATGCCAAGGGCTGTGACGTGCCCCAATATCCCAGGGCAACACCCATGATGGAGAGACTCCTGGAGACCCCAGACGAGGTAGAGGAGAAAGCTGAGAGACAATAACGACTCCTTCTGCTCACAAACTGTATCCTAAAGCCCAACCTGAGAACTGGAGGTGGGAAGTGACAGAACGTGGAGCTGGAAAGAGGTGATGGCTGCTCCAGAAAGCTGTGAGGAGGGAGGCTGTCAGCCCCAGCCTGCTCCACCGAGGCTGGGGACAGAGTTCCTGGAAGAACATCCTGCGAGGGTGTAATTGGCCTCATCTACCGGTGCAGCTCCTGGCACCTAAACTATGAACCCTCCATGCTCCAAATTAAGTTCCTGCCTGCCCCTGCCCACGGTCTGCCACATCTCCTCAGGATCCCAGGAGAAAGCAGGCTGCCCTAAGAAACTGTCCCAGATCCCCAAGGGGCCAGAACCAAGGGATCTGGGCCCTGCAGCATGGGGCTGTCCCAGAGGACCTGTCTCAGCAGCTGGAGGCTCCGTGCAGGAGCCGTGGGCTGGGCACAGAACAGACTTTGGGGGAGGCAGAGGGGAGTGGGCCAGGACAAGGGGCCAAGGAGCTGTGGCGCGGTGATTTTTGCAGGGGGAAAGGGGGAGGATTTGTAGGGTACCGCTGACACTGGCCCTGTGTGTGAGGCCGTGCGCCGTGAGCGCTGACACGGGTGGATGCGGCACGGCGGCTGGGACTGGGCAGCAGCGGGGACAGGCGGGCTGAGGGGCAGCCGAGGGCCGTCACCGTGAGCCGGGTGCGCCAGCGGGACTGCGGCAGCCGGGCCT
>VZTZ01008479.1:325258-359113 GCA_013400955.1 Drymodes brunneopygia | reverse complement strand
GAGGGGCGGGCCGTGGGCACCGAGCCCCACTTCTTCGACAGGAACTACGAGAAGGGGCTGGAGTGGTACAGGTGAGGGCGGGGGGCTGCGGCGCGATCCGCGGCGGCGGCGGGCAGGGAGGAACGCGTGTCCGTGCCGGGCGGGGAAGCTCCGGTGAGGTGCCGGGGGTCCCCTGTCGCTCCCCGGTGGGAGCCGGGCTCCGGGAGCCCCGGGCGCGGAGCCGCAGAGCAGCAGAGCCGAGCCGCGCTGCCGGGGCAGGCGGGAGGGCGCCGGGGGCCGCGCCTGGCAGCGCTGCTGACTGAAAACGCCGTGTTCTGGTGGGAAAGCAGGAAATCTCTAATAACATCCCTCTCGGTTGCTCGGAGTGTGTGAGCAGATCGTAGCACTTCAGCTGTACTTGGTGTAAAATACGCCTAAATAGGTCGGTAATTAATAATTACTGAAATAAACAGGATCGCGAGTTATTCCAGGTGCTGCCAGGGCTGAAGGATGCTGCCTTCATGTGTGCACAGGCTGTGCTTCACAAATAAGGTTTACTCTTTATTCAACAAGTTCCACATCAGGAAGTTTTTTCCATTGGCAAGATTAATTTTGCTCGTGAAGAAGTCTCTAAGTACTGTTGTCCGACGTTGGGTAACATTTTAAAGGAATTTTATGCTAAAAGTCCTGGTTATTAGAAAACACTGGACTGCAGTAAGGAAGTGTTAAGTGTCTTGGCAGGTTTAGCAAATCAATGGATTGTGATGGCTCAGTGTTTCTCTCTCTCTCTTTAAAATTTTTTGATCAGAATGCAGCACATCAGTAGAACTTAAAAATTTCCAGTAGCTCTGTAGTTCACTGTTCAAAGCAAACCGTACTGGTTCTTGATAAGAACTGGTCTGTGGCTGAGCTGGTGAAGTTCTTGTTGTGGTTAGCATGGCAGCTGCTTGGTTGCTCTGAAAATGACGTTAAAAATGAGAGGCAGCAGGCTAGTTGCTGTCTGGATTATCTGGTCACTGTTCATTACAATAAAGTGTCTGGTCTTCATGTCAGGGGAATTTAAATGTGAGAAACTCCAGGCAGTCTTCTGTGGGGATTGTGGAAGCAAAGTCTTCGTAACACTTGGTGTGGCGTCCGCTTGGCTCTGGTGAAATGCTGTGGGATTTTCTGCAGGGATTTCAAGAATTTGGACACCAGCACTGAGAAAGCGAGGTTGTCCCTGAGAGTGTTTTCAGTGTGCTGCTCTGATGGGGGGGAAGAAGTAAAGGACTGGCTATGGTTATTGTGCTTATAGATATAATTTCAGACACAGTATTTTATTGTACTGAATTTTCCTGGAGGAAAAGCTTACCTAGAAAAATAAGTTGAGAAAACTGGCTAGAAGAGGATAGAAAGTAGCATATAAAAGAAGTCTGGTTGTATTCAAAACAGGCAGAAGAAGATCAAGCACTGAATGTGATGAGCAGCTGCTTTTTCATCTTTAAAGTTATGCTACTAGAAAAGGGCCAGCGAGTGGGTGTAACTCCTCTCGTGGAGTAAGAGGCGCACACAGGTTTTCATTTGCAGAATGCAGTTTGATATTTTCTACCCCTGCAGCAGCCCTCTGGTGTGTGCAGCTCATTTCAAGCCCTGGAGCTCTGCTGCTCGGGTGGGAGATGTGGGAGAAGAGGAGGTTGGGGCAGCCCTGGTGTGTGAGGCTCTGGGCAGAGCAGCTGTGGGAGGGATGCTCTGGGCACAGCCCTCTGCTGCTCTGTGCCATTGCAGCCCTGCCTGGCCTGACACAGCTGCCTTCACACCTGCCCAGCCCAAACACGTGCTGCTCCTCCTTCCAAGGGTGTTCAGCCTTGCAGGGGCAGGGCACTGCTGGTGGTCTGTGCCTCAGCAGCAGCCACAGCTTCCCTGTGCTGTGCTGGTGCCAGGCTGTCACCAGGGAGTGACTTTTAGTGCCATACAAACACAAACCTAAAGCAGAATGGGGAGAGATCGCCGTCCATCCCGGCAGCTGTTTCCTCCTGACCTTCTCTGAGACTACCTGATTGAGTGCACCAGGGAGGCTGACAGCTCACAGCTGTGTCCCAGGTAGAGTAATTGGAGATTTTTCATATCCACAGAAATGTCAATGTTTTTTTAGCAAAGAAGCAACTATTGAAGTTTTCACCAGAATCTCCTTATGGTGACTTCTGCATTACACGCTGTGAGCTTTTAACATGGTCAGGTTTCTTCTTGCACAGTGAAATCAGGGAATAGCAGACCTCCAGGGTTCTTTGCTTTGTTGTTCAGTCCCAAGATTGCCTTCCAGCCTCGAAGAGCTGGAGGGAAGGGAAATGCCTTCTCCACCTTGGATCCTCTTTATGTAAAATGGAGACGGCACCAGGGCATTGCCATTTCTCTGTGCCTGCTCCAGGCCACATCACCTGTGTCTTTGCTGCCTGGAGATTGAAAAGCCCTGAACGCTCCGGGTCTCTGCTCCAGGATCTCCCTCAGTGGCTGGAGTTGCTGCAGACACTGGGCCAGGGGACACCAGCTCTGTGCTGCTTGGGGCAGGGTGGCACGTCAGGATGGCAGGTCCACACTGCCTGCTCTGTTTTTTCCTGGGAACCTGGAGGGAAAGCTGAAGGTTTGTGTGCTGTCTCTGATGTCTTTAGCTCTGTTCACGTGGCAATTGCAAGCAGAGGTCTTCGCACACATGAACTGGTGCAAATTGGGCCAAGATTAGTTTGGGTTAGTTTCTGTTATGCTGCCAGAGCTGTTTGTGTGGTTGCAGTTTATGATTCCGTCCATCCTAATGCTGGGCTGTCTGAAGGACGAGTTCCATGGCACAGCTTTCCTTAAATGACATCCAGTCTTCCTCTGCTGTTCGTTTGTGAGCTGCTGTCTTTAACTTGCTCCTTCCTTCCCCAGGATATGCCATCTTTCCTGCAGGAGCTGCTGCTGATGTTTTAGCCAGTGTCCAAGTGTCCCTCTGCTCCCTCACATGCACAGAGAGGCACAGGGTGATCTCTGCATGTCCCCCGTGGCCAGGCTGGGCTGCAGGCATTGGCTCTCTCCAGTGTGATGTTCATGCCTCAGTGGGCATATCCCATGCCAGGAGCTCTGCCCTGAGCTATCCTGCATTTGGAAAAGCTGTGAGAGCACAAAAAGGACAGCAGAATGACAGAGAGGCCAGGGAATGGAGATGACATCCACAAGTGCTCCTTAAGCACAGACAGGTGCAGCACTTGGGACGTGCCTGAGTTCCCTGCCTGGGCACGGATCAAGGGCCCACAATTGTGTAGGGATGATCCTGGGAACTGCAGACTGGGCAGGTTTGTGCCCTTGTGGTGCTCGGGGCCTTGGTTTGCTCTCAGAGAGGAGAGAGCCCAGGGAGGTGGGCAGGGGTCTGCAGGGGAGCCCTGGTGTCAGTGTGGGGTGTGACTTTGTCCCTTTGTGTGACTGGAGGAGGGGGAGGTGACCCTGGGCACTGCACAGTGACCACTCTGCCCTGCACCAGCACTCTGGGTGGTGCACCAGGTTCACCTGTGCAGGTGCCACTGCCTCAGGATGCTCAGATGGTGACTGGTGTGGGGATTTTGGCAGAGAAATGCTGCAGGTGGCTGTGTGAAGGGAGTGAGAGCTCTGAGCCCCAGGATGGGGGGCTTTAGTTGTGTCTTTCTGCTGGTGCACATGACCAGCACAGGAGACCTCATCACTTGGGCACCCTCGAGGCTCTCTGAGCTGAGAGGAACAGCCCAGTGCTCTCAGCCACCATCCCCAGCTGCCTGCAGGCTCAGCCCTGTGAGGGGGTTCAGTTCTGTCGTGTTATGCTTTCAAGGCTATCTTGACATCCTGCCTTTTAGCAGAAAAAATGGGGATTTGTAACAGTATTTTGGAAAGGAACGTGCAGTTTTAACACGAATGTGATTTCCATAACACAAAGAGAACACCTGATGGTGGTGAGTTGGAATTGAGTTTTAAGGTTTGCTGATTTGGAAGAGCTAAATTCTGTGTGTACCTGCACGTTGCTTTACTCCTGGCTTCCTCCTCAGTGGAGGCCTCGTGGAGAGGCTGCAGCAGTGTCTGTGATGAGATCACACTCCCCTCTCTGCCCGGGGCCTCCCGTGCTGGGCACCTGGGCAGGGTGGAGCAGTGTGCGTGGAGTGGCCCCGCTGCAGGAGCAGTCACCATGGCAGGCAGGGAATGGCTTGCATGTCTAATGCTGTTTGCACCGCCTGGCTGGGTTTTTGGGAGTGCTCTCCCGAGCAGTCAGGCCTGCCTGTTATTTGGTGAGCTGCTGCCCTCACACAAATAATGAATAATGCCATGACAGGGAGCTCTTCTCCTGGTAATAAACACGTGCTCACGAGTCAGCTCACGGGGAGCTGAGGCTCTGGAGCTGGCACTCCCAGGCACACCCCTGTGGACACTCAGTTTGGACAGGGGAGGCAACTGTTGGGTGTGTTATTTCTGCCATGGGCTCTGCTCCCCACGGGGCCATTGTCACCTTCCTTCCTGTGCTGGCCTGGGGCACTGGGGCCACCCCTGCGTGCCCAGGGATGATCCAGCCTTGGAGCACCTGGCTTTTGCTGCCAGGAATTGTGTCCAGGGATGTGTGGGGGGACCCGTCTTCAACATCCCCGAGCAGCTGTTGGACAGCAATAGCTTGGGGCCATTTCAGCCTCATCCCACACAGAGTCACCTCGCTGTGAGCTGTGCCTTGCTGTGAGCTGTAATTGTGTTGCTGGGTAATGCCTGTGCTGCTCTGATCGGCTCAGGGCATTCAGGAAATCAAACCCTTTCCATCAGAGCCTGTGCTGATGGCACTGTGGGAACACCTACGGATGGACTGGGGTCTGCTGCTGCCCACAGGCACTGCTGCAGAGCCTGGGAACTGCTGTGTTTCTCTGCAAAAGGCTTTCCCAGAGTGTTGTACCCACTGCACTTCTGGTAACTTAGGGAAAGTGTATTGATTTTGTTTCTGGACCCTGCTGTGAGTTGGCTTTTGCTGAAATGTAGTGACTCAGCTCCCTCTCTGCTCTGGGTCCAGTGTGCTGGGCTTTGCTGACACCTGGGTCAGCTCTGGCCTGGGCACTGCGAGCAGGGCTCAGGCTTTGTGCTGCTTGGCCCCACGTGTCACCCATCTGGGGACCAGTGACACCAGGCCACCCCAGCAGCAGGCACGGATTTCCTTCTGCACCCTGCAGCCCCTGCAGTGACTCTGCTGTGTGCCAGAGCTGGGGCTGTCCTGGCTCTGCCCCTGCCTTGTGTGCCCACCCTGCACCCTTCCTGGGCAGCTGTTGCCTCCCTCCTTTCTGCTCTGTTTTAGCTGAAGGAAAGGGGTGAAGGAATGAATTGTGTCTCTTTGCAGAGTTTTATCACCTGCTGATGGTTCTCCACACGCTGCTCAGTTGTAGCCATGGGAATGGCAGCTGCTCTCAGCACCTGCAGCCCCTGTGAGCTGCACTGGCTCTTCCTGCAAAGAGAGTGAGACGAGTGCCAGGGCCAACACACTGGCAGGAGGGCTCTGGAGCTCCTGCAGGGCTTGTCACTGCTCCTGAAATGTGTTTGTAGCTGCCTGTGGGCACAGAGTGCTGGGAGAGAGGTGGGAGCAGGAGGGGGAGGCAGCAGGGTGCTCTCTGTGCCCCTTGGCACCGGCCCCCTCTGCCCTGGCAGGGAGGTGTCCAGTCCCCTTCCCTCAGAGGGCTGGAGAGGAGTGACCAGGGCAAAGTCCCAGCACCCTGCCCAGCTGGGGCTCTGCCCTGCTCCCACTGATCCCAGTGTGTGTGGGGAGCTGGGAACTGGAGCAGCCACACAGCTCCCTTGGGAGGGTTATGGACACTCCTGCCACCTGTTTTGGGGACATCTCTTCCAATGACTGTTGGAACATCCCTTGGAGCATGCAGGGAACTGGCACAAGTCACTGCAATCATTCAACTGCTACTCTGTAGTCTCAAGAACATCCTTTCTGCAGGATTTTGCTCAATAACCCACTTTGTAAACACCCTGGTGCTTTGCTGCTGACGGTTTAAGTGTTGTCTGCGGTGTCAAAGTTGGTGAGCTTTGCTCTCTCTGTGAGTGCAGCACTGCCCGTGCGTGTGGAGTTACAGAAAACTCAAACCAGGCCTGGGGAAAAACAGCCCCTTGGAGAAGCAAAAGGGGAAGTGTTGGGTGGTGGAGTTCTCTGGTTTAAATGCTGCACCTGACCCCTGCCTGCTCCCTGGCCCAGCAAGGCTCAGCCTGCCCTGTGCTGAGCCCAGCCCAGCAGGGAGGGAACCACAGCTGCTCAAAGAACCTTCTGGGCAAAGGCTTTCCATTCAAAGTCAACATTCCAACGCAATTTTGCGACACCTTGTATCCACAAAGGTCAGAGTCTTTTTCTTTTCATGGGTTTCTTTTACTTCTTCTTGTCACGGGGACTCCTTTTCTCTGAGTCATTATTTCATTCACTTCAGCTGAAATTTTATTGCTTTGGGGGCTGGGCTGGTTCACGTGGGACATTTCTCACTGCTCCGAGTGTGATACACAGAGGTAATTTCTTTCAAATGATTTTTGCTTGAAGTGGTTTCAATGAATTGCAAAGGGTATGAGGGTATGAGCATGAATGAATGTCTGAAACATTTGTATGGAGTCCAGGTGAGGAACCTGCACGATCAAACTTGCCAGAGCATCCAGTGTGGATATTGTAATTTCACTGTCGTGTGCATGTGAGCAGCAGTTCATTTTAGCCTTTTTATTCACTTTTAAGTAAGCATTATTTAGGGTTGTATGAGGTTTAAATTGGTTTCCCCTCTATTTGAAAAAGTTTAAAAGAGACACCAGAATTACAAAAGCCTTTTCAATCAGAGTGAGAAATTCCTGTTTAGATCCAAGGTGCCTGTTGGGGGCAGGGGGCAGTGGCTGGGCAGGGTTGGGCCCTGGCCCTGCCAGGAGCAGCTCCTCTCCCTGGGCACGGCCGAGCTGCTGCCCAGACCCTGCTCCTTGGTGGCCCTCGGGCACTGTCCCCCCATTTGATACTGAGGTAGCTGCAGTTTCCAAGCTGAAGGAGAGTGTAGAAAGCTGACTGTAGAAGGCTGGGGAAAATATTCATACTTATGAAAAGGAAGAAGAAAAAAAGCTAAAAAAACAGCCCTCAAAACAACCCTCCAACCTTTTTTTTTCAGTCTCCTGTTTCCCTCCCCAGTGTCAACACACCAATTTAGTAAATGTTGCAAGCCACAGTATTTCCCCCCTTGTCATATTATACATCCAGGCATCAAGGATGGATCATAAACTTGCTCTTTATGGCTTTAACATTTCAATTGCTAGTCACATTTTATGTAAATGAAGGTATTTACCTTGACAAGCTCTCCTGTGAAGTACAGTGCTTCTTTACAGAATATATTTGGCAATATAAACAGGCCAAATGCTGGGGGTGGTTGCAAAAATTCACAATTGATTTTTACAGCTAAGTAGGATCCTCCCAAAATATACTGGAGTTGTCTGCTCCAATCTTGTCAGTGCCTGGAGAAACTGAGGCAGGGGGACCTGGGGGAAGAGGAAATAGCAAAGGGACATCAGTTATAGCCACCGACCTACTAAACAGAACTGGCTTTGGATAAAAATAACTCCATCTGCCAGACTTTATTTTGTATTACAGAGATTGCTGTAACACTTTTCAAGCCAAAATCTGATTTCCATTCCCTTCAGAGCCAGGCTGGACTGGGCCTGGCCCCCTCCTTTATTAGCAGTAATCATTTTGGATCCGAGCAGAGCAGCGCTGCTGTGCTAGCCCAGATCCGCAGTTCTCCCTTGTTTTAGAGTGTGTTTCCTTTCATCTTGCACTGAGATGGGTGCAGTGATGTATTTAGTGTTCATCCACATCTGCAAATAACTTTATTTCAGCCTCAACTCTGCCCTTTCTGTATTTGTTCTTGATGGGCACTCATCTAATGAAGGCGAGCCATGAGCACGCCAACGTCAGCACCAGGACTGGTGACAAACCATGGCTGGGCAGGGGCTGCCACCACCCAGCCAGGGGGACAAACCATGGCTGGGCAGGGGCTGCCACCACCCAGCCAGGGGGACAAACCATGGCTGGGCAGGAGCTGCCACCACCCAGCCAGGGTGACAAACCATGGCTGGGCAGGGGCTGCCACCACCCAGCCAGGGTGACAAACCATGGCTGGGCAGGGGCTGCCACCACCCAGCCAGGGGGACACAAACACACCCAACCTGTGTGATGCCAGGGCTTTGAGGCTCCTCCAGGTGCTCCTGTGCCCCAGGAGGCTCAGCTGCTGCCCCCCCATTCAGGGCACACCCCTGAGCCCCAGATGTGTGGGAAGGGGTCCCCTCCCAACTCAGCCCCGGGTGGAAGGTGCTGTGTCACCTGTGCAGGTGACAAACTCTCAGTTACTCTGCTCTGGCCCTGCTTGTTCGACAGCAAACTGGCTGCTTTCCAGCCAAAGTGCTGACTCAAGAAATGCTGGTGGCAGGCCATGGATCCTAAAGGCGTTGCAGTTGGAGGTCTTTAAGTGGCTGTTGGTTCATCTCTGCTTGGTCTGTTCCCTGGGGAGCACCAGCACTGATCCCACAGTGCCACTCCCCTGCACTGTCAGCGCCTGCAACCTTCACTTTAGGGCTCTTTATTTGTACCCTTTTAATTCCCAAATTACCAATCACCACCTCTGCTTCATGCCCTGTGGCACTGGGGCCTGCAGGGTGCACTGAGGGACACTGGAAAGGGCTCTGCCTCCTCTGCATGAGCTCTTCACCTTGCACAGAAAGGAAAATCCACAGTCAGGCAGAGCTAGAGGGGCTCTGGGGCCCCAGGCTGTGCCGTGGGGGTGGTGATTTCACAGCAGGAGGGAGGATGTTGGGGCAATGTTGGGGCTGAGCTGTGCCCCAGAAAAGAGGGTGTTCCATCTGCCCACAAAGGGCTGGCACTCAGCAGTGCTCCTGCTCTGGGTCTGTGTGAGTGGCTCCCCCAGAGAAAGGAGATCTGGCCAAAGGAGCACAACAAGGGCACCTGGGGCACCTGCTGCCATCGCTGTCCCAAGGTGGCATCAGCCCCAGGAGCTGGGCCTGGCAGGGCACACCCCAAAGGGGCTGCAGGGTGTGGAGGGGCAGAGCCTGCAGGAATGCACAGCCCCTGGGATGGGGCAGCTCTTTGGGCTGCTCATCCTGCCCTGCCAGCCTGGGAACAGGCTGCACTGGGGGCAGACCATGGATCAGAGCTCTGCTGCTGCTGGGGCTCTGCTGCTGGGGCTGCTGCTGGGGCTCTGCTGGGGCTGCTGCTGCAGGGGCTCTGCTGCTGGGGCTGCTCATCCTGCCCTGCCAGCCTGGGGAGCAGGCTGCACTGGGGACAGACCATGGATCAGAGCTCTGCTGCTGCTGGGGCTCTGCTGCTGGGGCTGCTGCTGGGGCTCTGCTGGGGCTGCTGCTGCAGGGGCTCTGCTGCTGGGGCTGCTCATCCTGCCCTGCCAGCCTGGGGAGCAGGCTGCACTGGGGACAGACCATGGATCAGAGCTCTGCTGCTGCTGGGGCTCTGCTGCTGCTGCTGGGGCTCTGCTCCAGGGACTCTCCTGGGGCTCTGCTGGGGCTGCTGCTGCAGGGGCTCTGCTGCTGGGGCTGCTGCACACACCCGGATCTGGAATGAGAACGGCTCCTCACTCAGCTCAAAACCATCTAGAACCCCCCCCAAAAAATCGAAGCACTGTGGAAAAATGCCTGAGGCAACAACTTCATTGGTAAACTAAAGCATCTTGCTGAGAATTTCATAGACCCAGCAAATCATAATGCAATTTCCTATGCAAAAATGGTTTATCTCTATCTAAATATTATTCCGCATCGTTACTCATTGTAGGGAAGTTATTGCTCTCCTAGGTTAACTGATTGAACTTTGGAAATAGAGCTGCAAGCTTATTGTACAGACGGGAGCTTGACTTTTATTGCTCCTAAATTGTAGTGATACTATTAGATGTGAGTAAAATATACACTCCATTAGAAAATATTAAAGTTTGGTACCACTTTAAAATTAAAAAAGATTAAAAGAAGCATTTCTGCAGTCTAGCCCACCATGAAATTGGAGTCTATTTGGTATGTGAAATGTGTAATACAAATAGCCTAACAGTTAATGACAGAGGAAGAGCTGGGATGGATTTATGGCTCAAAATACCCTGGATTTCACAAGGCTGGAGTTGGCAGCAAGGGAAATGTGTTATTAGATCATTACAGGCTTTTCTGCTAGAGCCTCTGCTGCTGAAGTTACAGCAAGGTGTTTTATTATTACTCTGTTCCCATGGAATACTCTGAAGCACTCTCGTCTTGGGATGTGGTCATCCCAGTGGAGGTGATCCACATCTGCTGCAGGTGGGCTCCTGTGGAAAACCTGACCAGGAGCTCCTCAGCCTTTTTTTTTGGAGTCAGCGGTGGTGAAGAAGTGCTTTGCCCTGGCCAGGCTGTGTGAGGAGCTTGTTTACGAGTGTGTAATTCCGAGCCGCCGGCTGTCAGCGGGGTGATGGATGCGGGAGCGGCGCCGAGGGCACCGCGGCGGGTCCGTCCCCCGCTGCCCGGCCCCGGCTCCTTCCCCCGGGTGCTCTGGCACAGCACGGCCCGGTGCAGCTCCCCCCGTGACCTCCATTAGCTTTTCCTAATGCTTGGAGTGTGTTGCAGGCAGAGGTGAGCCTGCAGCTCTTTGCTGTGCCCAGAGGGTCAGGATTTGGGATGCTGGTGTGGGGAGGGAGGGGGGCTCTGCAGAGCTGTGGATTTCAGCTGTGCCTCTGTCCTGGGGAGAGCTGAGCCCCCGTTACCCCAAGGCTGGGGAGACACCCTCAGCCTGCAGCACTGCTGCTGCTGTTGGGGAGGGTCTCAGCTGCAGCCCTTGCCCTCCCATGGGGGCTCCCAGCGTCCAGGAGGGACCCAGGCACTGGCACACCCAGCAGCTGGGCTGTGCCTTGGGCTCTCTCTCAGGGTGGGGAAAATAGACTGAGGTAGGACTGGTGTTTTGGGTGTCTTTGGGGTGCAGATTTGGGGCCTGTGGTGCCAGATGAACATTGTATGGCCCTTGGGAGCACAAACTGCATTTCTAATCCAGCTTTCTCACCTTGCACTTTGTATGAGAATCGTCTTGTACTGGTGCCTCTGTGCTGGAGCATCCAGTGCTGGATACGAATCTCCTTCTTCATTAATGGGATTTATATCCTTGGTGTTCCTTGCTGGATGACTTAGTGTTGTAATGAAGAACATGAGTGCTGCCTTAATTAAAGTGTAACCCCCATATTAATATACACGTTGCCACTGAAAATTAAAATTCACAGAAAAGTGAGTTTAAAAGCCTGTGGCAGGTGTAACTGGCAGCGTGTGGAAGGGGAGGTGATTTGGGGTGAAGCAGCCCAGCCATGCAGGACCATGCTCAGCCCATGGCAGGGACTGAGGTCAGATTTGCCTTTGTAGCCCCCCACAGCAGGCAGGGGCTGCCTGTCCCCCCGACTGGCACTGGGGACACCACAGCTGTCCCAGGGCTGTGCCCTGCCACCTGCCCTGTGCTCAGCACTGCTGGGAACCTGGGTCAGTCCTGGTGCTCACTCCCAGGATGTTCCCTTTTACCAGGGAGGTGCAAAGCAGCTTAATGTACCAGAGGATTTGTTCCATAATATTACTTAACAAACAAAAAAAAAATCTTGTAAATGCAAACATTCCGAGCCTGTCTCCAAGCCGTGCCTGCACTGCCATTGGCAGTATGATCAGTTATGAAGATATTTTGCATTCAAGGATTTGCGGTTTCTGGGTCCATGAATATTCAGGCTCCAGCTCGCCCTTTTTGTCTGTGCTCCACACCTACCCTTTCCATTCCTTTGCTCCTTTCTTTTTTTTTTTTCCAGTGGATTCAATTAGTTCTATTTGCTGCTTTAGCAATAAAACAATTCCCTCTGTGGCATTAAAATGAGTTTCTTTCATTATTTCATTTGGCTTCTTGTTACATGTGGAAGGAAGGTGGGGAGCTGTGCTGTGCCCCAGCTCGCAGGGGCTGCCAGAGCCTGGAGGACACGAGATGTACTTGGGGCAGCATTAGGAATTAATGAAGGGCATTGCTGGCGCAGAGCTGCAGGAGCAGCGCTGGCAGAGCCACCTTCAGAGCCACCAGGAGAATCTGACTGGTCCCAGGGACTCCTGGTGGGACCTTGGCACTGGAGTCACTGCAGCCTTCATTGTGCTGTGCTCCTGACTCTGCTGTGTCGCCCTGGTTTTACAGGGCCCTATAATTTGTAACGTTGTAACTGTAGTTTCCCATGCTTTTTCTGTAAACATGGTCCTTATTTTTCTTAACCGGCCGGGGTTGTTTTGCACTTGTGGAATTGTTTTTCATTCCTTTCCCTGGGGTGGAGAAAGATGATTGACCATATCTTTGTCCTGTAAACCTTCAGGGGTGTTGACCCTTTTCACCAATCCTTGACTGTCTTTAGAAACCTATAAAAATAAGTAAATAAAGAAGGGCAAGCCTTTTGGTCAGTCCTGCCTGGAGATGCAACTGCTGCTCTGAAACCCGCATGTTTCTTCTGTTGCCAGCCGTGCAACACTGCTGGGCTTGTTGGCTCTGCTCAGCTCCCACACGGCCCCTGCCTTCCCTGTTGGTCACGAAATGCAGGGACTGAGCCCCTGTTTGGCGGAGATGAGGCACAGGTCAGTCTGAGCTGGGACATCAGTGAAAGCAGCAGAGCAGAGTGTGGGAGCAGCGGGGCTGGTGCTTTGCAGCGGGGGCTGAGGCTGCTCGGGGCTCTTGGTGCCATTTCCTCCCTCAGCAGAGCCAAGTGCAGCGTGAGGAGAGCACAGGGGCACTGTGAGAGCCAGGACAGCAGTGACAGTGTGGGCAGGGCGTACAGAGAATTGCACACAGTGCCAGAACACTCTCGTCTGGCCACTCTCGGAGTGCCCTTTGAGGGGCTGCAGTGGCATTGGGAGTGTGTGGTGTGGACAGACCCATAAATCATTGGTTTCGCACCGTGCTAAACACAAATCCCATTAGTGCTCTGAGGAGCATCTAAGGAGAGGAAAGAAAAAGGCAAGATAGAAAGAGGAAACGAGATTTAAATCTAATTGCTTTTCTGCCTGTGTTTCACCACTGTTTGGCTGGGACATGAAACGCAGCAGGGAGAGCTGGCACAGGTGGGAGTGGGAGCCAGCCCTGCTCCTGCTCCGCTGCCCCGGGCAGCTGACACAGGTGTTCAAGGGCAGTGGGAGGAGATGTGGCTTTGTGTATTCAAAATTATTTTTTTTAATTACTTTTCCTCCTCTTTCTGTGACTGGGGAAGGTTAAAGCAGTCGTGCTGATTCCAGTTCCTTTTTCAATCTGAAGTTAAACCTAGAACCAAATGAGAATTTCCAGGCTGGCAGAGGGGCTGCAGACCCTAGGGTCTTACGAGCACCCAAATTTTTGGAAAAAGAGGTTTGTACCTTTCCTCTCCCCACAGAGAGGCCCAGGCCCCTCTGCAGAGGGAAGTGAGTGACCACTGGTGCTGGCTGTCTCCAGTTGGAACTGCGGATTCAGGCAGGATGGGTTAGTGACAGCAGGGTCAGAGGGACAAAGTGAAGGACCTGAGAAAGGAAAGGTGGCTGCTGGGGATGGAAAACCATTTTAAAAGGAAGCAAAATTAGAGCATGCAGTAGGGTAAGTAGGACTGCAAAGTTCCGTAATTAATCACACTGTTGGAACTTGGAAAGGAAATAAATGTGATAAAAAGATTTGTCCGAATAGATTACAGGCAAATTAGGGAAAAAAAAAAAAAAAGGTGGAGTCATCACGGCCTTGGAAATTGTGCTCTTCAGAAATCTTCAATCATCCTCACAATCAATTCTGCCTTCCTTTAATAGCACTGTCTTGGATTAACCGCTGCCTGCGTCCAGACATTAAACGCGGTATCGAGTATTTGTCTCTCAACAGCACACTCGGAAATTGTTTATTTCCCTACTTGCCTCTTGTGATGCATTCCAGTGCTGTAACCCACGCTGAAATCCAGCCTGCCCGGGCTGCCCTGCACTTGGTCCTGCTGGCTCCCACCCCACGGATCCGCAGCACGGGAGGGTTTGCTCATAAACCACTTGTTTGTTTGTGCCGACGATTACAGCGCCTGGGCCACACAACAGTGTGTTTCTCTGCAGCAAACAAGCTGCTTTATGGGTTTTCCTAGGAAAATATCAGCTCTCTATGCTCACTAATATGATTCAATTGTGTTGTGTTATCTGACCTTTAAGGAACTTGCAATCTATAATGACATGGTTCTACAGCAGAGCCACCAGTAAAAGCCCTGGCTCCTGGGGAATTCCGGCTGCAAATAAGCTCAGCGCGGCTATAGGAGCGGTAACAAGGCACTTTAACCCCTTGGCTGCCGGCCTGCGGGGGTGGCTGGCCCTGCCCCTGGCGAGCCGCTGTAGGGATGTGTGTGCGGGCAGCTGGAGGTGGGAGCGCAGCTCTGTCTGTGCCATCCGGGAGCGCCCAGAAGGCGAGGGGGAAACGGGACAGGGAGGGGAAACGGGACAGGGAGGGGACCCGCTGTCTGCCAGCAGAGCCGCTGGTGGTGGCTGTGCTGGGCTGGGCTGTGCCGGGCTGTGCAGGGCAGGACAGGAGCGGGTGTCCCGTGAGCAGACTTGGCAGCGGGGCTGTGCTGTGCAGTGCTGTGCTGTGCTGTACTGGGCTGGGCTGGGCTGGGCTGTGCCGTGCTGTGCCGGGCTGTGCAGGACAGACAGGACAGGAGCGCGTGTCCCGTGAGCAGCCTTGGCAGCGGGGCTGTGCTGTGCTGTGCTGTGCTGGGCTGGGCTGTGCTGTGCTGAGCTGGGCTGTGCCGTGCTGTGCCGGGCTGTGCAGGACAGGACAGGACAGGAGCGGGTGTCCCGTGAGCAGCCTTGGCAGCGCTGTCGCCTCGGTGCGCGGTGCCACGGAAATGATGAACGCTGCCATCGCTGCCACCGCCCACCGCTCCCGTNCGTGCTGTGCAGGACAGGCAGGACAGGACAGGACAGGAGCGGGTGTCCCGTGAGCAGCCTTGGCAGCGCTGTCGCCTCGGTGCGCGGTGCCACGGAAATGATGAACGCTGCCATCGCTGCCACCGCCCACCGCTCCCGTCTGTCCCCTTCACTGCGGGCACCCTGCCACCTGGGGAGGCACCAGCGAGCTCCGCTACACATGGGGGACCCCGTGTGTGTCCCCTTGCCCTCCTGGTGGCACGGGGGTCATGTCACTGCCAGTGCTGGCTCTGCGCTGTCACCGGAGAGCGTGGGACTGTCCTGATCTGGCATAACGTGGCCTCTGGCCCCCTCTGCTCCCTTCTGATCTGCCAAGGTCCCAGGGGGACACAGCACTGCAGCCCATTGACCCCATGGCACAGTGGAAGCTCAGGAGGCAGACTGTTGTGTGCCCACATCATCCCTTAGCTCTGGCTGTTCTTCTCCCGCTTGGAATTTATCTGCAAGGTGCTCAGGGGAGGTCTGCAGGTCTTGGTCCCAACCAAGGCTGGAGTGACCCCCGGCTTGTAGATCAAATAGCCCGATTTTCTCAGGAAGGGATATGCCACTCACCAGCTCCTGCTCCCTCCCCGCATCTCTCCCAGCGTGGCTGGGAGCTCCTCAGGCTGGGCCAGGACACGGTGCTGTTGAGGAGGCCCTGGGAAGCCTTGGGGTGTCTCAGTTTAGCTGCATTTTCACCCCACTAATCACTGTCTGATCCCTCTGTTTGCTTCTGCCTGACCTCCCTCTATGGCTGGGACGCTTTACCTAAAAGGCATTTCAGGGATTTTATTCAGCTGAGTGAAAGATGGGGGATAGTCAGGAATCTGTCAGACACAGGAAACTGGCAAGAGATCGGGAACTTGAGCAGAGAAACAAACACTCCGGGGATTCACAGAATGATTTGGGCTGGAAAGGACGTTGAAGATCACCCAGTTCCAACCTTGCTTCCACCCAGGTGCAGGGTGCTGGGGCTGGAGTGCTTTCTGGCAAAGACTGAGACGAAAAAATTTTGAAGGATTGGTTTATCAGAAGCTAAGGACAGCCTGTGCCAAGTTCTAGGTGCTGGGTTTTAAGAAAGTTTCCTCAGTCTGCTGCACAGCTTTTGGCAGAAATCTCTGTGAAACGACTTTTCCACTGAGGAACAGGAGATCAGAGAACTGTTCCCTTTAACACTTGAGTGTGCATGAACTTGCAGGGATATTGTTTGAAGCTCTGCTACCCTTGTTAAAGGTCACTTTTTGATCCCATCAAATACCCTCTTTACCTGGAGATAAGATTTGAAAATGAAAGACGAAAGAGAAAGGGCTTAAGGAAGAAGGAGAAGCGGGGAGCTGGCTGGGCTGAGCTGCCTGCCTGGCAGCAGGGGGGAGATGAAAGTGGGCCCTGCACAGCTGGGAAAATGGCTCTGCAGGGTGGGGAGGGAGCACAAACAGGGGCCAGGGCATCTCCAGGGCTGTGGGGCAGCCCCTCAGTGCCTCTGGCCCAGGAGCACTGCCCACCCTGTGCTGCTGGTGCTCCCTTGCCCTGCCAGAGCCTGCTGCTGCCTGGCCACAGCGCAGGGGAAGGAAACCACGCCGGGCCAAGGTCGTGGCTGAGGTCGATAAATTATACATGACAATTAATCTTAGAAACCTGTGATTCGGGGGAGAAAGGCGAGGACACTGCGGATCCCCAGCCGGGCTGGCAGGCGGATGCCTTGGCTCCCTGTCAGCCCGGGGAAGTCGGTGAAAAACAAATCTGTGCTGGGATGCTGAGAGTGGCTGTGAGTCACCCAGCACGGCTGGCACACTCCCTGGGTGCCCTTCCCGGCAGGCTGGAGGCTGGCACTGCCCAACCCGGGGCTGGTTCCCCCCTCCCTGAGGAGTGGCTGGGCTGTGCCCACCCGTGGGGGCTGCTCAGCCATCCCCAGGCCCTGAGCCCTCCGTGCTGGGGGAGCAGCAATTGTTTGCCTGTTACAATCAATTCCCATCTGAGGTGTTTTAAAATGTATAACTGTCTCCTTGAGACTACAGCATTCAGCAGGTGGTAACACTCAAAGCTTTTTTCTTAATCTGTAGTAAGGATTTACAAAGGAAACCTTGACTTTTAGATTGATTTTTAAATAAGCATATATTTAGCTGTTAGTGCTTGAAGTACATATTGGATTATATTCTTCTGCAAACAGAATATTCTAATTGATCTTGCTAATAAATAATGAAAGCCAGCCCTGCTACATATAATTCAAGGTTACACTGCATTTTGTATCAGCAACACTGGGGAGTTTTTTAATGCTTAAAAGATTATTTCTTTTGAATAAGGAAAAAAACTGGGGGTGGGGGTGAGACTAAATGCTGAGCTTTTCTTTAGAATTTCCTTTTGTTGTTTTCTAAACTGTATTTAGCAAAGTGTCACTGTTTGAGACCCTCCTATACATGTAAAGCTAAACCTAAAGGCCTCTCCCTGTCCCCAGTGGCTGCCCCTCGGGAGTGGCAGCAGCCAAGGATGTGCAGCTCAGCCCTGGCTGCCTGCAGCTGGCCCTGGGGCTGCCTGGGGGGTGGCGTGGGGCCAGGCCCCCCTTCCCACGCTGTGTCAGGGGGTACAGGTGTGGGGCCAGGCCCCCTTCCCACGCTGTGTCAGGGGGTACAGGTGTGGGGCCAGGCCCCCCTTCCCACGCTGTGTCAGGGGGTACAGTCACAATGACAAGTCCACAGGAACCCCTGGAGGAGGCAGTGCTGCCACTGGCACCTGAGATCAGCTGCAGGATCCCTGTTCCTGTTCAGCCTGGCATTGATCAGCGCTGGGATGGGGCAAGAGCAGCTTCAGGGAGCCTCTGGGACAGGGCAGGTCTGTCCCCTGGGCACCCTGGGGACACAGAGCTGCCTCTGGGGCTGGGCTGTGGGCTGGGCATTGCCAAGGCTCCTGGCAAGGCTGCAGAGCAGCTCTGGCAGCCTGTGCCCACTGCAGCCACGCTCTGGGCCAGCATCAGCCAGGGGCAGAACGGCTGCCTGGGGCTGGGGCACTCAGGGTGCAGGGGATTGGGGCTTGCAGATGTGGGGCAGGTTGCTGTGGTTTGCAGATGTGCAGGGGATTGGGGTTTGCAGATGTGGTGCAGGTTTCATGGTTTGCAGATGTGGTGCAGGTTGCTGTGGTTTGCAGATGTGGGGCAGGTTGCTGTGGTGCAGATGTGGTGCAGGTTGCTGTGGTTTGCAGATGTGCAGGGGATTGGGGTTTGCAGATGTGGTGCAGGTTTTATGGTTGCAGATGTGGTGCAGGTTTTATGGTTTGCAGATGTGGAGGTTGCTGAGGTTTGCAGATGTGGTGCAGGTTTTATGGTTTGCAGATGTGGTTCAGGTTCTCAGAGTGCAGAGCAGGCATTAATCACACAGTGACATTGCAATTACCATAGCAGACAGGGCATTTATTTGGCATTGAAGCTGTAATCAGGGGAAATAACTATTTCTTGTCCCTTCACAGAAGTTGCAAGTTGACCTGGTGAGTTTGTGCAGCTCAGCTGCATTGGCTTTGCCACGGGGCACAGAACTCTGGTGTCCAGTGGAGGTGACACCTGCTGTTCCAGGGACATTCCCAGCAGCTGTCCCCACTCCACAGCACAGCCCCTGCCTCTGGGGTGGTGGCAGTGACCAGAGCAGTGCAGAGGGCACCTGGCCCAGGGTGATGGCATCCCCAGGGACCACGGGTCAGGGACACGGGATGGTATTGCACCCTAATGCCTGTGGTATTTCTCAAATCTCAAATGCCCCCAGCCTGAGGACCAGGACAGGGGCCAGCCAGGCCCCCAGAGGGGACTGGTGAAGGATAAAGCTGGATGTTCTTGATGGACACTCTGGCTGCTGGAGGGAGAGTGACATCTCCAGGGCTGGGGCAGTGTCCCAGCTGCCCAGAGGGTCAGGGCTCAGTGGGTGCAAAGGGCTCCGTTCTGTTCCACACCAGTGAGACCAGCAGAGCTCCTCATTCCTGAGCCAAACCCTGTGTAGCCCGTGCTGGGACCTGCCACTCCATTCCCTGCTGGGGACAGGGCAGGGATCCACGGTGGCACACGTGTCTGCTGACCCTCGTGCTGCCTCTCTGCTCCTGCTGCAAGAAGCCATTTGTTTGTGGAGTCAGGAGTGGCTCAGGAGGATGAGCCAGTGCAGGTCTCCCAGGCAGGAGGAGATATTCCTGTCCTCCTTTTCCCACAGGCAGCTGGCAATCACTCTCCCACCAGCTGGAGTGACAACATGATCAGCCAGGAAAGGCAGCACAGTATTAAAGAGCTGCTGACACCCCATGGGAAATTCACTTTAAAATATTTCATTTAGGTGTGTATCTGTGGGTTTTTCTGCTTCTCCTCCCCTTGCTCCACGCCCCAGGGAGCACTCCCTGGAGTGCAGGCACTGTGCTGAATGGGGGCCAGTGGATCTCAGAGGGGAGGGGACAGGGGCACAGGGCCGAGCCCAGAGAGTGTCCGGGAGCAGGATGCCACATCCCACGGCTCCAGGGCTGCCCCATCCCTGCACACCCAGCTGTGGGAGCAGCCTGCCACATCCCACAGCTCCAGAGCTGCCCCCTCCCAGCACACCCAGCTGTGGGAGCAGGATGCCACATCCCACGGCCCCAGGGCTGCCCCAGCCCAGCACAGCCAGCTGTGGGAGCAGAATGCCACGTCCCCCCAGGGCTGCCCCATCCCAGCACACCCAGCTGTGGGAGCAGGATGCCACATCCCACGGCCCCAGGGCTGCCCTCTCCCAGCACACCCAGCTGTGGGAGCAGGATGCCACATCCCATGGCCCCAGGGCTGCCCCAGCCCAGCACACCCAGCTGTGGGAGCAGGATGCCATGTCCCATGGCCCCAGGGCTGCCCCAGCCCTGCACACCCAGCTGTGGGAGCAGGATGCCACATCCCACGGCTCCAGGGCTGCCCCAGCCCAGCACACCCAGCTGTGGGAGCAGACACACGGAGCTGCACAGCCCCATGGATGTGCTGGGTGGGAGCAGAGAAGTGGAGGCTCAGGGGATGAGGACAGATCGACTCTTCTGGGTCTGGCCAGGAGGGAGGGCTGCTGCTGGTGGCTGTTCATTAGCAAAACTTCTCGTGGTTTTGTCTTTTGTCTGTTCTAGGAAATCATGATAAATATGGATGTGAGTGCACAGGGAGATGGGATGGTTAATTAGAGTGGAGTCCTGGGAGTGGGATCTCCTGGGCTGTAATCTCACCCTGGGGAGGGAGCCGGTCCTGTGGGGACCCCCTGCACACTGCTGGGCTGTGGGACCTGGGGCTGGGGACCTCCCTCCCCACGGATGTGATTGTACCTGCCTCACAGGCTGCGTGTGTGAGTCGCAGTTAATTAATGCTCATAAAGCCACTCGGCACCTTTGGAGAAGAGCAAACGTCTTGCAGCTGCTGTTATGATTTACTAGGAAGTGCAATTAGTTTAATTTCAGAGAGTTTTCAGCCAGCCAGCCCTTTCTGCAGCCACTGTGCTGTCCCTGTGTGCCCACTGCCACAGACAGGTTCACAGAGAGGCAGCCCGTGCTGTCTGCCAGGGAGGGACAGCAGCACTCCCTGTCTGCTCCTCCTGAGCACCTCTTCCCCCCTGCCCCATCCCTGCTTCTTGAATCATCCCAGTTGTCACTCTTTGTCCTATTAACGGCCTGATGTCATTGTGACCTGTGGCTCTGGTCACAGCAGCCACCAGTGCTGTCATGAACAGATGAAGAATAAAAGTCAACCCATTTGTCCTCAGCTGTTGCTTTGCCATGAGCTCTGGTGATGTCAGTGCCTCTCCTCCAGCTACAAAGGTCTCTGCTGACACCCCCACACTCCAGCCCGAGCTGCTGGGAGCCCAGGTGGAGGATGTGAATCCAAACCAGCCTTTGCTTTGGTGGCAGTCTCCTTTTTTCGTGCTGCTTCTGGCCAGCAGATGTGTGGGACGAGCTCTCTCTCAGGCTGGGTCCCAGCTCTTTTGCTGTTGGAATGTTGGTGTGTCCCAGGGGCTGGGGAGAGGTGGAGCATGAAATCTGTCCCGGGAGGAGACCAGGGTGGGCATGGCTGGGGAAGGTGTGGCTCAGCCCAGCCGGGCCTGTCTGCAGGATGAGGTGGGGTAGGGGTGCTGCTGGCTGTATTTATAAATATCTCTGCATGTACATGTGTCTCTGTGTGTCTGTGTACATTTATTGGGTTAAGAACTCGAGGACCATCTGTTCCAGCTTTTGGGGGAAGCTAAAGCCATTTCTGGCACATGCTGAGGCTGTAGGTGATTAATCACCAAGGGCTCAGTGCTTTGCTGCCACGGGGTGGGGTTTGCTCTGCAGACCCCAGAGGGTCTCCACTGTCCCTGGTCTGAAGCCAGGGTGACCTGGGGTCCCATCTCCCTCCCTCCCACGGGCTGTAGGGGCTGTGGGGGTGGCACTGTCCCCTCCAGTGCTGTGTCACAGGGCTGCACAGCCCCCAGCCCCGGGGGAGGGCAGAGCTGCAGCCCCCGAGGTCAGCCTGAAGCACTCAGACTGGTCACTTCTTTCCAGGCTGCCTCTGAGAGAACGTCTGGCATCGACTTTTGTGCCCCATCCCTGCACAAACCATTCTTTGTCACCAGCTCTTTTTTCCTCCCAAGACATGAAAACTGAGACCTGTCGCCTTTCTCTTTGCCTTTGCAGCAGATGAAGATGTCAGGAGCCTGACTGGCTGTTGAAGAGATCTGCCATTACCTTTTTCCTCCTCCAATTTTTGAAATCATTTCATAGGAATCCAATTTTCTCTTTTATATTCACTTCTGCAAACAGATTTGAAAAACTCTTTGTTAGTCAGAACCATCTCTGAAATGTACTGCTGTATTTCTTTTTGCTATTCTAATTAGCCTTTTAACTCAGCACTGCTTGTATTTATAGCTGGCTAATCCTCCCTCTCCAGGCCCCATCCTCCTCCATAGCGGAACATTTCCACTGTTTAGAAGCCATTTACTCTTTCCTGTTTTCTGTTTCCCAGTTCCTTTGCTGTTGCTGTTTCAGTGCTCCAGCTCTTGACTGAGCTCCCTGATCAGAAGCAGGGTCCCCTTTGCTGCAGCACCTTTCCTGGAGCGGGATTCAGCTCCAGGCTGGCACAAGCCTTTGAGCAGCTGCCTTGATTCTCTCCTCCAGGATTATTTCCAGGCTGTCTATTTTAGCTCCTCAGCTCCCACCATCCGCTCCTGCAAAGTGGGCAGCCCAGGGTGGGCTGTGGATGTGATTGCCTTGCCCGTGCCAGCGTGGGCAGGGAGCCTCTGGCGTGGTTCTTGTCGCCCTGGTTTTACAGGGCACCAAGATTTGGAACATTCTAACTGTAGTTTTCCATGCCTTTTCTGTAAACATGGTCTTTTTCTTAACCGGCCGGGATTGTTTTGCACTTGTGGAATTGTTTTTCATTCCTTTCCCTGGGGTGGAGAAAGATGATTGACCATGTCTTTATCCTGTGAACCTTCAGGGGTGTTGACCCCTTTCACCAATCCTTGATTGTCTTTAATAACATATAAAAATAGAAAAATAAAGAAGGGGAGAGCCCTTTTGGTCGGTGCTGCCTGGAGATTCAGCTGCTGCTCTGAGACCCGTGTGTTCCTTCTGTTGCCAGCTGTGCCACAGGTTCTGGTGGCCAGAGCTGTGTCCTGCCATTCTCTGCAGTGCCCCAGGGTGACCCTCCTGTTCTGACCTCCCCGGGTTCCTCCACTCAGAGCAGTTCCTGCATCTGTGCAAAGGAACCAGAGTTCTGTCCTCACCCATCATCCTAATTCATCACCACAGTTTAGAATACATTTTTAGTTTTTGATGCTTTTATGTACTTAGGAGCCAGAAGGAATTGTTTTGCTGGGGTGTTTTAGTAAAGCCCTTCAGCTTAGCATTGGGAAGCATCACAGTTTGCCCAGGGTTGGGAGGGGGCATGTAAATACAGACTTATCCCCCAAAGCCAGAGGGAGAGCACCCCCTAAGAACCCTTCCTGCTCTGTGCCTCTAACCCTTGACTTAGGAGCAATTCCCTTGCTAATGCTTTAGCTCTGCATTTATGAAGCTTAAGATAACTCAGAGCTCTTCTGGAGCAATGCCAAATGCTGGCATAAAATATCAAAATGACTTGTATGGTGCAGAGCTTTATCTGTGGGCTGGAGCTGTGGGGCTTTCCCTTTATGTGGCCCTCCTGGCAGAGCTCCTCAGAGCAGGCTTTCAAAGAGCAAATACACAGGAGATCTGCTGGCTTAGCACAGTTCCTAAATGCAGATAAGGCTTAGAGCCTCTCACCAGGTAGGCAGATTCCAGCACCAGTTAAATGGGCTGGATTGTGCAAATCTCTGGCTGTGGCAGGGAGAGATGGGGAGTGCTGACAGATGGTCTGGCACAGGCAGCACGGGGAGCTGCCCAGGCACCCTGGCTCAAAGACATCCTGGTGGCCTTGGGGCAGAGTCTGGGGTGACCTGGAGGTCCCAACTGCCCATCCCTCCTTGTCCCACCATCCTGGCCACTGTTCTCACACTCCCTTGCCATGGCATCTTCCCCTGGGGTGGTCTCCAAGTGCCTCCATGAACAGTAAATCACTGAGGCTGCAGAGCTGGGAGGATCCTGTGCTGAGAGAGCAGCCCCTGGCACAGGGAGTGGGGCTCAGGCAGTCCCTGGGGTGATGTGGGGGCTGGGGCATGGGGGGTGGGCTCTTCTGCATCCAAAATCCACCCACAGCATGGTCCATCAGGCTTTGGGAGAAGGTGCTCCCAATCCACCTTGGAGAGCTGGAGCCCCAGGCCCATTCCAGGGGCAGCTCCTGCAGGGAGGGAGGAGAAGGTCAGGGAAGAGGATGGGGTTGGAATACGAGGCAGCACTGAGGGCATGGTGAGGAGGTTCTGTGAGTCAGGGACTCGGATGAGAAGTAGGGGAAATCACGGCTTTCTTCATAATACCAGATTTTAAAATGTGCAAATCTGTTACTACTGAGTTATTTGCTCCACATAAAATATTAGTTCTTGTCAAGATATATCTTTCCTGTGCATAAACTGCGTAGTTTGATGCCTTGGTTTTTTTTTTATTCATTCTCTCTGCTCCTGAAAATTCATCTACATTTTATCATTTGCTCAATTTCCATGTTTTCATGATGGTCATGGCAATCCTCTGCTCTGGGATTCTCAAAGCCCAGGTGGGGAGGAGGGGCTCGCAGTGCCCCCAGTCACAGATCTGGCCCTGGCATCAGGATCCCATGGCAGGGTTTGGTGCTGGTGGATGGAGCAGGGAGAGCAGATGTGGGTGGGTGGCAGCTTCCCAGGGACCCGGGGATTTGTTCCATGAGTGGTGCTGAGAGGCTCAAGCAGGGACTGTGGCCAGAGGCACAGAGCCCAGCTCCCTGCAGCTCGCTGGGCACCAGGCACACTGCCCTGCTGTTTGCTCCTCAGCAGCCTCGGGCTGAGGACAAAGCAGCATTTTCAGGTTGGAAAATTGTTTTATTGCATGTAGCACTGGGTCACAGCATAGGAAAAGCATTAAAAGAGGTAAAGCAAGAGGTCCTCCTAGGATTTATTTAGCCACCAGGACTGGACATGGCTGCCTCAATGTTTGAGCTGTCACAGGCATTTTCAATTCTACCTTTTCAGTGTGGATGTGATGCCCCAGCCTCCCTCATCCAGCCCCCATCAGATCTGGAATCTCAGTGCCCTGCATCTTTGGGATATCACACGGAGCTGCAAGAGATGGCTCAGGCTCAGGCTGCTCCTAACCCTTCCCCAGATTTGCCTCTCAATCCTTCCCCCAGGCTGGCATTCCCTCAGCTGCTGTTCCAGGCTCGCAGCCTCCTGAAGACCTTGCAGTAAAACTTTACACATCATTTATCACGAGATGAATTAATGGTACAAACAATCTCTTAGCTTCCTTTTATCTCAGCAGGCCCACCATGTGCTTTGCCCATGACTATTAGCAGCACAGATGACAGTTTAGGCAGGGAATGGATGTTTTCTAATTTCTTTTCCTTACCCCATGTTATTGGTGGGGGTGCTACCAGCCTAATGTGAGAGAATTTTACAGCATGCAGGGGTTAAAGGCCTGTGTGTCACTGGGGTTAAAGCCCTGTGTGTCATTATGCACAGACCAAGACTTCTGTCTCCCAGTCCAGTTGGTGCTTTTTAAGCACCATAAATCTGTCTTCTTGCTGCTGGAGCCAGCAAGAAATCACGCCTCACTGTGTCAGTCTCCAGTTGGTCTCTGGTCCTGATTTAAGCAAAACCATGCAACTGGTGTTACTGTATGGGAATGCAAACGTTAACGCCTCATCTGCGATGCTGCTGGTGGCTCTGCAATCATTAATCTAATGAAACTGGTAATAACTCTTGGGGATGTGGTTCTGGGTGAAATCTCAGCTCAACCAGAGACATGCTGTGCAGCCCATCCATTCAGGCAGTGATCTGTCATCTGCAGGATGGAGGCACCTGGAATGAGATGACTCCTGGAAAAACTCGATGCTGTTCCTTGGTGGGGAGCAGCCTGGGGAGGGTTTGCTGAAGGAGCTGCACAGGCAGCACCAGCAGCAGCCCCAGGGCAGGGATGGGGCAGGTGTGGCCTTAGCAAGGGAACCTGCAAAGCCTGAAGTCTCCTTGTCAAACCTGACCGGGCACCGTGGAGCCAGGTGTGCCAGCACCTCTCCAGCAGTGCGGGATGTTCCTCCGGGGGTTTCACTGTCAGAGGTCAGGGGGAAATACAGGGGCTCGTTCTCATTCTCAGACTCGGCGAGGAGCTGAGAAACAGCAGCCAGCAGAGGCAGGAGGTTTCTGCTGCCAGGAAAGGGGAGCAGTAAATTTCAGTAATTTGCCCCCTTGGAAAGGTTTACTCCTGTCTGGGGATGATGTTCCCTGATGTCCACGGTGGCACCTTCCCACTGCTCAGGCAGGGGTGTACCCCACACTGGGGGTGTCTGATGGGGACCAGCAAGGGACCCCGGGGACACAGAGCCACAGCCATGCTCGGTTAAACAACACACCATTTTGTTGTCTTTATGGCTGGAGGCTTTCATGAGAACATGCAGTTTTTGTCTGCACTCCAGCAAGAGGAAGAAGGATGCTTATAATCCGGTGCTGGAGAAATTGGCTGAGAATCAGAGCTCTGTGCCAGCCCCCTTTGCTCTCCCAGAATCTGCAGCAGAGATGCCTGGGAGCGTTTCTTAACCGTGCTTTTTGCCACAAAAAAAAAAAAGCTGCTAAGTCAAAACCTAAACAGTTTGCAAACTAAAGTTGATTTTTATAAACCTTTGGATTTTAAAGTGTTTGGGGGAAAAGTTCCGTTGTTGACAGAACACCTTCTCTCAGCTGCGCTGGTGAACAGGCTGGAAAATGAGTCAGAATGTGAAGGCTTAATTACTTCAGGCCTAGCCTGTAAAAACCCCAAAACTAATAGGGCTAAATTCTGGGTGGGCTGGATTTCCATAGACACCAAATAATTTACCGAGAGATCATAAGACGTTGGTCTTTCATCCAGACAGGAAGAGTATTTTATATTTTAAAATCTCTTCAGGGGAAGAGAACCATTCCTGGCTTGTCTGTCAGCAGGAATTCCTTCCAGACAGGCCCCCAGAGGTGTTTGTGTGAGCCGGGCAGGCTCTGAGAGGGACCAGGAGCTGATTTCAGGCTGGCAGCCCTTTGTGCCCCGAGGTTCCCCTCCCCAGCACTCCCTGGCCAGGAGCTTTGCCCAGGGACACCTTCCCAGGCAGCCCCTGTGGATGTGGATGTGGAGAGACTCTCAATGTGCAGAGATCCAGCTCCCCTGCTCTGAGCTTGCCCTTTCCTCTGTGCCCAGGTGGGCACGGGGTGAGTGCTGGTGGCAGCTCTGGGAGCTCCCCCTGAGCTCTGCCCAGGTACCCAGCCCTGCCCAGGTACCCAGCCCTGCCCAGGTAACCAGCCCTGCCTCAGCTGCTGCCTCCTCAGAGCCCTCCCAGGGTGATGCTGGTTATCCCGCTGGTTTTATGCACTTCCGAGGGGGCAGAGGGAGGAAAGTTTATGGCTGCATTTATGAGGAGCTTGAGATTATCTGCATACGCTGGGAAAATCACAGAGGCTGTATAAAAAAGGGGAAGTGCCATCCCCCGGCAAGTGCAGTGAATTGGTATTAGCCTGCAGTCAAAGAGGATCTTAAATTATTGTTGTCTTTTTGTATTGCTGTACAGTAGTTTAAAGATAAAAGCCATCTGGGAAGGGTTGAGATAAGTTGTGGGGGGAGGCAGGCGGGCTCAGAGCTCAGACACTGAGTGCAGAGTGCTGGGCTGAGCCCACAGCCTGCGAGGGGTTGTGCTTCACCTCGCTGGGCTCAGGAGCTGGGACAGCAGGGGGACAGGGACAGGGACAGGGACAGGGACAGGGACAGGGACAGGGTAAATCCTGCCTGGCTGCTTCAGCCTCTTCCCCACAGCTCCTCTGCAGATCCTGCCTGTTGCAGACACCTGCTCGTGCAGCAGCACAGGCTATAAATTCACTTGCTGTCCTTGGTGCATGTTATCACTGCTCTTTCCCCAAAACAGGAGCTGCAAGCCCTGAGCTGGGGCTGCCAGCTTGTCCCCGTGTCCCTGCTGCCTGTGACATCTCCTCCATCATTGGCACAGACCAGATGAGGTGTTTGTTCCTTCTCTCCCAGCGCTGAGGCTGTGGCTGGGCATGTGGTGGGTCTCTCTGGGTGTCCCCAGGCACAGGGGACACAGCTGGGGTCTCACCAGGAGAGGAAGGGGGGCTGCAGGGCCCCGTCCCAGCTGATTGTGGGGGTGCAGGTGAGGGCTTTGCCTGGCCCAGTGCTGACTGCAGAAAGGCTGACAGAGTGAGAAGCTCTCAAATCAGCTGGCCCCTGCCTGGGTTGGTAATTTAAACATGGGTTTATCAGAAATAATTAATTTAGCCTAGAGCAGAATGGCTTGGGGAGAACAGCAGGAGCTGGCAGTGGTGGGAAGGGGAGATGGTGGCACCCGTGCTGAGGAGCCAGGAGTGCCAATGTCATTGTCATTGGCAGCCCTGCTCCCCTCCCCTGGTGCTGCCACCCTTGGCTCAGCCCCACAGGATGGTCTGGGAGCCTGCCCAGGTAATGTGGTCACTCCAGGCTGTGGTCACTGCCTGACCACACAAGTGGCATTTTGGACCTTTGCTGGGAGGAGGAGGTTTCTGGCAGCTCCAGCCCATGCAGGGAGAGTTGGGCCCCAGGCAGGCAGGTGTGATGGCACCTGCAGAGTGCTGAGCAGGGACAGGAGGAGTCACCCTTGGGGCTCCTGGGGAGGCAGCAATGGAACACCGGGGCTCCCGTGCCAGGACCAAGGCCTGGGTGACAGCTGTGAGCCCCTGGCAGCTGGGGAGGGGACACGGGGAGCACAGACTGGGCTGAGCACTCGGTCCTGCAGGTAACACAGAGCACTCTGCTTTCCAGAGCTGTCCGGGAGGGACAGGCACCGGGAGAGCCCCGGGCGAGGAGCTGGGCTGACCCTGGGCACAGGGTGGGCTCTGTGGGGCTGGGGGCCAGCAGTCAGCCCTCCTTGGCAAGCAGAGAGGCTTTTCTGTAATCTAGTCTGCAGGAGATAAAAGCTCAACGAGCTCTGTGGAGTCAGACAAGGATAAGCACTGACAAAGTCTGGAATGTTTTTTCAAATGATAATGGCTCTCCTGAATAAAATGCCAAACACAACCTGGGCAGGGCTGAGAGCAGAGGGCAGGGCAGCAGAGGCTGCACGGCCAGCCCGGCCCGGGAGCCAGCCACAGGCTGCCTGGGGACAGGAGCTCGTGGCTGGCTGTGACACTGCTCTGGCAGCCCGGAGGTTTGTCCAGCCCCAGCTCAGGAGCAGCACCCCCTGATTCCTGCAGCTCAGCAGAGCCCAGTGCCACCCTGCAGCAGCTGGGACAGCACCCACCCCGCGGGCAGGGCCAGCACTGACCCCACTGCCATGGGATGGACAGCGCTGGCAGGGACTTGTGACCTGTGCTGGCCTTGCTGGCACTGAGCCACTGCCAGCCCTGCTGGAGCACAGCTCAAATCCGGCAGGACAGGCACAGAGCGAGGGACTCTCAGAAACTGTTGCTGATTCCCCAATGGGCCCAAAATCTGCCTTTGTGTGGTGCTGCTTTTTGAATTGCTGCGTTCACACAGCAGCTTGAGGGGAGTGATAAGGCTCATGAATATGGAAATTCTTCTCAGATGGGGGAAGGGGGTTTTGCTGGGACCTGGGGTGCTTTCCTGAAGCGTTCCTATTCTGCCTTTCATGGAGCACCGTGTGCTCCAAGAAGCGGTCTGAAGCAGCCCCTGATGCTCACACGCACCCTGGCTCTGGGAGGGTGGGCCAGGGGCCCAGGGAGGGGCGTGAGGATGGCAGGACATGAGCTGTGCCTGTGTGCAGACACCCCGTTCCCCAGCAGTCTCTGTGGGGCTGGGGTGCACCCTGTCCTCTGCAGGAACAGGCTTCCTGCATTCAGCACTCACTGTCCCAGCAGCAGCACAGCCCAGCACCGTGCTCTTTGCCCAGTGCAAATGGTTTCCCAGTTTCTTGGCTTTGAGCACGCCTCTCCCTGCTATCTGCCTGCCAGTTTGAGGCTAAACTTCCCCTTGCTCCTCGCAGCCATCTGCATGCAGCCAGAGCCTGTGGCTCAGAATAGACGTGCAGGAGCCCTGTCACTGCTGGGGCTCCGTGTGCCCCAGCCACTCTGTGCCAGCAGGACTTGGTGTGCCCTGGGAGCCCCCACCAGCGCTGGCCTGGTTTAGCTCTGCCCAGGTCCTCTGATGGCCCCGGGGCTCAGTGTCCAGAGCCCCCAGTGCCACGGGGCTCAGCGTCCCAGTCCCCAGAGCCCTTCAGTGCCATGGTGCCCCAGTCCCTGTGACCCCCAGAGCTGTGGGGCTCAGTCACCACCGTGGGGCACAGGGCTCTGTCACCACCGTGGGCACAGGGCTCTGTCACCACCGTGGGGCACAGGGCACAGTCACCACTGTGGGGCACAGGGTTTTGTCACCACTGTGGGGCACAGGGTTTTGTCACCACCGTGGGGCACAGGGCTCTGTCACCACCGTGGGGCTCTGTCACCACCGTGGGGCACAGGTCCCAGCGTGGGTGCTCCTTGCACTGGCGCTGTCCCCAGCACTGCTCCAGCCTGCTCTGCACACATCCACTGGTTATTGATCGCTCTAAAAATCTTTAAAGATTAACTTCTGGGGACAAATATGACATCTCTATGGAGAGGCAGAACAAGCTGCTTTAGCATTCGGGTGGCTGCTCTGCTGCACGGGGACATCTGTTTGCAGCAGGACGTGCAGAGCAAACGAGCTGTGAGCGATCAGGGGCGCGTCCTGCGAGCGGCTGCTCCCCTCGGTGGCAGGCACAGGTAACCTTGCCGTCCTGCCGCTGCACGAGCCGCTCTCCTCACACTTGTCACTACACCGGGCTCCTGCCGTGGTTTGGCTGTGCTCGACCTCCAGCGTAAAGCCAGGTAGGGCATGGCCTTCCAGAAGCTTGGAGGGAGCAGCTGGCAGCAGCTGAATACATCAATCCTTTGGATTAATTTCTTTGCCACAGCTCGAGAGAGCTTCTCTCGTGGCCAGGATGGCAGAGCACACCTGGAGCAGGGGATCCTGGCTCCCCGGGCACCAGGGCACAGCACAGAGGAGTCTCCAGGGTTATTCTGGTGCAGGAGGATAACCTGCTGCAGAGAAAGGACTCTCCTGGTGCAAAGCCCAGCCTGTGGCAGAGCAGCAGACTGTGTGAATGAAGGCACCTTTACCCAGAGCAGTGAATCATCATTAGAAACCACTCAATGATTTATGTCAGGAAGAGCAAGTCACATGTTGGGTCATCCTGCTCATCTCACTAGCCAGCATTTGTGCATTCCCTCCGGGATATTTGCCAGGGATCTCTGATCCATCTCGTGCCATGGAGTTTTCCCCTTTTCCCTAGGATGGCGATTCCCTAATTCTCATGGTTTGCTTCCAGAAAACTTCCTCCAATATTCAGTCTGTGTTTTCCTTATGTTAATTTCTTGCCGTTACAGCACCTGATTAATTGCTCTGTTTATGCCACTAGAATATTTGCAGGCCATTGCCATTGATGTGGGGACACTTAATAGAAGAGAGATGTCTGTAGGTCTAATTGCTTAATGAAGGGATGAAGAACATTCTCTGTTCCCGTGGGTTCTGTAGGGCCAGCAGATGTTTCTGTGCTCTGGCTGTGTCCCAGCTGATGTTCCCCTGGGCTGGCTCCAGCTTTCTGCTCACCTTTTTGTCCCCTTCTGCAGACTCCTTGTCCCAGGGAATGCTGCTTCCACAGTGCAATCCAAAAACAGGACAGGGTTTCTGTATGGCTTTTTGCTGCCTTGCAAATCAGGGTAAAAACCCACAGGGAAGATGCCCAGCAGTGAGTGCCTGGGGAGGTCCAGGTTCCTTGGCCCCACTGCCCAGGTGTGTGTGCATTTGGCACTCCCTGCCTGTCACAGAATCTCTCATTCTCTCTGTTTCCCCAGCTCTGGCTGTTGTTTTTGCTCCTGGGCACGTGGCAGTGCCTCCTCCACAGACACACAACGCTGTGCATCCCCAAGCAGGAGCTGAGACCCAGCCCGATGTGCATTTCCCAGTTCTCCCAGTTCTCCGTGGCACTGCTGAAGCCAAACTCCCTGTGCAGCCCAGGGTTCCAGCTGGGCACTGCTGGCCCCTGAGCCTGGAGATCACTGGGGCTCCCTGCTGCTGCCCGGGCGTCTCCTCCATGGAGCAGCTTGCAGGAGCTCAGTTCCCCTCCTCAGCTCAGACTTCAGCAGCCTCAAAGTAAAAAGAGGCTCCTAAAGGTCTTCTGACCCCCTGCAAGGCTCCCCAGCCTTCTTGAGTGGAAGGAAAGGATCCATTAATGTTTGGCTTCGTTTCTGTTTATCAAAGAGAAAAAGGCTTTTGTCAAGCATCAAAGTGGGGATTCAGGACACAAAGCGACTGCTTTGCTGTGAGCTCCTGAGGAACCTGAGGAAGGAAAACACTTGTTCAAAATTCCCCACTAAACTGGTGAATCTGAAAACCCCAATTCGTTAAAAGAAGGATCAAGAAATTCCCTGTCTGCTGTAAGGCTCTCTGGAGCCTGGGGCTCCATCCAGATCTGAAATCCTGGGCAACAAGGATGCTGGCACTGCACCCTGTGGGGATTTGGGACTCCAGGCTGGGCTGAGGCTGGAGCTGGAACCAGAGCCAGCTGTGCACAGAGCCCTCAGACAGACCAGAAAGCCCCAAACAGGCTGAAGCAGCTGCAGGGGAAATGTAAAATAAACATGTGGCCTGAAGTCCGGATGTGCAGTTTATTTTAAAACCTAATAACTCCAGATAATTGATAGTGGAGTGCAGTATTTTCCATGCGTTGGATTACGAGCGTCTGTCGCTCACCAGAAGCTGTAACCTTGAGCTATGAGACATTATTGGCAGTATTTAACACAAATCTGTTTTCCATCATTGTCAAATCCCACTTCAATATGCACCACAGGAAGAAAGCCGAATACTAAATTGATTTCTTTAATGGGAAGTGTTCTTCAGGAGATACCGACCTGTGTGGAGATGCATTAATAGGATTACAATGGAACCTTTTTATTTTGCTTTATTTTTTTTATGGAGATTTCCTGTCCTGACACACCTGTGAGATGCTGCTTGGCCACGGACGTGGCGAGTCAAAGGCAAGGCAAGGCAGAACCACGAGGAGAGCGTCTGCCAGGAGAGGCAGCTCATGAGCCTGGGGCTGTTCCTGTGGTGGCTCTGGCGAGCCGTGGCTGCAGGGAGCAGCCTGGAAACAGCAGCGTTCCCCAAACACCACAGGAGAGCTCACTGGGGCTGCTGACTGGGTAAGGTGCTGCATCCTGCTGGCTCCTGGGGCTGTTCCTGTGGTGGCCCTGGCGAGCTGTGGCTGCAGGGAGCAGCCTGGAAACAGCAGCGTTCCCCGAACACCACAGGAGAGCTCACTGGGACTGCTGACTGGGTAAGGTGCTGCATCCTGCTGGCTCCTGAGAGCAGCCAGGACATCTCTCCTTCTCCTGACCCAGCAGCCCTTGGCAGGGCCTGGAGAGGCATCAGGAGATGCTCAGCAGGGTCTCAGCTGGGTGTGGAAGGCAGGGGCTCAGCACAGGGGCTCAGCACAGGCTGTGCTCAGCCTGTCCCAGTGCTGGTGCTGTGCCCGGGCACTCAGTGCCCAGAGAGGTGGAATCAGCAGCACTGGCCACCGTCCCCACAGGCACCGAGTGATCAATCTGGGGATTGTTGGTGCCAGGCAGGCAGGAGGAACGTTTCCCTTCTCCAAGAGAGTTCGAGTTCTGTAAATGATAAGGTAATTACCTCACTTCAGCATAAGCTGATTGACAGGGAGCTAATTGCCTGTTAAAAAGTTTCTGTTTGATCTGCCCGGGCTGGACAAGAGCCCCATGAATTTCTCTCACTTCCTCCTGCTGACGTTGCCTGAGCTGAGGCTTGGCTGGGAGTCCCAAGCCCGGGCAGCTGAAACCTCCCAGTTCTTCGGGATCTGGCCAGCAGGATGAGGAGTCGGGAGCTACACCCCCCTGCAGGGCTGGTGGTCATGCCACAACCCCTGAACAGCAAGGTCACCTGTCAGCTGCTGGCTCAGGCACAGCTGGGCACATGACAGTGCCACATTTAAATGTCTGTGTCACAGTTGTGAGCTACTGCAAGGCTGTTTACAAGTGTGACTGACAAAGCTGAACCTTTCCTTGCGATGTGCTGAGGATTTATGTCTGTAAATATTGAGGGGATGTGTAGGAGGCGTGGTGAGTAACGGGGCCGTGCAGGGCAGACCCTCCCTCTGCAGGCAGAGCTGGCTCCTTGCAGCAGCTGCGCCTCCACTGCTGGGATGGAGGGATGGAGGGAGGGATGGATGGATGGATGGATGGATGGATGGATGGAGGGATGGAGGGATGGATGGAGGGATGGATGGATGGAGGGATGGAGGGAGGGATGGATGGATGGATGGATGGA
>VZTZ01008479.1:310277-325037 GCA_013400955.1 Drymodes brunneopygia | reverse complement strand
ATAGATAGAGGCAGGGATGGATGGATGGATGCATGGATGCATGGATCGATTGATGCATGGATGGATGGATGGATGGATGCATGGATGGATGCATGCATGGATGGATGCATGGATGCATGGCTGCTGCTGCCCAGCCCAGGGGCTCGGTGTGCAGCAGGGCCTTGGCACACAGGGGCTGCACTGAAGGATGCTGTTCAGGTAGGGAAGAGCCACCAAGCACTTGGCAAACGAGGCTTTATGGGCTTACAGGAGCACAGTGCATGTTTCCAAAGGCAGCATGGCATGCTCTGGAGCTCAGCTGAAGGAAAGATTTGGATTCAGAGACAATGCTGCTCTGGCGTTCCTGACAGTAAGTAATGCTGTTGCCGTGACAACTCCCCAAATCTTCTCTGCTGCTCTCAAAACCCGCCCGGGTCTCCAGCTGCCCTGGGAGTGCACAGGGTTAGTGCTGCCCACCCTCTCCCTGGGCCCTTGGCTTTGGTCAGCAAGACTCATCCTGCTGCTCCTGTGGCTGCAGTCCATCAGGCACTCGCACTGCTCTCCTGCAGCTGCCCCACTTCTCCTCTGCTGCCTGTGCAGCACAGGGCCCTGGGTGGGTATAAACAAGCTGCCACTGTGATGGATAAGGAAATCACAGCGTCAGTTAGAGCAGATTATCGCTTTTTTCCTCCCCTGACAGGAAGGAGATGTCTCTCCATACAAGCCTGAGGTTGCTCAGGGCAGCTACCGCCTTCATCCATCACTGCTGGTCCCCAAGCACTCCTCAGCCAGAGATGCATTTGGTCTGAAACACATCCACGTGGGCTGAGGCTTTTAAGGTGATCAGAGCTGATGGAGACTGTGCTGCCCGGAGCTCTGTCTCAGGCAGGAAAGTTGTCCTGCTGCCTCCAAAGAAGCATGGCCTGTCCCTTCAAGCTGCAAAGGCACAGCAAATATGGAGAGTCTGGAAAAGCCCCAGGTGACAGTGGGAGAAGTGGCTTGGCCCCAGCCAGCCTGTGTGCCCAGACTGGCTGCAGCTCTTGGCCCTGTCCCTGCTCCTGAGCCCGTGCAGTGGGATGCAGTGAGAGCACCTGCCTGTGCACCTGGGGGATGGATTCAGACTGAGCACCAGCAGCTGCAGCCAGAGGAGCTGGGTCTGCCTTAAAGCGAGGTGTTTGTGACAGGTCAGATAACACAGAAATATCCAATGGGATTACTCGTGATACCAGAGTGTTGGGTGTGCTTCAGCTTTGTCCTGTGCTCAGCACAACCATGAAAGGCAGAGCTGCCGAGTGTCCCCTGTGTCAGAGCCCCTCGAGAGGCAGGGGGTCACACAGGAGCAGCTCCTGGGGCTGGGTTTCTGTTCCTGGCGGTGTGAGCAGGTTTCCGGGGAGGCTGGTGCCCTCCTGGCAGCAGGGTGCAGGGCGAGCGGCGCCGATCCGCAGTGCCCGTGTGGCAGCACAACCCCGTGCCAGGGACATCGCTCCCTCCTCGCCCTGCAGCGGCGACACCGGGGCCGCCGGGCTCCGGAGGGTGCCCTCCCGGCTGGGTGGGAGCTCTCGGAGGGGCACGGCCCGTGCAGCATCCGCTCCTGCGGCGCCCGGGGCTGCCGGGCTGGGAGTGCTGCGGAGTGCATCGCCTGTCAGGCAGCATTGATCCGGCTCTGTCTTATCTGAACGAGCCGCGGCCCCGAGCAAGTGCCAGGAAGACATTCCACTTAACAAGCGCAATTAGGGCTGTGACACAATGGCAGGAAAGGAGCTCAGGAACGGTGATTAATGTCCTCACACCTCTGAGTCCCGCAGTGGGGCTGCACGGCTGCCTCTGGTGCAGGACGGACTGACCCCTGCTTACCTGCAACACCTATTTGCTGGAAGCTTTCAGGAAACTCTCAAGTACAGAGGAGAAATATTTCCTCTAGGAAAGTCTGTGGAAATGCAGTGCTTGCTCTTGGAACCAGACCTGTGGATGTTTTCCTTGGCAGCTGGGAACCAGGGCAGGAAGGAGCTCGGGCCGGGGCCGGTGTGACAGTGCAGTGACTGGGATGCCTGCAGTGACAGTGCCAGAGTGGCACTGGGATGTTCTGTGGCACTGGGATGCAGTGTGGCACTGGGATGTGGTGTGGCCCTGGGGTTTGGTGTGGCACTGGGATGCCTGCAGTGACAGTGCCAGAGTGGCACTGGGATGTTCTGTGGCACTGGGATGCAGTGTGGCANGGCAGGGCCGGGGTGGCACTGGGATGTTGTGTGGGACTGGGATGCGGTGTGGCACTGGGATTTGGTGTGGCACTGGGATGCGGTGTGGCACTGGGATATGGATTTGGTGTGGCACTGGGATGCAGTGTGGCACTGGGATGCGGTGTAGCACTGGGATATGGATGTGGTGTGGCACTGGGATGCGGTGTGGCACTGGGATGCGGTGTAGCACTGGGATATGGATGTGGTGTGGCACTGGGATTTGGTGTGGCACTGGGATGCGGTGTGGCACTGGGATGCGGTGTGCCACGGCAGCTGCCTGGGGCAGGACAGGGCACAGGCTGGGGCTGGTGGCACAGGGCACCGCTGGCAGCTGGAACGGAACTGCTCACGTCACAGACCCGTTTCTTGCTGAGGCTGTGCCCATTTCCCTTCCACCTAACCTGGGGCTTCTTCAGCTCCTTCCCAGCCGCGCTGTCCCAGTGCTGCCGGCCCCATCTCTCTGCAGGTCGTGCTCACAGTCCCGGTGCCGAGCCCACTGCTGCTGAGGGCCGGAGATTCCATTGTCTGTTTGCTAATGGAGGTGGGGATTAACGGGATTATTTTGCATAGCAGTTGGTGGCATGTGTAGTGAGGAGATCGCCATGTGAGGAATGAGAATTGAAGAGGTTTAGGGAAGTGGGATACTTGGGGATTGAGACAGTGTTTGAGTGCCATGAGTCGGTGCTCTCCTGGTGGCCAGGAACCCACCCGGTGTGGGGAGCCTGCTTGCAGTGCTGCCATGGCCGGGGCTGTGCCTGCCCCGAGCAGCCAGGGCAGTGCAGGGTGACAGGGCAGTGCAGGGTGCCAGGGCAGTACAGGGTGACAGGGCAGAGCAGGGTGACAGGGCAGAGCAGGGTGCTAGCCCAGAGCAGGGTGACAGCCCAGAGCAGGGTCACAGGGCTGTGCAGGGTGCCAGGGCAGTGCAGGGTGACAGGGTGACAGCCCAGAGCAGGGTCACAGGGCAGTGCAGGGTGCCCGGGCAGTGCAGGGTGACAGGGTGACAGCCCAGAGCAGGGTGCCAGCCCGCGTGTGGCAGGTGCCCAGCGCCGCTTGGCATCCGCCACCGGCAGTGGCGGGCGGAAGCTTCCCCTCCCACGGCACCATACGGGAAGGCTTCTGTCACCGTGCCACTGCAGAGAGAGGAATTTAAAAGTGTGACAAGGCAGGTTCCTCTGAACTGCCTCAGAATAGCATCTCCCTCCAGAAGGGCGGCTGGCTCAGGCTCCCATCTCCCCGCTCCCGGCACTCCGTCCCTCCTCCTGCCGCCTGCGGGCTGTGACCGGCTGCCGGGATCGATGTGTGAGGAGCGGGCTGGGATTCAGGAGTCACACAGACAGCACGGATCTTCTTCTGCGGCCTAAATCTGCACTCCACCGGCACAAAAGCACAAGTCCCGGACTTATTCCCCAGCTCCTTCCCCTGTTAATAGCAGGCCCTCTGCTCCGCCTGTGATGTCTGGTCACAGCAGCTTTACCAGGCGATAAACCCGGCTCAGTGAAGCTGAACTTTGTGTCAAACATGGTAATACTCCCCAAGCACGGGGAGCAGTGCACAGCCTCATGCAGCTCCCGGGGTCAGGCAGCAAAGCCCCGTGTCCTGTCAGCTGGGACACAGCAAATCTGGGGATGTGGCACAGGAGATGGGGGGAGAAGCTGGCAGGGGCTTCCTCCCTGTTCGGCTCCCACTGCAGACATTTACCTTTGAAGCAGCGTGCTGGAAGGTTTCCTTGCTGCTTAAAGCCCAGCATTAGTATGCAGATGAAAGCACCAATCGGCCTAGATGAGGCTTCCTGGGCAGTGGTGGAAGTCAAGGATTTAATCCAGCCTGATCTTGGACATGGTTTAAACTCCTCAAAACAAGAGCACACAACCTGCTGCAAAGGTTTCATTTCAATGAACCTCCCTATCAGCAAGCACAGCAGCCTCTGTTTGCCCTCTCAGTGATGCTCAGCAGAGGTGAAGTGCCTGGCATTGCAGCCCGTGCTGCTGCAGCAGCCCCCAGCTGCTGCCAGGACAGTCCTGGCATCCCTCCATGGCCCTGGGCTGTGCTGCTTCACTCCAGCACCTGGCTGAAGCTGTTCCTCTGAAACACAGTGGTCTGAGCCTTCAGCCAGCTCCAACCAGGCTGGTGGCTGGACCCTCTCCCAGGACTGTGGTGTTGAAGTGAGCTTGCTGCTGCTGTTCAGGGACCTTGAGATTTCTCTTCTGTCCACCTTGTGCTGCTTGTGGGAAAGCCCTGCTTCATGCTCTCCCTGTACCTTTGCAGGACCCCAGGGCTGTCCATGGGACCAGGACAGCTCCAGCTATGCTGGAGTTCTGAACCTCATCCCTTCAAATTCTAGTATTTATTCATAAGAAACTAATTGTCATCTCTGTGCCAGATTCTGGAGTTTCTCCTGCCAAATCCTGCTTGCATCCCCTTGATACAGAGGCCAAAGCTGTGGAAGTGCCAGCTAAACCCCAAGTTTTGATGAGAATTTGCAGAAGCTCAGATTGCCTTGTGAGTCTCCAAGTCCAAAGAGAATTCATGGGCTGCAAAGCCCAGGCTGAGGGTCCTGGGGCAGGGCAGAGGCGATGATGTGTTTGGTGGCCACAGTTGACACGAGGGCTCAGAGCCCTGGGGGGGCACAGGGCAGGGCCCCTCTCACTGCCCGTGGCTCACAAGGCTCCTTGGCCAGGCTCCAGTGTGGCAGTGGCCCTGCCTTGTTCCCAGGGGGGGATGCCCTCAGCAGCTCTCAGGGATGGCATCTGCAGCACAGCCCAGCCCCAGCACAGCCAGGCTGTTTGTGGGCAGCAGGAGAGGGGCAGCAGAGAGGGAAGGTCTCTGGACAGCAGAGCAGCTGACTTGATCAGCAAGCACTTAATTATCCTCTGTGTCAAAGCCTCCCTCCAGAGCAGCTGTACACAGGAGCTGTGGGGACCGGAAAAATTCTTCAGCAAGAGCAAGCAGCGAGACTGTGGCTTCCCAGACCTTCCCTCCAGAGCTGGAAAGCCTTCACACCAGGAGCACCAGCCAAGAACTGCTGGCAGTGCCAGGCAGCCGAGCACAGCACTCGCTGCTCCATCCTTGTGCATAAATTACCTCCTGGCTCTGAGCTAAACAAAGGGCCCTGAAATAATTCTGCATTTTAATAAAGTCAGCATTCGTGCCACTGTCATCCTTACAGAAAAAGAATTTGCATCTCCTTCTGCCAGCTCGCCCCACAGAGCCCGCTGGCACTGAGGCCTCTGCCCTCGCCTGCGTTCCCACCAAGGACAGCGTTGGATTTTGTTTCTTAATCACTGTGACACCAGGAACAGGGTAGAGCTGCCCAAAGCCCCAGACTAGAGTATCTCCAAAGCCCTCCAATGTGCAAGGGTGTCCGAAAAGCAGCACTCTCCTTGTGCTGGTGGCTGTGCGTGTCCTTGTGTCCCCCTGGATCCCTCGGGCAGGCTTGGACCCCGTGGATCTGAGAGCCAGGGAGGAGGAGCTGCTGTTTGCTCTGCTGCTCTGCACTCCTGTACAATCTGGAAAGAAGCAAACTGCAGTTTCTCCCTCCCAAAGGGAAGGTGTCCCCTGGGCTCAGAGCCTGCCAGCAGCTGTGTCTCCAGCAGGCAGCATGCAGTGAGCAGATGAGCAGCAGCAGAATTCTCTGTGGCTGCTGATGGGTGCTGGACAGGCAGGGCAGAGCCACGTCTGCCTTCTCTTTGTTGGGCCTGGCACCCCTCTCATTTCCCACCTCAGCCCCCTGTGCTGGACACACAGGCTGGGGGATTTCTCTGGCCTGGAGCTCACTGCCCTTCCAGCTGGAGCTGAGGCTGGGGCCAAAGCCCCCATGAGTGCCCTGCTGAGGGACAGAGGCTCTGGGTTCTGGGGTTCAGCCCTCCCTCTCTGGGGGTCCCCAGCCCACAGAGCTCTGTCCTGCCAGTGCTGGGTTGCTGTGGGCTGGGCACACCTCTGGCTGCAGCAGTCCCTGTGCATCCCTGCAGGGCCCACTGAGGGTCCCTGTTCCACTTGTCACCTCCATCCCACTCCCCTCTGCCGGTGCCTGCGCCAGGGCCCTGCTGTGGGGGATAGCACAGCTTTCAGCGTGCTCAATTACTGCCAGTTAATGATGATTAATTTACAATTAAGGGCCTCTAAAGGGTAGTGTGTCTGTTAAATAAATATTGATCTTTCATTTGTGGCCACAGATATATTGCCCCAGTTATGGGAAGCACAGCAGCAGCAAAGCCAGAGAGGGACACCCTGCAGACCCCGAGCTCAGGGGGCTCCTGGGAGGCTGGGGCTGGGCTGGGGCTGCAGGGGCTGGGCTCAGCTCCTCCCAGGAGCCTGGGCTCTGGGGCTGGGCAGGGATCGTGGTGTCTGGGGTGTTTCTGTGCCAACTGGAAGTGCTCAGTCCTGTTGGTGCAGTTCCCATTTGCAGAGGGGCTGTGGGAATGGGGGTGCTGGAGCTGCTGCTTCCCTCCTGCATGGCCCTTATTGGCCTTGTCAAGAGAACAAACTGTCCAGAGGCTCTGCTGGCAACAAACTCCTCACAGAATACACAGTGTGTTTCCAGCCCCACTTCAGCCACGCTCTGGAGTCTCTCTGGCCAGTGTGGTCACTGCCCACACAAGCATGCCACACTGGGGGCCACCTGCCTTCTGTCTGTCTGAGCCCACTCTCCACGAGGGATTTTTCTAAAAACCTCTTACCAATTACTTGTTAGCCATACAGTTCTTGCCCTTTTCCAAGGCCTTGACCCCAAATAAACAAAGGCCATTTCAGCCATTTGCCAGAGCCATCCAGTCCTGAATGCTGGAGCTCAGCAGGGATTTCTGCAGGAGTGCAGCACTCTTCTTCCTCACCTGTGATTCTTTTCCACACGCAGATGAGGTGGAAGCACCATCCCACCCCACCTGCAGTCCCTGAGTGGGCCCTGCTCCTTCTCCCAGTCACTGTCCCCTCGTCTCCCCTCCCCTCTGCAGTGCACTGGAAGCAGCTCACCAGGAGGACACCCTCTGGCTTCCTCTTTCATTTCAGGCATGCATTTGGAACAGTGCTTTTGTTCCAAATGAACACGTTGATTCATTCAGAAGTGCAGTTTCTGTTTTTGAATCAGCAGGGCTGTTTATGCTCATGGTGTCCATAAAACTGTTATTTTAGTCCTGACACTGATGCTTATGAATAAAATTTAGATCTCATTCAGAAGAACATTAGCTGTAGCTATTTGGCTTCTTGTTACAGCATTAATTTTTATTGAGACCACATTGCCAAGCAGCTCCTTCTGCATCTTGCAGCCACCAAGTACCTCGAAGTGGAGACTTGGGTAGGGCCAGACTGCAGCTCGTGTCCCCCAGACCCTGGGCTCCAGCCAGCCCATCTGCAGTGTCTGGGTGATGGTGGGAATCCCCCAGTTCCCCCAGGTGGGCAGGGCCCGTGGAGCAGGGGCAGCAGGCCCAGGGGAGCTGCTGGCTGTGCCCGAGGTGTCGGGAGCTGACACAGCAGTGCTCGCTCGTGCTGGGTGGATGTTGGCTGTTCTGGTGCCAATTAGATCTCCTGTGTATTTATTGCACCTTTTTGCTCGAAGCAAGCTGTTAAATGTCAGAAATACTTTAGCATTTTAGCGGAAAGATAATTTTTAATAGATTCCACCTACAAAAAGGAGCTGACTGGCAGAATATTAAACTCAGGGAGATTTATTTTTATTCCGTGCCTCCAAACAGCTTGAGATAACCATTTCTGCATGGCTCCTTGCTGATTAATGCTGCTGTCTCTTGCCTGTCCCCCTCACTTGGTGCTGTGGCAGCTGTGGCCTCTCACATCCCATTAACCTTGTCTGCAGAAGGGATACCTGGCCAAAGCCAAGAATTAGCCCTTGTAATTAGGAATGTAAACGTCTCACACTGCCTGCTAACATCCACACATCCTTCCCTGCCTGCTCCCAGTGCTTGTTAGGGCAGGATACCCCCAGACAGGCTATTCCCATCATCAGCTTCCCACACACCACCAGCTTTCAATAATTTCTAGTTGAAGAAGCATATAAAGCTCAAATCAAACCCAAAGTAGCCTTGGTTCTTCAGGGACTAAGGTGGGTGTTCTCTGTCAGTGCTGGTTGTGCTCTCGAAAAGTGCCCTGGCAGCTGGTGGGGTTTGCTGGGGCTGTGGGGAGTGTTTCCTGCTCCTTAGCACAGCTGCTGGATGCCTGGGATGCGTGGCTGGCCCTGGCCAGGCGATGTTCTGAGTGATGGAGATGTTGGTACCCAGGCTCTGTAGCTGGGGCACAGCACCAGGCCAGCCCCAAGTGCTGCCACACCAGCTCTGCCCGAGGTGTTGCAGGGATGGCACCTGGCACCTCTGCCTGGGGCCCAGGTTTGATTTTTGGGTGAAGCTGTGTCAGTGTTCTCAGTATGAGCAGTGACTCCCTAGTGCTGGATGGAGCAATTGAGTCATTGCTCATAATAGAGCAGCTTCTGAAGATTCAGGTGACTTCATTTGCTTCTTGGTGATATAATGAGCTGTTTTGAGTGATGTTAGATTTAATGGCTAAATCAATGTGTGTATTTAGTGTTAGCCTTTATTTTAGCACTAAGTGACATGAGATAAGCAGACTTAGAGAGTGTTAATTGGTTTGTGTTTAGCATTTACACTAATCAGACTGTGCAGTGCTGCCCAGAGCTCTTCAACACTGGTAATTCTGTTTATCCAAACCAGGAATTGTTTACTCTATTGACTGGAGTGGCATCGGGCTGTTTTTTCACTCCCTTGGATGTTACACTTCATGTGTGAGTTAACAGAGAGCCCTGCCTAACCCCGAGTGCTGCCACACGCTGGGTGTGGGGAAAGGTGGCTCAGCAAAGCCTGGTGAGACAGAGCACGGCAGGGGCCCTGCGTGGGCAGCAGTGCCAGCAGTGACAGCAGGGCCAGCAGTGCCAGCAATGCCAGCAGGGCCAGCAGTGACAGCAGCACAGCCCAACGTGCCTGCTGTGAGCAGCAGTGCCAGCGGTGACAGCAGTGCCAGCAGTGCCAGCAGTGCCAGCAGCACAGCCCTCTGTGCCTGCCGTGCTCCTGCCTTCACTGTGAGCAGTGCAGGGGGCAGGGAGAGCCTGTGCTCCATCAGCTGCAGCTCCCATCACCCCATTCCTGCAGGGACCCACTGCCTGTGCTCCCTGTCCCAGCCCTCCATCAGCTGCAGCTCCCATCACCCCATTCCTGCAGGGATCCACTGCTGAGCTCTGCTCAGGGTCACAGCAGTCTGTCCATGAGTCACACATGTGGAATGGGGTCTGTGGGCTGGGATGCTGGGGCTGTGCTGCCCAGAGAGAACTCCCAGGTTTGCTGGGCAGTGTGGATGTGCCAGGAGCCTCCTCTGCAGTTGTGGCTGGACTGCCTGGCCTGGGCTCACATCCATCCTGTGCTGATGGGAGCAGATGTCTGGGCAGGAGCATCCCAGGAGCCAGAGACAGCACACTCTGGCCAGCCAGCAACACACAGCATGGCTGCCTCCAAAATGGCCTGAAAATTGCCTCACCATCGCTCTGTTCCCATCACCTGGCTGGTTTTATGAGAGTTGGTTTTGAATCATTTAATTTTTATCTAAACATTCACTTTCCAGCTGAGCTCTCGGAGAGCTCTGGCTCCCTGGGCCTCTGCTGAGCCCCTGGAAATGGAGCTGCCTGCAGGATGTGCTGGTGGCCCTTGCTGCTGCTGGGAGCTGCCCCTGAGCCATCCCTGGCCCTTCCCTGTGCAGCCCCAGTGCTCACTTTGCTCCTGGGCCCCTGACTCTTGCAGGGGTAGGTGTGACTCACCTGTGAGAGCCCAGGCTGTGCTTCCCCAGCAGGGATGCTCTGGGAAAGGGAGGTCAGACATGCCACAGGCTGCTCCTGCTCCAGGCTGCTCCAGGCTGTGCTGGGAGGCACAGTGAGGTGAGTTCCCTTTTGCTTTGCAAAGAGCTGATTGCTGCCAATCAACCCCAAACCTCAAGTGCCACCTCTGGGGACAGTGCAGGGAACCCGGAGCCACCGTTGTCTGGAGCTGCAGCAGCATTGTGACAGTCCCTGGGATGGATGTTAAATCACCGTGTGAGGGCAAGCAGAGGGATGTCACTGGGGCTCAGGGAGGAAGCTCTGCTGTACCGTTTGCACTGACTGTGTGATCCGAGTCAGAATGAGAATCATAAATCTTGATTATTCTCTGTCTCAGCTGATTTGAACCAAATGCCTTGGACAGGGATATAGTTCACATCTCGCTGAAAACTGCAAAAAAACTGATTAAATGTACAAACTGATATCAATAGCACTCTATCTCTGTTAATGCCCAAACCGTCAGAGTTTGGGGAGAGGATCCTGTGTGGGCGGGCTGTGTCCCAGCCCAGGGCAGCTTTCTCCCTACTGGTGCTTATTTTGGTGCTTCGTTCCTGCAGTTCTGGCTGTTATTATGATGCTGTCAATTACAGATGGCATCTCTGATTCTGATTGCACTTTGCTTACAATTAAGCATCCTATAGAAAAATGGAAATGCCGGGTCATTAACATAGTGTAATAATAAGGTAAACCATTCAATTATGGAGGAAAAACCACTTTGAATAATAAGGATATTGTATGCCTAAAAGACATTCAGATGCCAGTGTATTACCATTCTTGCATACATAATAAATGAACTTAAACCCCAAAATAATCAACAGAAGCAAATAATAAATAGCTGTGCCCTCGGCAGCAGCCTGGCTGGCATCACTCACTCCCTCCAGGGGCAGAGGAGCAGCTCTGGGGTGGGAATGGAGGAGTCTTGGGTCTGTGCAGTCCTTGGCAGTTGTTTTGGGAGGTGCCTTGGCCACCGCAGGACTTGTCTGGTGCTGGGGCTGGCGTGGTTCCCACTGGCACGGGGAGGGGGCAGAGAAGGGGCCGGGGCAGCGGTGGGCAGTGCTGCTGGGATAGCCAGGAGGGCACCCAGGGTGTCTGCTGGGCTCCGGGGGCTGGATGCAAACACTGCTCCGCTGCAGATTGAACTGTGCGATAGATTAACTCTGCAGATTAAAGAGCTGTGCTTTGGGCAGTTGAGAGGCTAATGCGGTCGGGAAGATGTCACCACTCAGTGTCTCTGGAGGGATTTGGAGCTGGCTTTGCTCCGGCAGCTGCCGGGATCCTGTCACCTCCCGCCTGTCCCTTCAGCTGCCCTGCCCGCAGCGCCCATGGCTTGCACCGATCCGTCCCATTGACCACTGGAAAAGGAACAGGTAGCTGCAGGTGTGAAGGTGCAGAGCTCCTGGCCACCACCTCTGACCGGCCTGGGGCTCCTGTGGCAGCCTTGATGGTGGCTTTGTGTCCCATGCGGGTCCCTCTGGCAGGAGGAGTCCCCGTGCCAGCCCGAGCTCAGCGCACGATGTGAGCGATTGCTGCTGTTTGCAGCCCATTTGGCAGAATCGCTCCTCCATAACAATTCCCAGCCTTTTAGCTGTTGATGGCTTACCTATTACTCTGGCACCGCGTTAGGATAACATCCAGATATATCCGAAGAATGGAATTTATTTACTCTTTTCCCTGAAAAGCTTTTAGTATGATACAGCCGCGGTGCTTTCACTTAGGCAGCCATTATTGCCAGGGTGTTTTTCCTGGTAGAATTAAATTTTCCAGAAGATGAAAAAGAACTCCCTAGTATATGCAGCTCCAAACCACTATATTTCAATATTTTATTTCCCTGGCCTTCTTTGGGAAGGGCCCGTCCCATCTTTGGGAATCCAGAGTGGTCTGAAGCGCGCAGTTGGGTGTGATCAGTGTGAGCTGTCAGCTGCTCGGTGTGCACAGAGCTCTCCCCAGGAGCTGTGCCTTTCCCACATCCAACCGGCTGTTCCAGGAACCGCAGCCTGCAGCACCAACAGCATCCGTTATTGACAGGCTTGAAACTTCCACAGGCATCACTTAGCAACCGCCAAGGCTGAGCTGGGTGGGAGCTTTCCTGGATGAGAGCTCTCCTGGATGGGAGCTTTCCTGGATGGGAGCTTTCCTGGGTGGGAGCTCTCCTGGCTGGGAGCTTTCCTGGATGGGAGCTCTCCTGGGTGGGAGCACCCCTGGGTGGGAGCTTTCCTGGATGAGAGCTTTCCTGGGTGGGAGCTGTCCTGAATGGGAGCTCTCCCGGATGGGAGCTTTCCTGGGTGGGAGCTTTCCTGGATGAGAGCTTTCCTGGATGGGAGCTCTCCTGGGTGGGAGCTTTCCTGGGTGGGAGCTCTCCTGGGTGGGAGCTTTCCTGGATGGGAGCTCTCCTGGGTGGGAGCTCTCCTGGGTGGGATCTCCCCTGGATGGGATCTCTCCTGGGTGGCAGCTCCTGCACGGTGTCCGTGTGGGCTCCTGTTGCTCTGCCTGGGGCAGGAGGAACTCGGCTGCTGCTGGGGCTCGTCCTGCTGCGTGTTGGTGTTGAACTCCCAGGTCGGGAGCCCCGAGGGGTGGGAGGGGAAGGTGTGCGATGCGTGCTGCCAACAAGGGGCACTGGAGTGCTCCTTTCAGAGGGGGTTTCTGTCCTGCAGGCAGAGACTGTGTGTGCATCGGCATCTCATGTAGCTCTGCCCGATAGCTGAGGACTGGCATGGGGCAGCCAAAAAACAGTGGAAAGTGAGTGAACTGGCACCGAGGGGACTTGAACTGCTGTGTTGAAGGGAAATCTGGACTGGGAGCAGCCCAGCTTGACCTGAACATGCTCGGTAAGAGGAGGCAGGACTCAGCCCTGCCTGCCCGTGATCCCTCATTCCAGAGCTGCGTGAGAGGCTCAGACTGAGGCTGCTTTGCTGTAACTGTGACTAATAAAGTAATTAAATCTGGCAGACGACACTCAGAGATTCCCAGTGAATGGGATCATGGTGCTTCTGTAGAGAATGGTAGTGAGACTTAGTCAAAATAATTTTGACAGCAGAGGGGTTAGAAATGTGCATTTCCAGCCTTTTTCACAACCTGTTTCATGGCTGACTGCTGACCAACAATAAATCTTGCACTAAAATTGGAGAGATTGGGCCAAATTTATCCCTGGTCAAACAATGTCACCCTGAATGCACATCTCCATGCACAGAGCTGAGGTTCCCTTGCACAGCCAAAGCCAAGTGGCGCTGAGGGCTGTAGGTGACACCTGAGGAGGGCCAGCAGTGCACAGATGTGCTGGCACAGAAGTGCTGAGTGCTCCCAGCCCTGCCAGCAGCTCCCCAAGGGCAGGTGCCAGCGTGTCCCTGCTCATCCCACAGCTGCTGCTGAGGAGAGCAGTGGGGAAGGGCAGTCCCCATCAGGAAGCACATCAGGCACTTCCCCATCAGGAATCCCACAGCACTAACCTGAGCCTGTCCAATTTCTGAGAGCTGTGCACTGACAGGCGAGGGATTTTGGCACAAGGCAGCAGCCATGTCCCAGAGGAGATCCACTTGAGAAAAGAACAGAAGAAAGCAAGATTTAGCATTAGGATCATAATTTCAGATTACATTGTGCAAGTATCAACAGTCTATACTCATGAGAGCCTTGGGGAGCACAATGCTGCAGCAGCTCTCCCTGATCAGTGAGGGCTGGTTTTAATTGCAGCTGAATGGATCTAACCTTGTGATGTCTGTTCACAAAGCATTGCTGGATTAATACAGGTTCCGTAGTTGCTTCTGCTAAAAGACTTTAATGGATCAGCTTAGTACTCTGCTCCATGATTATAGCATTCCTACCCACCTATCATGCCTGAGCCAGATGGTCCCAGTGAAATCAGAGCATATTTATATTTTTGTCTGCTACTCAGCCACCTGCCCACTGATTTTGTTGCATAGTGGTAGGAGGAGAGGAGACTTCCTGGCTGCAGTTTGCCCCCCGCCCCTCTCCCGAGCCCCGGTGTCTGCCCCACCTCCTGAAAGACCCCGGAGGAGCCACAGAAAGGCTCTCCCCTCAGGGTGCCAAGGGGGCTGGCCCGGCCGTCTGGAGGGCAGCCACTGCCCTGGACAGCAGCGTGGCTCTGACTCCTGGCACAGAGACAGAGCCTTGCCGGGGTGCTGGGGGATGTTTCCAGTTCTATCGGTGATGAGAGCCATTAAGAAGGTACAAGTACTAAAGAGATCTTGAGCGATGCCTATAAAACCTTTGAATCCTTGACAGAATCAATAGCAGGTTCTCAGGAGTAACTTCTTATCCAGGCCAACTTAAGCACATGCCAATGAGCCGTTAAAGATTTTGCATTTTGTGGAGACACAGAAGCCCTTTCATTGTGATGGTTGGACTCCAGACTAGGCGTTATGGTGAAAAATCGCCTTAGAAACAGACTCTGCTCCAAAGCCATGTTCCTCAGTGTCTGGGGCTGTGTCTGCAATGGTGCTCCTGAGCGGCATCCTCCCTCCAGGGCCGTGCCCTGGTCCCCGGACTGCGGAGCCGAGCCCTTTGCGGATCGCTGCCCTGAGCAGCACCGAGCCCCGGGCAGCGAGGGAGGGAGCAGGGGAGCCGTGCCCCATGAAACGGAGGTGCTGGGGGTGGCAGCTGGGACGCAGCCGAGCTGCCCTGGGGTGCCCGGAGCCGTGCCCGGAGCCGTGCCCCCAGCCCAGGGGCAGGAGCCGTGCCCGGAGCCGTGCCCGGAGCCCAGGGGCA
>VZTZ01008479.1:289108-310152 GCA_013400955.1 Drymodes brunneopygia | reverse complement strand
GAGCCGTGCCCGCAGCCCAGGGGCCGGAGCCGGGGCAGCCTGTGCCGGTGTCATGCCCGGGCTGCCCGCAGCCCCGCCGGGCGCTGCCCCTGCGCGCACCCGCCGCCGCTCGGATGCCTTTGCTATTGACACCGTTTCCAATTTGGCATCTCGGTTGCCGTGGCAACCCCAAGCTGCCATTCTCTGATCGGATCAGCTCTCCGTTAGTCAACACGCGTGAGCACCTGCGTTGGTATGGCAACCCGGGAGCGCTCCGTGCGGCCGAGGCTGCGGACAGACGGACGGACACGCACGGCTCCAGGCAGGGCTGGGAGCAGGGCTGGCCCTGCCGAGGGCCACTGAGACGCTCCCCAGCCCCAGCTGCCTCTCATTCCCCGGCGGCACTGGGGTCCGGGGCTGCCCCCGCTCCGGCTGTAGCGCCCTGGGCTCCCACACCCTGCACGGCCCGGGGGACACGGGGGAAACCCAGCAGGGACGTGGCTGGCACCGAGCAAGGAGGTGGCCTTGCAGTCCCAAACTGCCCCTCACCAGAGTGTTCTGCATGGACAGTGAATGGCTTTGGGAACTCTGGGAAAGCTCCTTGTCTTGGAGAGGGAACCCAACGGAACAGGCAGCCTTTAATTTGGGGTTATAAACCCTGCAAAAGCACAACACAGGTCACAGAGAGGGGTGGCTCACCCCCTTCTCCCAGCCACCAGACTCCTGACCATTAAACTCTTCCAGTGAGTCTCCTGGGGATGGTTTGTGTTCCTTTGGCCCTCAGTCTGAACTGGCACCCGCTTTTCTGAAAGGGCTTTATAATTTCCGTTCAGTGTTTTTTAGCAGACATATGTGTGCTGTTTGAATTAGAGCAATGTGAATCTATTAGGCAGCGACAGATGCAAGTTTTGTGTCTCTTATTAGAAGGGATTGGCTTCTGAGGTTTAGTGATGTGCAAAGGATTGGACTTTGGAGAGATTAAAATTATTTTCAGCGTTAAGCACAATATTTCTGAGCTAATGCACTCACTCTTGAATATAGATTCACAGACCGAAAAGATTATAAAACATTAAACCTATGTAAATTCAGCTGTAAATTTATGTTTGAACAAATTCAACAAGAGATTTGACTCGGGGGCTTACAGCAAATGGGTTCTGCCTTTAATGCGGGCTGCAGTGCTGCTCTCCCCTTGAAAGTCCCACGCCTGCTGAATTACTGGCAGGTCACAGCTGACAGCTCAAGCAATTATACTGGAATGTGTTAATAATAAAAAGAAAAAGGATTCATGTTTGTCTTTTCAGAAGACAAAAGCAGCTGTTTGCTCCACCCCAAGGAGCAGCAGAGAGGAGCTCTGTGTGCAGGTGACACTTGCAGCACCTGGCCATTTCCTCTTTCCACGGCAGCCGTGCAAATCCGTGTCCTCCTCTGCAATTCCCCAAGCCCTGGGAGTTGCTATGAACTTTTTTCTCTTGTTGAGAACATGAAAATACAGTTAACAAAGACTCCTTTTGAGTGGGATTGCAGGAAACCTGCAACATCGTGAACAAGCTGCCTACACAGAGATAAATGACAGCTGTGACTGAAGGAATAAACAAGATAATCTGGATTTAAATAAACCACAAGGGGATTTTGGCAACATGCAAATTCGCAAATTTATAAAATGTATCCTTTGAAAATAAAGAGCTTGTTTGAAGGCAGCAGTTAAGAACAATTACCACAGCACATTTTCCCAATGAGGGCTTAGAGCTGGCCTCTGCTCCAAGCCAGGGCAGGCAGGAGCCAGCTGTCCTGCCTGCCACCCACAGTGGCTGGGGCCCTTCCATGCACAGCGCAGAAACCTGAAGGAGTGAGAGCAGCAGGGCCCTGTGCAGCTCAGGGGTGCTGGGGAGCACAGGGCAGCCTGGCCCTCCTCAGCCTCTGGGCACAGCACTGGGCAATGAGAGGGAAGGAGAGAAATATCCAAAGCCCAATCAAGTGCTCAATAATGAATATTGGGTCATCTGCTCGGACGATGGGCAGCTCCTGGGGGCAAGGCCAGCGTGGCAGCTCAGCTGTGGCAGTGCTCAGTGCAGGGATGCTGCACCACCAGCACGAGGGGTGATGCCTGTCCTGAAGGGAGCAGAGGGTTTGCTCATGCCTGGGCCAGCAGAGCTCCTGCCAGTGGATTGGTGTCATTGCTCCCCTTTTTCAGGTGAGCAGTGAAGGAGAGAGGAGAGGTGCAGGAGGGGAGACACCAGTGACAGAGCCAGGAGGGGACGTGTCCCATTCCAACACCTCACTGCCTGCACTGCCCTGAGTCACTGCATGGCTGTGTGTCACACTGGCCTGGAAAGGGACACAAACACTGCAGGGGAAGCCCAAGGGTGTCCCAAAGGGAGCCAAGCCGTAGCCCCACGCTGCAAACTGCTCTGCATCAGCCGCTGCAGGAGATGCAGAGCGTGGCTCTTCCTGCACACTCAGGGCTGGTTAGAATTCTGTCAGCACACACGCAATTAGGGCAGAGCACATGGCAGCAGCTCTGTGAAGGTTAACGGCTCTGAGGAGCATTCCTGCCGTGCCAGAGGCTGGGTTGCTGCAGCTTTAACACCCCTGTTATTGCCAGCAGCAGGAGCGGGCAGTGCCATGGCAGCAGTTATCCCGTGCCAGCGGCTGCACGGAGGGCACAGGGCCCTGGGGCTGCAGGCTCAAACCTCCCTCACCTGCACAGTGGAGCCTGGCACCTGCCCCGCTGGGCAGGACTCTGAAACACAGCAGAGTTTGGGGTAGAGCCCTTCTGTGTGTCTGCCCCAGAGCCACCATGGTTCCAGGCTCTGCAGGGCCGGGGTGTCCTGGGGACACACTGTAGCTTCCAGCTTTATGCTTAAAACTGCACAGCAAAAGCTGAATCTGCCTCTCCTCCTCTTTTCCTTGCTCACTGCTTCCCCATTTTCTCTCCTCAGGGCCAGCCCATCCATCCATTTGTCTTTATTGTGCCCGGAGTTAAACACAGTCCTTAAATGTGGCAACACTTCCAGATTATTAGCTCTGCAATTTCTTGGCTCCTGTGTATTGTGGTAACATCATCTGATGGGGCAGTTGTATTTAACATGTTTGTTCATTCTTCTTTTATAAACCCCCAGTGTATTTGTTTTATACAAACCAAACCAAATGCCCTGGGGCATCTGGTGCTGCTGTGGCTGCTGACACCACGGTGGCTCTTTGTCCTTGCTGCAGGTGGGTCTGTCCCTGTCCTCCCCTACAGCTGTGAGAGGGGGCACGGAGCTCCCCCACCCCCCCAGTACAGCTCTGGGCACCCAAGGGCTCCTCTCTGATCACACCGAGGGCCTTGCTGTGATGGGCACAGCCACAAAAGCTGCTCCTTCCCACAGGGCTGTTAAATCTGGGTACCGGATTCCCCAGGGAAGCTGGTCTGTAATCCTGCAGCATCTGCACTCCCCGAGTGCTCCTATCCCTCTTAATTTGTTCGGGGTTTTCTTAAAGGAATAAATACCTCAGGATGCATGGTTCTGACTAATCCTTGCTCCCTTCATGCCACTGCTGCTCAAGTGGCTGATGCAAGGCGTGCATGAAGCAGCAGAGTGCTTTGGGCAGAAGACAGGACTGCAGGCACCCTGCCTTTGGGAAGGCAGCCCCAGAGGGACCTGTCCAGAGGGATGGCTCCCTGTAGAGCCTGGCCAGCAGCATGCTGGCCCTGAGGCAGGGAGCTGCAGCCCTGCAGCCCTGCAGGCTGCATTGCTGCCGCTCAGGCAGACACTGTTCAACAGGAGAGGTTCTGCAGCAGGACAGGGGCAGCCACAGGAATGCTGAGGACACTGGCAGCCCTGTGGCAGCCCCAAACCCACCCTCACTCTTGCCTTGGCAGGAGACCCCTCACGGCCCCCAAAAGCCCCTGAGCAGAACAAGCCTGGCAGGCTGGATGGCACCAGCAGTGAACACACGAATTCCAGGGGTGTCAAAGCCAGTCGGTGCCTTCAGCAGTCAAAGACCCTGACACTGGTGACCCTCACAGGCACATCCAGCAGGCTGTGCCCATCATCTGCTTCTGCTCCAGCCTTCAGCTCTGTGATTCCTGAAATGGGTCTTCCTGGGGCCCAGCAGTTTGACGTCAGTGTGACTGTGGCTGTCGCTGCCCAAGGTGTTCTCACGGAGCCATTTCCAGCCTATTCACGTTATTTCCTCACCATATGTTTGTGCTAAAAATAGCTGCAATACAAAGGGATAATCCTGCAAGGGCGTGGGCATCGCCATCCTCCACATCTGACACAGGAGGGAGAGCTGCCCAGTGCCCCGAGTGCTCCCCGGGGCAGTGACCCCGGTCCTGCTCCTTGGCACGGTGCCCGCAGCCAGGGCCGCGGTGGCTGGGTGTGGCAGGGGCGGGTCCCCGGCTGTGGCACAGCCCCGGTGTCACCTGGCAGCACAACAGGTGTGAACGAGGCTGTGACGCTCTTGCAGGGGACATCCTGTGGGTCCCTTCCAACTCAGCTTATTCTGCCGTTCTGTGATCACTTAAAACCCTCTGGCTGGCTATGATAATCCTTAACTGGTGGCACTGGGATAAGAATTTACCTCTTCATTTTCTTAGACGTAACTGCTATCTCACTGCAGTTTCATTTTACAATATGGTAATATGCTATCCAGGAAAATCTTGCTACATGCTAATTTATCCAGTAGGCAAATTCCTTTTGGCTAATAAAAGTGCTTGCACAGGAAGCTCAAAACCCAGCAGCAATTAATTATTGACGGAGCATGTGAATTAGAGATAAAAGAAAAGTCATTCTTTCTCACACACAAGATAGTAAATAAATTTAATTATTGTACTAGAAGCAAGGGATCTTATTCTGTATTAAGTTTTATTAGCCGAGACATTTAAAAGCATGTCATCCTAACAAAAAGGTCCTGTGTAATCCGAACTCCATACACGGCTCTGGAGTGAATAGGCTTAATTGAGCAAATGGGAGCAGATGGCTCCTGAGCAGGCAGGTATTGTGCAGGTTTAGTGTCAATTAGCTGTGCCTGTGGCAAATTGTCTGCACAACGACTCACCAGGGCTGGCTTTACATTTCGGTGCCCACCATGGCCCGGGGCTGAGAAGAACCAAAGCCAGGCAGAGCTGGGTCTGGGGGCACCCAGGAGTGACAGTGTCCCCGCTCCTGCGTGTCCCACCAGCTCCTGCACCAGGTGCCCAGCCCTGCCCGGCCCCCCCTTAACCTCCTGCTCTGCTTCTGCACAGGAACGTGATGCCCAAGACGCTGGAGGGACAGATCACCATGGAGAAGACCCCCAGCTACTTTGTGACCAACGAGGCCCCGCGGCGCATCCACTCCATGGCCAAGGACACCAAGCTGATCGTGGTGGTGCGCAACCCCGTCACCCGCGCCATCTCCGACTACACCCAGACCCTGTCCAAGAAGCCAGACATCCCCACCTTCGAGGTGCTGGCCTTCAAGAACCGGACCCTGGGGCTGATTGATGCCTCCTGGAGCGCCATCCGCATCGGGATTTACGCCCTGCACTTGGAAAACTGGCTCCAGTACTTCCCCCTGTCCCAGATCCTGTTTGTCAGTGGTGAGAGGCTGATCACTGACCCAGCTGGGGAAATGGCCAAGGTCCAGGACTTCTTAGGCCTCAAGAGGATTGTGACAGAGAAGCATTTTTATTTTAATAAAACAAAGGGGTTTCCCTGTCTAAAGAAGCCAGAGGACAGCAGTGCTCCCCGGTGTCTGGGCAAGTCCAAGGGTCGAACTCACCCCAAAATAGACCCAGACGTCATCCACAGACTGCGGAAGTTTTACAAACCCTTCAATGTCATGTTTTACCAAATGACAGGCCAAGATTTCCAGTGGGAGCAGGAAGAAAGTGATAAGTAGAACCACAAAATCAGGAAAAAATAATTTTTGTTTTTGGGATGTGGATCATCATTTGAGACCCAAAACTGTTGGGGCCAGAGGCTCAGCCCTGAGTGTAACAGGCTCTTGTGCTGTCAGGGCTGCAGCAGGAGTCACCCCACGTGTCCAGGTCTGGAACTGTAGTGGCCCTGTGACCNAGGAGGAGGAGGAGGGGGAAGCAGAGGGAGCAGGGCTCCTCAGGGTTTTGGGGTGCTCTGTGGGGATGCTTTGCTGCTGGTGTCCCCCTTGCAGCCAGGCAGGCAGGGCCAGACCTCCTGCCATGGCCAGCTGGGCCAGAGGGTGCCTCCCAAAACCCAGCACTGGGACAAACCCATAGATTTGATTTCTCCTGCCCTGCACTTTAGTTTTGCCCAAACAGCAGCATCAGGTCTGGTGAATTGAGGCCATGTGCACTCACATGCACACTGGTCTTTGTGTGTGGAAGGAATAAAGCCAGTTATGCTGCAAAGGAACTATGTACAGGAACTTCATTTGCACCAGACATTTCAATTACTTGTTGCACTAAAACTAGAATTTACCAAGTGCCACAGACACCTGGCCTCAGTTCTCCTCCGACTGGTGGGTGCACCTCCACTGTTGGAAGAGAGCTGTTCCTTCACTGCTGAGAAGCTCAGTGAGATCAGAACCGGGGTCCCCCCAGGTCCCCCCAGGTCCCCACCCTCCTGGAAGCTGAGAGAACATTCCCAGGCTCCCCAGGAGTGAGCCAGGCTGCCAAGGCACAGCGTGGTGGCACACGTGTCTGTGCAGCACCTCCTGGCCAGGCTGTGCCATGCCCTGCTCCGTGGTTTGGAGCCAGGTGATGCCAGTGGGGACCAGGGGGAGGCCTGGGGACAGTCCTGGCACGGGCTCTGACAGTCAGGACCCCTGGCACTGCCATTCATTTGCACCTTGAAAATGCAATCCCTGCTGCTTGCTGTAGACAGCTGGGGCTGCAGAACAGGGGAGCAGCCTTCATCTTCCTTCAGAATTACAAAAGAGCAATTAAAGCCCAGGGCAGGCACTGCTCAGTGCACATAACCTGTGCTGTCCAGTGGGAATGACCAAGGCACCCAAATTTGCAAATCCTGGTAGAAACTATAGAATAAACCTCTATCCCCCCTTGATCCCCCAGTGCCACGAGAGCTGTTTGCTGGGCCCAGCAGAGAACAAGGGCAGGACTTTCACACAAATGCCCAGTTCCACCTCCCCTGCTGCGGGAGACCAGGCAGAGAGGGAACAAAGCTGAAATGCTGAGCTGCTGAGGCCACCCCTCACGTGGTGATTTCTGAGGGCACTCAGACACTGCTGGCAGCTCTCTTTGCTCTGATGAGGGCTAAGATTACCTCCAGCTGGGGGGCAGCCCCATGAGAGCCCCCTGGCACTGGGCAGGTGCCCAGCAGAGGCACAGGCTGGGGTTGCTGCAGGAGCAGGACTCGGTTCTGACTGAGTGAAGGAGCTCCCTGCAGCTCCAGCTAACTGGATGAGATCACCTTTGCATTCACTGGGTGACAAGCTGACCCTGCTCAGGGTTCCAGGGCCTGTCTGTGGCTCATGATGCCATGAAATGGTGCCTTGGATGGGGTGAGAAGAGCTGAAGCCATTTGGACCCTTTGCTGGAGGGGCCCTGCGAGGTCCCTGCTGACATCACATCACATCCCATCAGCCTGGTCACCTTTGAAAACAGCTCCTGACATAGCTCAGTTTTACCAAAACCACAAGCTCCCAAATTACTACAGGGAAACTGGAAGTATATAACAAGAACAATCTTATGGTGTTTCACACATTATTAAAATATCAGAACAGGTCCTACACGGAACCTGTTGTTGCACAATTTGGTGCAAGATGCTGAATGGAGGCCAAGGGGCTCCAGGCCCAGTGTCCCCTGCCCGGAGGGACGTGTGGCACTCTCTGCCTGTGTCCAGAGTGCTGCAGCCCAGCCTGGCGTGGGGCTGCCCAGAGGGGCTGGCACTGACAGGGGGGCTCAGCTCGGGGGGCTCCTGGCTCCTGGCTGGGCTGGGGACACGCTGTGCCCCCCCTGCCTGGCCCCCACACTCACTCCTGTTATTTCTGCCATATATTCAGAGGTTTATTTTTTATACCAGACACTGTCCCCAGCTCGGCAGGAGCTGCTGGGAGAGGAGAGCCTGCCCCTCTGCCCCGAGTGCTGCTCCATGGACACCAACCCTCAGCGTGGTGGGACAGGGCCCTGCAGCCCCCCACCCTGTCCCCGGGTGCAGCTGGAAGGGAGCAGGGACGTGCCAGGCACCCCGGGGTGGGCTGGGGGCATGGGGTGGGGTGGGGTGGTGTTATTTTGTTTTGTTCTTTGGAAATGGGCCCCGTGGGTGCCCCACTGCAGCTGGGGCTGGACGGGGGGATTGTTTTCTATCTGGCCAGAGAGTGGCCTGCCAAATGAGAGTCAGGTTAATAACACTTTTTTAAAAAAAAATTATTCAAATGTCAGCATTAGAATACACAGGAAATTGAATTTTGTATTTGGTTTCAATTAGCAAAGCATAAATTATATTTAATTTTATACACAGACTGAGTGATTCATTGTTCTGGAAAAGCTGGTACTTTCTGGTTCAGAGACTGGAAATGGAGAGTGGGTCTGTTCTGAACCTTTCTTGCTGTGCTGTCACTGCCTCCCCAGTGCGTCCCTGTCCCTCAGTGTGTCTGTACCTGAATGCTGTGACTGTCCTGAGCTGAACCCTGGCACCCCCAGCACTAAACAATAAATCATTGTAGCAGCTGCATTTCTCTGCTCCATTTCTCTGGGCCCCCCAGCAGCACCAACACCCCTGAGCAGGAGCCATAGCAGGACAATGCTGGCTGTGACCTGTCTGTCACCTGCCAGCCCTGCTGGCTGCTGGGAGCTGCCCCACGGGCCGTGGCCCCCACAGCCCAAAGGGCTGGGGAAGGCACCTGCTGCAGACAGGACCAGAACAAGGACAAAGACAAGGACAAGGACAAGGACAAGACCACCTGGGCCGCCTGCAGGTCCTGGTGTGGGGGAGAGCTTTCCTCACTGACCTCTCAGTTTGGGGTGCACTCCCCAAGGGAACAAAGAACAAATCCCAGAGCAATGCCTGGGAGAGTTCACTTGCTGCTGCTGCTTAAGGATAAATCAGTGGCTAATAAAAGGAGAGGGCTGAGAGAGGGCTGGCTGCCAGGCAAGAAATTAGGAGGAAAATTTTTTTATCTTATTTTGCGTGCACAGTTTCCTGCTTGTTTGAAAAAAGGTTATTTCACAGCATGGTCCTATTGTGCCATCTGATAAAAACCACGGAAAAACTTTTATCGACAAAATTAGGAAGTAGTGAACTATAAAATTGCTAATTATTTTCTAGTAAATTTACTTTTAAATAACTTTAGACACCAATTACAGGCACCATTAAGCACCATTAACACTGGGTATATTTACCAAACAAGGATGGAATACTTATTCAAATCAAGATAATTTTGGTGTAGATTCTGCTGTTTGGAAAGCAGCCCCCTCTCACCAGATACTTAAAAAGCCATCAGAAGATCAATTACACCTCAGGTTCCTCATCTTTGAGTTGAGGTGCGATGTAATTCAAGCCTTGAAGGAAGCGGCTGCGAGCAGGAGTGAGGAGCTGCCCCGGCAGCCCCGGGGCCGGTGCGATCCCCTCCCGCAAGCGCCGGGGAAGCGGCTCCCGCCTGATCTCGGCTGGTCCAGGTGCCTCTTGCAGCGCTTCCATCCCTGCTCCGGGCAGGGTTATCCCCCTGGCACACCGGGCACGGAGCGGCTGCCCCGTGTCCGTCTGTCCGCGGCTGCAGCCGGGGCCTCCCGCTGCTCTGGCCTTTGTCCCCGCGGACTCACATCGCTCTCCGAGCCCGCAGCCCGTGCCCCCGGAGCTGCCCGGCCGGGGCGGTGCCCCCGGAGCTGCCCCGCTGCCGGACACTGCCCCGGGCTGAGCGCCTCGTAATTGGAGGCTGTCAGGCCGCTGCCTGCAAAGCTGCTGCCCGCTCCCACTTTCCTGCTGTCATCTTTGACATCCTCATTATTTATTAACTGCCCGNCGGACGCTGCCGCCCCGTTGCCGGACACTGCCCCGGGCTAATTGGAGGTTGCCGGGCGGCTGTCAGGGCGCTGCCTGCAAAGCTGCTGCCTGCTCCCACTTTCCTGCTGTCATCTTTGACATCCTCATTATTTATTAACTGCCCGGTACCCAACAGGCTGCCAGTGATGCAGAGATGCTCAGATTATGCAGGTTCGATGTGCTGCCTGCCTCCAAGGTCACGTCCTCCAGGATGTCTTGCAAACCAGATTGAAGAGGTACCAGCAAAGATGCAGCATGTTCTGTATTGCTGATGCCAGATTTCAAACAGAGCCCTTTGAATAAGGATGACTTACTACACAGCATCATAGAATTGTGGAATTGTTTAGATTGGAAAAGATCATTAATCCACCCATTCCCCCAGCACTGCCAAGGCCACCACTCAGCAATATCCCCAAGTGCCACATCCACCTGGCTTTTAAATCCCTCCAGGGACAGTGATTTCATGGCTGTGCTGGGCAGCCTGTGCCTGGGCTGCACAGCCCTTTCCATGGAGAAGCTTTTTGCTAATATCCAATCCAAACTGGGCCTGATCCCTTGGCTGTCTTGTCCATGCTGTGTGGTGGCACTCAGGATAAGCTGGTCCTTAAGCTACCCCAGCACCAAGGTCAGACTGACAGGCCTGGAGCTCCCTGGAGGAATTCTGTGCCCTTCAGGACCCCCAAGGAAATCTGCCAGCCAGGTCCTCAGCAGCTCAGCCTGCCCTCCAGCCATGCAGGGACACAGTTCTGCTGAGCCCAGGAGCCCAAACACTCATTTTGGGTTCTCTGTGCCCGGGATGGGCTCTGAGCAGACGGTGACACCAGGCCCTGCTGTTCCCACTCCTGATGAGCTCGGAGCATTCTGCAGCAGTGCCAGCAAACACAGCCCAGAGTGTCAGGAGAGGGGACCCCAGCAGCTCTCCTGCTGTGGGACCAGGGCCTTGTCCTCACACCTGAGCCCAGGGGGGTGGCACTGTGGGGTTATTTAGCTGGGCAGGCTGTGACCCTGCAGTGACCTGGCACAGGAATCACCCTGAGCCCTGCCCCTGGCCCTGCACCCTGCCTGTCACCAGCCTGTCACATCCTGGGCAGGGACAGCTGAACAACCTTTCCCATCCCAGGTTCCCTGGGGCCCTGTGCTTGGGGGTTTTGGTTTTGATAACCTCAGAAACTCTCCCTCTATGAGTCACTTGCTGGGAAAAAGATATGACTAGAAAAATTTTGGTGCCTTTTAAGATGCTCTTCTAACTTCTGGTACATGAAGAAATATTTGAGGGTCACATCAGTATTACTTTATGCCACCAGCAGGGATATTTTGAAATTTTTAGCTGCAGTATAAGGACTAATACCAGGTACCAGCACTTGCCCATATGTACCCCACGCAAGGACAGAGGCTGACAGATGTACCTACAGATTAACAGATTTCTGCTTTCACCTCTGCTGTCCCATTGCCCCCACAGGGCCCAGAGGCAATAAACAATTCCACTGTGTGCACAGTCCTCAGGGAAATGGAAATGGAGGGAACTGGGTTTGTCACAGCACCTCATTAGAGACTGAAGTCATTATGTGCAGGGAGACGTACGGGTAGCTGAAAGACAGAATTAATATAGTAAGTAATCCTCTCCCTTTAGCATATCTTTCTGCATGAAATAATGGTTTAATGTCTAACTTTTCTAGGCACATGCTTTTCCTCATAACAAACACTTACATGAGATGCAGCTATTTATGTTTCAAGGCAAAAAGTGTGGAGTGTAATGGACTCTACTCTGACTATCCGCCCATGAAGAAATTTCACTGTATCACGGGAAATGAGGAAAAACATTTTATTTGGAGGCAATTTCTTTCTTTTTAAGCCATTCTTATCTTCCTGCCTTGTTCTCTGTTGGAAAGGCTGTTTGCTGGCTCTGAGCTGCCTCTCCTGTGTGTGGGATCCCCAGCAGGGATGCCCTTGGTGCTCTGAGCCCCCTCAGAGCAGAGAACAGCCCCGGGGGCTTCTCCTGCTGCCCCCAAAGCAGCCGTGGGTGGCACAGGGGTCAGCTCCAGGAAAGGGACAGGGCACTGCAGTGCCTGACCACGGCAGCCCCACCTCCACTGCTCCTTTTACCTCCCCCAAGGCTGAATCCAGAGCAGGGTGGGACAGGGATCTGCCTGCTCCAGGGGTTGCTGTCTCAGCCACCTGATGGCAGATGCCACCAACAGCCAGACCACGAAGGAGCAATGAGGTTTCCCCTGGCAGTGACACTGCTGAGCCACTCATCCAGATGATGCAGGAGATGTCTGTGTGAGGAAGGCAAACGGTACATCTGGCAATTTTCCACCCAACTGACAGAGATAAACAGTTATAAATATACCCCATTAATAGTGTAAGCATCCTTCAAAGCCTTTGTGGAGAGGCTGTGGGGCCAGCGTGTGGCAAGGACTGGTGCTGCAGCTGGGGACCTGAGCAGCAGGTACAGCAGAGCCACCAGGTACAGCAGAGCCACCAGGTACAGCAGAGCCACCAGGTATGGCAGAGCCACCAGGTACAGCAGAGCCACCAGGTACAGCAGAGCCACCAGGTATGGCAGAGCCACCAGGTATGGCAGAGCCACCAGGTATGGCAGAGCCACCAGGTGCCACAGAGCCACCAGGTACCACAGAGCCACCAGGTACAGCAGAGCCACCAGGTATCACAGAGCCACCAGGTACAGCAGAGCCACCAGGCCTGGAGCCCCTCACTAGCAGGGACAAAACGAAGGCTGGCAGTGGAAAGGGAGACACTTCTGGGAACAGGAGGAGCTGGGAAGCCATGAGTGCACCTGGCAGCACTGGCAGCCTCATCCTGTCAGGTGCCAGCCCAGCCCTGGCAGCTCAGCAGGTGCTCAGGTGTCCCACCCTGGGGACTGACATCCATCCCTCCCCCAGGGGACCCTCTGCAGCACAGCAGGGATGAACAGGCAGACCTGGCTGGTTTCAGCCCTAGTTCAACAAGAAAAGCTAATGGCAGGGTTTTGCCTTGATCTAAGAAAACTACTGCAGGATAAATTGCAGTTAATGAAAAGAGTGAGGAATAGGCAGGTCATGAGGGTGACCTTACTCACCCCTTGAAGGATTTTTTCTGAGCAGAATAAGCAGCTGAGAGCAAGTCCTTTGTGAAATCCAGCTTTTTCCAGGGAATCTTTGCATTCACATGACACGAGAAGCTGGAGGGCTGGATGCAGTGTCTGCATCAGAAACCTCTCCCTGTCCAGTGGAGGCAGAGGATGGAGAAATGCTTCATTTCCTCAGTGTTCCAAATCCACCTGTGAAGAAGTGTCTCATCACAGTTAATTCATGCTAATTTAATCTAATTTCCCAACACTGTGGCTGTCTGCTGCCCCTGTCCCCTGGGTTTGGAACCATGGGTTTGGGTGCTGCTGGAGCAGCAAGACTCCAGGCCTGGCTGGTGACAGGAGCAGCTCACAGCAGACGAACTCCTTGGAGCAGGGCAGGTGATTTATGGTGTTTTGCCCAGGCACTGATGGTTTTGACTGCCCTGTGGGCTGGCCTGTCTGTCCAGCAGATATTTACTGCCCTGCAAAGTTTCACTGCTCAAAGTTTGCTTTGTCCTGAAAGGCCACTGCATCCCCTGGGACAATTGTGCCATTCCTCTGTCCTGAGCACCAGCACAGCCCTGCCATGAGAGCAGGCTGCCCAGACACCCCATCAGTGACTGTGCAAAGAGGCTGCAACTGGAGCATTTTCCAGTTCACACAATCTGCCAGAGCTCACAGCAGAGGAGAGTCCTGCTGAGAGGGCCTTCACAGCTCCCGGAGAGCAGCAGCTCCCACGCTGGAGAGCAGGCACAGCAGCGAGCACCTGGCTCATCCCTTTGGTCCAGGGCCATCCCTGCATCTCTGCAATACAGAAAAACAGTTTAACTAATATTTTTTCCAGCAAGATCTAATAATAAAATCATAAGTCTGGTGTTTTCCTTCCAGATATGACAACTTACGTGGAAAAGTTGATTTGTAAGATTTACCATATTAGAATTATGCTCAGAAAGGAAAAAAAGCCAAACAAACCCAAGGCAGTGCTCTCAGAGACAAATGTTAGAAATCCTCTAATGCCCTGAGAACAGTGAGTTTTAACCTCATTCTCATATGGAAAATGTCTTTCCATGTAACTCAGAGGGAATGGCACGTGCCACCAGCCTGTCCATCTGTTTGCTCTCTTCTGCAGCAGCAGAACTCCAGAGCAGCCAGTCAGCTCTTGGTGCTGTCAAAACTGCAGCATCCAGTTGTTATTTTAAACACAGAAAAGAAGAGCTCACAGCAGAGTGAGCTGCAGCCCTGACCATGCACAGCTGGGCATCCTTGAGGGTGCTGCACACACCAGAGCCCTGCACCAGACGGGCAGCCCTGGTGGCAGAGGAGCCTCCTGCTCCCGTGCCAGGGAGAGGACAAGCTGTCCTGCACCTTGCTGTGGGAGGTTACCTGTGGGACACATCTTTGGCTCCAGCCGTGTGGCTGCTGGCCCAGCACGGTGCAGCCTGGCTGGAGATGGTGCTGGGGGCCTGGCTAAGCCAGGCTGGGGCCGTTTACACCGTGGGTCACAAGTTAAAGGCTGTTGCCACATTTCACCATCACCAGGCACACATCGGCTGCTGGAGCCACCCCAAGGCCACCAAGGGGCCCAGCTCTCTCCGTGGGTGTCGCCCTGGTTTTACAGGGCCCCATAAGTTGTAACACTGTAGCTGTAGTTTCCCATGCTTGTTTTGTAAACATGGTCCTTGTTTTCCTTAACCGGCTGGGATTGTTTTGCACTTGTGGAATTGTTTTTCATTCCTTTCCCTGGGGTGGAGAAAGATAATTGACCATGTCTTTGTCCTGTAAACCTTCAGGGGTGTTGACCCCTTTCACCAATCTTTGACTGTTCTTAGAACCCTATAAAAATAGGTAAATAAAGAAGGGCAGGGCTTTTGGTCAGTCCTGCCTGGTGAAACCACTGCTGCTCTGAGACCCGCGTGTTTCTTCTGTTGCCAACTAACCAACACGTGGGCACAGCTGCTGGGACTCAGCCCACACCTCCAGCACCTACAGCTCCTCTGCAATTCACCATCCTGTTGAGTGTTTAATGAGTTCATGTAACTTTTTGTCAAGCAGCGAGGAAATGTTTTCCAGGGAAGCCACTTGCAGCACATGCTCTGTGTGTAGGTTGGATGTTATGGAACAGTGGCTCTGGTGAATGCATTAGCATACAGCACTTCACTTACTCACCTAATCTGCATATTCTTCTCCGATGGAGAGGGAAACCTCCAGGTGCTGGTAGGAAGCTCAGGTGCCTGTGGCTCCTGGCGCAGGTGGGCAGGGGCAGGTGTGGGGCAGATGCTGTGGCTGCCCCATGCCGTGGGTCTGGCAGTGCCTGAGGGGTGCTGAGCTCCCCAGCCAGGCACAGGGAGTGGCACCTGAATGAGGCAGAGCCACCTCCTGCCAAAACCCTGGCACCTTCACCTCCTGTCCCCTGCCCAGGCCATGTGCTGTCCCCACAGGGGGACAATGCCAGCCCCTGTCCCACTGCCCTGGCCCCGTGAGGAGGACGGGCAGAGCTGCCCCACTGCTCCCTCCTGGGCTGTGCTCACAGAAAGACACACACATGCTTCTGGGACCCAGGCATTTTTTCATCTTGGCACAGAATTCTTCCAGAGATGATTATTTGAAAGATGAGTCACCAAATACAATAGCAAAGACACATCCTTGACTTACTGGCAGAGAAGGGATGTGACCAGCATTAAGTCTCCATGCAATGTCTCCATCACACAGTGTCTGGCGTTTATTCTAAACAGCTCTCAGTCTTGAGCAGAATTGTTTTTTCACATCAGAAATCCAGCTACTTTTTCATAAGAAATGCTCCTTAATGAAAGGAAAAGCAGACAGTGCTCATGGATGTAAAAATCATCCTAGCACAGCTCTGTGCTCTCTGCAGCTGCTGCCTGTTCCAGCCCGTTTGTAGGACACAGGCACACATGGAGAGCACATCGGTGTCCCTGCACCGGGGGTAGCCAGGCTGTGCCCCTCAAACGGGGCATAACCAGGACACCTTTGAACAAGGAGCTGAGGGGAAATAGGTACCAGCTCCTCCCGGGGTGAGTCCGTCTGGACACAAAAGGAAAATGTTTCACAATGAGGAGGCAGACACAGAATAATCTCGGCAGGGAAGGAGCCCCTCCCGTGCGGGAGCGGGGGCAGAGCCCGCAGCAGAGGCCCCGTCCCTCGGCCGGGAGGGAGCCGGGAGGAGCACGGGCTCTCCCCGGAGCAGGGGCTGCGGTTCCCATCGAGCAGGGGCTGCTGCCTGGTAGCCTACTCCAACTCAGCAGTGTCCTGACCTTGATGATGTTGGTTTAACTAGGATATGAAATGCAAATATAGCCTAAGCTCAGTAATTCTGGCGCCCAGCAGAGAGCCTGAAGGGTGGAACACTTCCCAGAAGGGTCAGCAAGAGCAGAAAAAATTATATAGAGCAAATAAACAGAATAAAAGGCATCTCACTTATCCTGGCGCAGAGGGCTGCAGCTCCAGGGGACTGCAGGAGATTGTGCTGCTCTGAGGCTCATCCTCAGGGACAAGCTGCTCGGCGGGAGACAGACGAAAGGCGAAGGGCAAGGAGTCAATTTGTTTTAAATAACTGCAAGCCGGGAGGAAGTCACCCCTGTTCTGCCTCTCGGCTGATTCTCTGCCACCCATCACCCCGCGCCACCGCCGAGGCAGATCCCCAGGGATTTCCCAGGATGTGGGGCCAGCCCTTCGGAGAGGGGATAATGTCAGATCCGCCTGGGGAAGGGAGGCAGCCTGGGGCCAGGGCAGCCCCCTCGCACCCACCTCCCCCTGCTCGGAGGAGCTGCTACCACCGGCCTTGTGGGGACCTGAATACACCCCAAGCTCCTGCTACCAGACACAAAAAAACCCTTGAACTGAACAGACTAAAATATCAATTTTCAAATCAAGGTGGGGCTTGCACGTTGTCAGTAATCTTCAGCAAAACCATGCAGAATGCTGATCCTGGCTCTGCGCTCCCCAGGCAGAGCAGCTGCCGCGCTGGTGGCGGGGTCACAGCCCGGCGTGTCCCGGCCCCGTGGGGATGGAGGGACGCTGTGCTGCCAGCTCCGACACGGGGCAGGGACACGACGGACACCAGCCCTTCCAGCCGGCTTTGCCCGGGACCGCCACAGCCCCAGCGGGTCCCCCGCTGCACCTCGGAGCGAGCCCGAGGGATGCTCACCCGAGCCATCCTCCCGCCCATCCCCACCCGGCACCGCTGCTGCAGCTCCCGGGGGAGCGCGGAGGGGACACGGCCGGACCGGGCACGGCTGGGCCGGCAGAGGGGACACGGCCGGACCGGGCACGGCTGGGCTGGCAGAGGGGACACGGCCGGACCGGGCACGGCTGGGCTGGCAGAGGGGACACCAGGGGCACCGGGGGCAGAGCAGGGGCAGGGAGGGACGGGCAGAGGCGCAGCCCTGGCCTGGGGCTCCTCCGGGCTCTGGGGCAGCCCCACAAGGCACGGAGCGGGGGAGGCTCAGGCCGGGAGAAGCACCCTCATTTAGGCATCGTGACTTTATTAAACATTTAAAACACAAAGTACAACATTTATTGGGAAGAAACGCTTTCCTACCAATTACAGTTAATAGGGTAAAATTAATGTACCAATTAATATGGCTGCTTCTAAACTTGGTCTAATATGTTAAATACTGTTCCTATCTCTGTAAATGCAGCAAAATAAAGTGATGATCAGGATAGGAGCTAATAAAGTTTTGCTTCTCTGTACTTAAACTATGTGGCATCACTGAGTTAAGGCACAGGGAAAAGGAGATTATTTAACATTTTAAGGTTTGTAAGACCCATAAATCATTTCATACATGCCATATTTGTTGAAAAGGATAGAATACATTCAATTTTACAGTATATTAAACTTCATCTAATTTGAACGTAAGAACAGACCAGCAAAATAAATGACCAATTTCTGAAGCAGAAATTACCATTTGGCTGCTGCCATTATGAAGCTGCTGGTATTTTATCATGTTCTTAACATAATATTGCTTGTCTATTGATGCATAGTTATAGTGCTAGTCCAAATTGGAAGGCGGTGAAAGAGGACAGTGCAGAGGGTTTTTTTAATAGGCGTCATTTGTCAGATGTTATTTCAGAGGTCTTTGCACTGATGATAATATGCAGATTAAACCAGAAGTAAATAGGGAAAAAAAAAGAAAGAGAGAGAGAGAGAGAAAGGAAGGCAGAAAGGGAATGAGAATTTCAGCCCATTTTGGCTGCAGCAGGTGGAGCAGCCCCGGTGGGGCCAGATAGCAGTAATTAATCTGGGTTTAAGGGTTTCTTCTGAAACCTCACGGTACCTGACAAAAGGAGATTTCCTTCCTTGCATCCCGATGCTGCGGGGGCCGCAGGGACCGTGGGAGCGCTGAGTGCCGGGGCAGCACCGGGGACGGAGCTCCTCCCGCCCAGCAGCCTCCCCCTCCTGCTCTCCCTGCACCATCCAGAAATCTGAGCACAAATAAAAATTATGTTTAGTTTGCAAAACAGGAGGAAGGTACCTCCATCCTCTAGAGTTCATTGTTCTGCTAGACTTGGTATTATAGTGGCAATATATTACAGAGAAGAAAAATCCGCTGGCTGCTGCCTCCAGAATGACAATGGAAACCACAAACATGCTGGAGCTGCAGCTGCAGCTGCCCAGAGGGACCTGCCAGGGCTCTGCGGGCACTGGGGCACCGGCAAGGGTGCTCAGGGGGCAGCAGTGCCACCCAGTCCATGGGCACAGTGGGGACGGCCACGCTCCGGGACGGGCAGGCAGGGACACAGCACCCTCGGTCACTCCTGTGCTCCTCAGCCATCCCGGGCTCTCCAGGCAACAGCTCCTCTGCCCGGGGCAGGGCACCGTCCCAGGGCACGGCACCATCCCGGGGCAGGGCATGACCCCCGGGGCAGGGCATGACCCCCGGGGCAGGGCACCATCCCAGGGCAGGGCATGACCCCCAGGATAGGGCACTACCCGGGGCAGGGCACCATCCCAGGGCAGGGCACTCCACTGGCACCAGGATCAGCCGTGCCCGCAAACAGAGGCAGTCACTGACCACTGACCACTGACCACTGACCACTGACCACTGACCACTGACCACTGCCCACAGTGCCTGCGCCAGTGCTGCCCACGGGCACAGCTGCAGAGCTGAAAACAGCTTCCTACCAAATGCACCCAAACAAGCATGACCAAGGTGGTTCGTTTGTATAAAGGACGATTGTCCTGACCCCGAATGCTCCCATTCCCTCCGGGCTGCTGCTGCCTGGGGCTGCCGGGACAGGGACAGGGACAGAGCAGGGGACAGGGACACCGGATCCTGCAGAGTGCCCTGCACTGGCACCGATTGAGAACCCCCCGAGTCTGGGTCTGCTTAAAGCAAATGAATTGCCCAGATATTAGAACTGGGATTGGGTTCCGTGCCTGCAAATCTGCACAGGGATATTTTGTGCTCTAACATAGATTTCAATTACTTCCCAACCTTCAGCGTGATGATGCGACATTATGCTCCACTGTCAGGGTTTGCCAGCATGCTCCCACTTTTATTTCTCCTGTTAAATATGGTCTTTGTTGCGCTTCATTGATCTCTGAGCATATTCTGCTGTTTACAACTTTGATAATCTTTGTGTAATCTTCAGGGGTAATTGAATTCTGACAAACATAGCTGAATTTTAAACACCACACAGATTTCAGTACATTGAAGAGCCATGATATGAAAGTCAAAACTGGAGATGGGGAGCAGCATTTGCTTTCCGCTTCTGTCCTGAACAACAGGAGCTGAGCCAGACTCAGAGCCAGGGACACGGAGGGCAAGTTAGGAGACAGGACTGGGGGTGGGGCCAGACCTAGCCCAGAGCTTAATCCCAAGTAGACAATATAATGTCATTTAATGGTTTTTTAATATACACCCCCAAGACACTTCTGCACTTGCACAAAGTCCCACAAATCCCACTGGGTCTACTCTGTTAGGATAGGATACAGTCAGCAGCTACCAATCTTCACTAAATACCTCGGGAATTGCCCATGTACAAATAAATTATTGTTTTTATGGGCATATATTGCGAATTAGACAAGGGGGAAAACGTTGCGGTTGGATTTTGATGTAGAAGGGTTTTTTTTGCAGAGCCCATGGGGCACATGCACAGCGCTTCCATAATCATTATTGTTATTTATTATTTGCCAGCCCCAGGAAGGTGCCCAGCCCAGCCCAGGCCAGATGGAGCACGGCTGGCACTGTGCTCCCCGTGCCCGCAGACCCCGGGCACGGCCCAGCCTCCTGCTCCTCCTGCTCCTCCTGCTCCTCCTGCTCCTCCTGCTCCTCCTGCTCCTCCTGCTGCCAGGACACCAGTGCCACGTCCCCTGCCCCAGCCTGTCCTCCTCTCCCCCCCACTGGCCCCCAGCTGCTGCAGTCAGGCACAGCCTCCCGTTTGGTGGCTGGAAAAACAGCTGTCTTGCTTGAGGACATCAGATTTTTGATGCATTTTCTACGAACTTTAATTTCCCAAACCCTCCTGGCTCAGGATGCAGGGGGACTGCTCAAGCACGCTATAAATTAGTATGCCAGCAGAGCTGCTCCTGGAAGGAGGATCAGCTCAGCCAGACAAGAAGGAGCCTCCAGAAATCTCAGTGCTGGAAGGGAAACCTTGCTGCTCTCCTGCTGTTTGTGCTGGAGCTCTGTGTCTCCAGTTTATTGCAGTAGCACACGACAGCCTCGGTGCAGCAAAGATTTTCTGCTGAAGGGTCTGAGCTGCACCGAGGGTCCCCACGCAATCGAGAGAAAAGGAATTAAGGGGTTGTCTGGTCTGAGAAAAGGGATATTGAGTCTAATCTGAGACGGTGTAATTTGGAAATCCAATTGCAGCTGTCCGTCAGCAAAGGCAGCCGCTGTGAGGGGAACCAGGAGGCTGTGGGGGACCAGAGCCCCCAGCACCCGAGCGGGGAGGGCTCAGCCCCACGGGACCCCCGGGAGCCCTGGGGAGCCCCGGGATGGTGCAAAGCCTCTGTCACCCCCACAGCCCCCAGCCCTTTCCAGGGGCTTTTGCAGAACCTGGCGCTGCCACAGGCGCAGGACAGCA
>VZTZ01008479.1:273372-283893 GCA_013400955.1 Drymodes brunneopygia | reverse complement strand
CCCCTCGCAGCCCCCAGCAGCCCCTCACAGCCCCTCGCAGCTGCCCCAGCAGGAACATCCCCCCCCCGGGCTGGGACAGACCCCGTGCCCGCAGGAGCTCCCAGGGAAGGCAGCACCCTCTGCTGTGGCAGGGGCATCCACGCCCCTCTCACAAACACCTGGTGGGCTGGGAAGGGCAGGGAGGGTGAGCAGTGATTTCCAGAACAAGCCCCTGACAGCAGCTCGGGAGGGGCCACCGAACAGGGCACACGTGGGCAGCACAAAAGCAAAGCCACCAAGAGGGGAGGGTGGCCTGAGCACCCCTCCCATCTCCTGGAGAAGCTGCCCTGGCTCCTGGGGGGGCGTTGGCTCAGGGCAGTGTGTCCTGCTGGGACAGGAGCAGGTGACAGCACGGGGCAGGGCAGGTGAGCCCTGCAGGACTGCAAGGTGTGTCTCAGCAGGTGTGCCCAAGCCAGCAAGGCTTTCCTGGGAGCAGCTGGGATTGCTGCATGCCCTTCTGGACGGTCTGGAAGGCAGCTGGAGGGTCCCAGGGGATCCCAGAGGTGCCAGAGGAAAGGTGCCAGGTTTGTGGGCAGCACCCTGACCTCCAGGTGAGGGAGGGAGAGCTCCCCAGGCAGTGCTGGGCAGCCCAGCTTCCCCTCACCTGACGCAGGTGTGAGAGCACAGGGGAGCCCCCACACAGCCCGGCCTGGGGGGCACTGGAGCCCCTCAGCACGTGCTGTTGCAAGGATGAGCTTTGCTGAATATTTCTGAGGAACAGAAGGTACCTTTGGGAGCCTTACCTGGGTTTTAATGAAGCTTTTTGCCATTGAATGTAAGTCAATTTTCTTGGAGTGATTACCCTGTCTCTGGAGGGTATTGTAGGAATAGGTAAGAACTAGAGAGGGACAGGAATAATATCAAGGACTAGAACAATTCTCAAATAAGAAGAGACAGAAAAACAAGGTAGAAACAGAATGAATAAATAATAAATGGTCTTCAAGAGACAGTCTGGGAGCTCCTCTTATCCCACTCTCATAAAACAGAGGAAATATGATGTTGAATTAAAAGGTGGAATAAAAGGTAAACACTTCCCTCATGTGAGCTGTAACAAGTGCAGGGGGCTCAGCCTGGCACTCCCTGGGGAGCTCAGCTCTGCCTCAAAAACTTCAGCCCCAGGATGCAGAGAAAGAGCCTGGGATCTGCTGGTGGCTTCGGTCCAGGTGCCAAACTGGCTCCCTCCTGCAGCAGAGGCATCTCCCTGAGTTCATCTCATCCCTGAGCTGATGAGAAACTCAGAGCTGGGGTTTCAGGGCTGAGATCCCTGCAGCTGGATGCTCTGCCAATGCTGCTGCTGCTGTGTTCCCACCCTGGGATCCAGATTCCATCCTCTGGATCTGCAGCTGGTCCTGCAGGGACTGTCATAAAGCCACAGGTAAAACACGGGAGCAAACAGATTTAAGAAGTGCTAATGCAGGAGGAGGCCACGAGCAGGCAGCTCCTGCCTCAGCCAGCCCTGTGAAGCTGGGATGGGACTTCAGGGAGCAGAAACTCCTCTCAGTTCCACACCAGAGAACGAAGACTTTTAAAATTCATAAAACAACCCAGACTGTAAGTTGCAAACTGCGGAGCTGCTATTTACATATATCACTGCAAGAAGCACAGTGCTCGTTATGAATTATTTAGCATGATGCACTCTCACACCAGCCCTGCTTGCTCTGTGGCCTCCTCTCAATTAGGCATTTGTGGCAGAGGGGTCAGTAATAACAGGTCACTTAACTGTAAATAAAAGTGACTCTGGGGGACATGCTGGAGTATTTATTCCAACTGTTACATTACTGTAAAAATATGTTTATGGAGATCAGCTCCTCACATGTTTCCTTGTCATGCAAAAAACGTGTTTAGCAAAATGCACCTGACACGTTTTACACCCAGCAGCTGTGGCTGTGCTGTGCTGCTGCTGCCCTGGCTGGGCACAGCTCTGCCACCTCGGGCTGCTCTGCTGTGTCCCCAGAGCTGGGACAGGGCTGCTGTGCTGTGTCCCCAGAGCTGGGACAGTGCAGGGGCTGCTGTGCTGTGTCCCCAGAGCTGGGACAGTGCAGGGGCTGCTCTGCTGTGTCCCCAGAGCTGAGACAGTGCAGGGGCTGCTGTGCTGTGTCCCCAGAGCTGGGACAGTGCTGGGGCTGCTGTGCTGTGTCCCCAGAGCTGGGACAGTGCAGGGGCTGCTGTGCTGTGTCCCCAGAGCTGGGACAGTGCTGCTGTGCTGTGTCCCCAGAGCTGGGACACTTCGGGGCTGCTGTGCTGTGTCCCCAGAGCTGGGACAGTGCAGGGGCTGCTGTTCTGTGTCCCCAGAGCTGGGACAGGGCTGCTGTGCTGTGTCCCCAGAGCTGAGACAGTGCAGGGGCTGCTGTGCTGTGTCCCCAGAGCTGGGACAGGGCCGCTGTTCTGTGTCCCGGAGCTGCTCGCCCTCCCCAGGCCAGCACGGAGCTGTGCCCAGGCTCGGGACAGCTCAGTTCTTGGCAAGTGCTCAGGACGGGCACCGTGCAGGCACGGGAGAGCTGCCAGGAGCTGTTACTAAAATGAAACATTTTGTGGCAAAGAAACAAATTTGCTGACGGTGAGTTTGGTTTGTCGATTTATTTGGCTTTCAAAAGGACCGTGTTTTAAGAAGTTTTGGTGCTTTTCCACCTGATGCCTTTAATGTTCTTAAAAAGAACAAATTCAGTAAGGATGTTAAGTTCTTCATTTTGGACCAAATTAAGCACTTCTCCATACAAAAAGACTGCCCTTTGTTCTGTGTTTTACGGTACTCTCTGCTTTGTAGAAGTTTTTGAGAAGTCATTTAATGTCAAGCCAGCGTTTCTGGGCTTTTTGAGCTGCAAACAAATAGAAAAATCAGGATTTTACCCCACTCCACAAGCAGCTCTCTCCCAGCTGGCAGCTCCTCCTCCCCTCTCTGCCTGGCACCCTCCATCCATCCCATCTGGATGGCTGCACCACCAGCAGGGCTGCACTGCAGCTTGCTGCTGCTGCCTGCCACGGCCACGGCCCCAGGGGACAGTGGGGACCCTGCAGCCTTCAGCCAGGCCAGGATCCCACTGGCCTTGGTCTGCAACACCCCACTCATTCATTTGCCACCAGTGGGATCAACCTGCACCAAAAGTGAAACTGCTGCCTCATGGAGCTCCACTGTCAGCAGGTGATGCTCCTGGGATCATCCTCGGGGCCAGGGGATGGACAGGAGCAGGGATGGGGGTCCCCAACACCCAGCATGTCCCTGTAGAGATGCACCCCTTGTCCCCAGAGGATGGGCCAGCCCAGCCTCGCTTTTCTCTGTGCCTCTGCAAAAGGCTCTGCATCTCAAATCCCATGGAGAGGCAGTAGCAGCATCTCCCTCCAGAATGCCAGGGCTGGCTGCTGCCTCCCTCCCTGGCCTGGCAGGGCAGTGGGGCTGGGGGCTGCCCTGCCACTGTGGGACAGGGCTGGGATCCCTCACATCCAGCAGCAGCCCCTTCCCAGGGCCCAGGATGGCTTTTCCCAGGAACTGTTATTAGCTCAGTATGGGGGGGGTGATAATAACCAGCCATTAATGGGAATCTCTTTGAGTGCCACTGTGTGGCAAGATCGTAAATTAATGGACGTTTCATTTATTGTCATTTTGTCCATAACAAGACGCTGATTTTCCTCCTGGGATAATGAAATTGATCTGTAAGAAGCATAAATCCTCCCCCGTGGTGTGGCTGGAGCAAGGTGCTGGATTAACAGGCTCATGGCAGAGATGTGAAAGCTCAGGAATCACGAGGAGCAGAGGAGAGGGCAGCTGTGCCAGGGGGAGCCAGGCTGGCATCACTCTGGCTCCTGTGCCACAGCACTCTGGGGCTGACAGCAGGCTATTCCAGGCATCAGATCAGGAAGATCAGAATATCCCTCTGTAGATTGTATTTTCTGTTCATGGAAGGTAATTTTTCAGAGGCAAACCAAAATGGTCCAGGACACTCCCTTGTCCTCTCCCCATCAGGGGTGTCCCAGGCAGATGTTGCCCAGCCTGCCTATGCCCCAGCAGCTCAGGATCAGCCAGGAGAGGGATTGATGGCTTCTGCAACCTTCACCTGGAGCATAAAACAAAACCACATTGAAAATTTATAGCACCCATTGAGCTAAAATGCTTCCTTTGCTCTGTGCTCCCTGCTGCTCCCAGGACCCCCAGCCAAGCACCTTCACTCAGTGGACAGGTCTGGCTTCACAACAGTGACCGCCTGGAAATAAAAATTAAGAAGTGAAAGTTTCTCATAATTAAGCCTTTAAATGGGAAGAGGAATCAGAGCCCTCGGGGTGATGAGCACCCTCCCCATCCCGCTGCAGGAGCTGCAGCAGAGCCACAGCCTGCTCTGTGTCTGTCCCGTGCTGAGCTGGCTGTGGTGGCTGCCAGAGGGCACTGAGCCCTGCAGTCACTGTCCTGTCACTGCTGGGACCCACTTCTCTCACCCTCGAGTGCTTTAACCCCCGGTGCCTGCTGGAGCCCTCACTCCTCACCCATTCCCTCTCCTTGCTCTGCCCTTCACAAAATGAGACACCCTTGCCTGGCTCAGGGCAGGATGTGGCACCAGGGAGGGATGGCAGAGAGTCCCCTACCCAAAAGGATCCTTCAACAGAGAAAGACAGTGGGGAGGAGACCCTGGGACCCTCTGCTGCTCCCAGGAAATCTCTGCAAAGCAGCAGAAAGGTGTTTAAAAGGCCTTACAGCTTTCTGGGCTTTTTCCTTGTGTAATTCAGCAGAGATATAATTTTAAATATAGCTATTTTTCTCACTCAGATATGAGAAATATTAACTGGCCAAACTTCGCTGTGGCTGTCACCATCCTTTTAGCAGTGTGATTGCCAGCAGGGATTTATCGTCCTCCCCGCACCTGGGTTATTTGAGTTTTGCTTTGCTGCAGGGCCAGGGCAACAATAAATTTCCTTCTCCTCTGGAACATGCTCTAACCTCGCATTTTCTAATAAAGTGTTAAACCTTGGAGCAACCACACTGGGCTGGTGCTGGAGCGGAGTTCCAGCTAAGCCGAGGAGCTGCCTGTGCCGGGCAGGAGAGCATCCTTGGGGCCAGGACATCTCTTCCCGCGGTGGCTGTGCTGAATTCCGGCTTCCTTTTCCAGGGAGAGCCCCTTCCCCAGGCAGAGGCGGTGACCGGCCTGTCCCCTGCAGCCACACCCAGCGCAGGAGGGCCCGAAGGCATCAAGAGAGGGTGTGCAGGAGAGCCCACCCAGCGAGGCCTGAGCAGGACAAAAAGGGACATCCCCCACCCTCCAAAGCGTGTCCCCAGGGCAGCCCCCTGCCCGCTCCAGCCCTCGCTCCTCCAGCACGGCAGGGCAGACCCCGGCCGGTGGTGCAGGGACAGCAAGAGCTGCTGGCATCGCTGAGCTCATCACCAGCACAGGCTTAGGCTGTTAAAGGGTCCCAGCCGGCAGCCACCGCCCCTCACCATTGCAGCCCTTCCTGCTCCTGGGGGGCTGCGGGAGAGGCTGCTGGGGCAGGAGGGAGGGTGAGGGGTGCGTGGAGCTCCTGCTGCGGGTCCATCCCAGAGCCAGAGGTGACTGCAGCCCCAGGTGCCACTGCCGGGGCTGGCTGGTGACTGCAGCCCCAGGTGCCACTGCCTGGGCTGGCTGGTGACTGCAGCCCCAGGTGCCACTGCCGGGGCTGCCTGGTGACTGCAGCCCCAGGTGCCACTGCCGGGGCTGCCTGGTGACTGCAGCCCCAGGTGCCACTGCCGGGGCTGGCTGGTGACTCACAGCAAGGGGCCGGGCTGTGCAGATATGGCTTTTCCAATATATTCTGTTTGGATTGGCAAGTTGGTCTCACTCTTTCTCAACTGACTGATAAAGCACTAGACAGGGGATTAGTCCTCTTGGAAGCTAAAGAAAGAGGTAATTTGGGTTGTTTATAGCCTGCAGGGGTAGAATCAAAATGTACAATACTGAGAGAGTCAAACTTTTACAGCGTATGGCAGAGCCATAACTCAGAGCAAGTATCACACATTACAGTCCTGTGAAATGCATTCCCGTGACAAAAGGCTGGAAAGGCAGAAAGAATGAGAGGAATTAATCTGTTCTTGGGACAAATATTGTAATGAAGACAGGAAATGCCAAGAAAATTAACCCCCGCCTGGTTCAGCACTGGAATTGGAGTGTTTATCCCTGAAGTCCCAGCTCTGTGCTTTGGGCAGCTCTGGGAACAGCCCCAGCCCCAGACCCAGCATCTCTGCGCTGTGGGCAGGGGGGAGCCCCAGCCTGACCTTGGCTTTTCTTCACTAAACGTGTAACAGCTTTCCCTCAACTGGGTTTTGCTGGATTTCCATAGCTATTAAATCTAATTGCTGAGATAGAGTTATAAAATTATAATTTTAACCATGCAATTTAGATGGAGTAACCGGTCGCCTATTTCTGTGATTATCCCTGATTATTAAATGAACAGCTGCCTCCAAATATGTTTGCAACAAACTAATTCAATGAGTGCATGTGCCTGAATATTCATGGCCCTTATTCGCAGCACAGACTTTTTCACTGTGACTTTAAAAGTTAATTTATCCTGGCAATTTAAATAAATCCACTTCCATCAGCCTTGGTTGGAGCTGCAGACTGTGACACCGAGTTTGGCAGGGGGAGGTGTCCCAGCCCCTGCCTCAGTGGCTGCTCACACTCACCCAGGGCTGCTGTCAGTTCCAGGCTTCTCCCGTGCCTTCTTTGTGGGTTTGACAACTCCTCTCTGCACAGAACTAACTCAGTGTGACACTGCACAGTCTGTTTGCTTTAGCTTTTCCACTCAAATTTGCAACCATGCCAGGCAGTCAGGCAATCCCCCCCCTCCCCAGCACTGGGATGTGGGTGCAGGTGGCCAGCACGGCAGCCAGCCCAAGGCTGCCCCGGCTGCTGGGCCACTGTGGGCTGGGGAATGGCTCCCAACAGCTGGCACTCAGCCTGGCAGCAGGAATTTCATTTTCCTCCTTGCAGAGGAGGTGCCTTGCCTTGCCACCAGCCAGAGTGAGGGGCAGGAGCACCCCGGGCAGCCAGAACTGCTCCCAGCCTGGCTGTGCCAGGGGGGCTGTGCAGCAGCCACGGGGCCCAGGCACCACAACACTGGGGGGCAGAGGAAGGCAATGGGCCAGGGGGCAAATGCCCTTTGGCATCTGGCCACTGTGGCCATCTCCTGTGGCCCTGGTCAGGGGCAGACAGCACAGACTGGGACAGAGCTGTGCCAGGCTCTGGCTCCACGTGGGATGATGCCACTGTCTCCAGCCTGGCCTGCAAGAACATTAAATGGATTTCTTGGACTTAAATCTCTGTGCACTCTTCAGAGCAAGCTGCACCACTACTGACCACAGGAGCATTTTAATAATAGCCACAGCATGATACAGACTGCTCAGAAACCTGGAAGTGCTGCCTGAGTGGGTGCCCAGGAACAGTTATTTCACCTGATGTTGATCATGGAGCTCTGCAGTTCCCCCTGGGCTCTTCCAGCCACAGTGGCAGCCTGCAGCCTCTGGACCCCAGCAGGAACCTCCTGCACTTGGGAACGTGCTGGGCTTTGCACACTTGCTGGAGAGAAACAGCAGCTGCTCAGGAGGCAAGCTCAGCTCCCAGGACACCTTTCTGAGGTGCCTGTTAGGCAAATGCTGGCAGCACATGCCCAGGCTCTCCAGGCAATCCATCCATCCTGCCCCTGTGGAAGATCAGCAGCCTCTCCACTGGAACAGGCACGCAGCAGCCTGGAACACCAAGCCCAGCTGGGGCAGTGACTTGTGCAACCTCTGAGTGCAACAGCTTCCTCACATCCCCCCTGACACGTCCTTTGGCAAGAAATCGCCATTAAAAAAAGGTCTGCTTAAAGCTTTTATTAAAAATGCAAGAAAAAAAAGGAAGAAAAGAAAAATCTATTAAAGCATTTGAAATGTAAAGTCGGGCTTTCATTTCAACAGCATCCCTCCTGCCTTTTGTCTCTTCCTGTACAGAGGTTTCACAAAAAGATCCACAGTTTGACAGATGTTCAGATAATATTAAAGAGGGCAACATCTGATTGTAGGGGAAAGGAAACAGTTCAGCTGAGCCAGGCCAGAGCTGTTGGACTGTGACCAGCTGTTCTGCAGAACCAAACATCAACAGAAAGGAGGGCTCAGAGGGGCCTGGCAGCCCCTGCTAGAGAGAGGGGCCCATTCCACAGCCTTCCCTGCTCCTCGAGCCCAGCCTGTCCTCCCAGGGGACATCCCTCCATCAGTGTGCCTTGGGCCCCCAGGTGCAGGGCCCTGGGTCTGGCTGGGGTCCCCCAGCTCTGCAGTGTCCCCCAGTTGCTCTGAGGGTGCCTGTCCCTGGGTGCTGAGGCTGCATCACCTGGGCTGTTTGTGATGGGTGGGCACAGGGACAGGCATCTGTCCCGAGAGATTGCCCTGTGCTGGGCTCTGCTTGTCCCTGGCATCACCCAAGGAAACTTCCAAGGATCCCCATGGAAACTCATCCCTGTGTACCAGTCCCTTTGGGAGAACCCAAACTGCTCCTCAGCCCCTGTATGGCTGCTCTCAGCCCTGTGTCCCTGCTGTGGGACTGTCTCCATGGGCAGGGCAGGAGCAGGTCCTGCCCTGGACCAGGGGCTTGGGGTCCCTGCCCAGGACCAGGGGCTCTGGGTCCCTGCCCTGGGAGTGAGGTTTGGCAGGGATGCCACTCTCTTGCAGCTGGGGAGGCAGGAACAGGCACCAAGGAGTGCTCCTGCTGTTCTAACAAGGAACAATAGATTAAAAAGCTAGTTAAAAATTCATCCAGGAGAGGCAGAGTTTCCCAAGCATATCAGAGTTAATATTTATAAAGGGGATTGTTGCTCACTCTCAATTATCCTAAAAGCTTGGTACAACTGATGCATTGGAGAAACCACGAGCACAGACATGTCAAGGGAAAACCATTCCCTGTGACCGCTAACAAAATGCAATCAGATCTGCAGCATGTGGAGCCAATTGATTTTCAACAAGTCCTACAATGTAAACAAATGATTGATTCTCAGTGCTTTCATTTCTGAGCCAGCAGCCAGACACCTCTCCAGCTCCCGGTGCAGGTGAGGCTGGAGGTAAACACGACTGCAGTGGGGCAGCTGCAGCACTTTCATCAACCAGAAAACAGCAGGAGCTTTGATTTTTGTTTCCCCAGCCCCTTAAGCAGCCACTAAATAATGAACAATTCCTCATGTAAGCAGCCCCCGATCATGTGAAACCCTTCTGCTGCCAGTGGTCATGTCAGACCACATTCTGCCTTCAATGGGAGGCAGGAGTTTTTTATTGCTTTTGCATTTTGCCTCCTCTGATGTTTCCAGCCTTGCTCTGATTTACTCGAGACAGATGAGACAGGAATTTCTCGGAGAGCTTTATCAATGCTCTGTCAGTGGCCGCAGCAGTGCACTGGTGTGTGTCTGTGCCAGCCCTGCAGGGGCTGCTCACACCCCTCCCCTCTCCCTGGGAAACCAATAATCCACACTCCACTGCACCGGTGCTGCCGGACCGTGCCCCTGGGCTGCTCAAATTAAACCTCAGCCCAGCCCTGCCAGACTGCCAGGATCAGAACCTGTCCCTGGCAGGGCTGGGCACCCGGGAGCTGCCAGAGCAGCTGCCAGAGCAGCACCCAGCCCCATCGGGGAGCCCAGGACACCGGGGTGCCACCCACGGGCACTTCTCCCTTCCCCCCTCATCCATGGCCCTGGGAGCACCCTCCAAACTCTTTTGGTGCCATGGAGGCACCAAGGTGGGGCAGTCTGTGCTCCCCCACCCTCCAAGCCCTGCTGGAATGCTGTTACTGATGGAGTGACTGAGGGGGAAAGTCACATTTCCATGAACTGTGGTAATTATTGCAGCAATAGGTATAAAAGTGCATTTCCAGAGCTCTACCACCTGCCTGTTTGTGCCTCGTGTGCAGAGTGATGAGCTGTCTGCTGCTTCTACAGCAGAGGGTCCCGAGGGTCCCCAGGGAGGAGGAGCCACTGCCCCATTCCCAGAGCCCCTGGGAACAAGGGCCTGGAGCTCTTCTCTCCCAAAGGTGCCAGCCCTGGGGTGCAGAGCTGCTCTGGGGTGTGCAGAGAGTGCTCTGGGGTGTGCAGAGCTGCTCTGGGGTGTGCAGAGATGCTCTGGGGTGTGCAGAGAGTGCCCTGGGGTGTGCAGTTCCTTCCCTGGGGTGTGCAGAGAGTGCTCTGGGGTGTGCAGAGCTGCCCTGGGTGTGCAGAGCTGCCCTGGGGTGTGCAGAGATGCTCTGGGGTGTGCAGAGCTGCCCTGGGCTGTGCAGATACTTCCCTGCAGAGCCGGAACAGCCTGGGGCTGCTGCCTTGGGTGTGCACCTGGGGCTGCAGCTGCCCTCTGGCCACAGGGCTGAGTCCTTCCCAGGAACAGCCTCCTCTTTCCAGAACTCTCCACGACTGGGCATTCATGACCCCCCCAGGGGGGGTCCCGGAGGTGGCAGAGCTGTGGGGTGTCCCCCAGGAGGGGTCCGAGAGGGGGGAGAGCTGGGGGGTGTCCCCCCGGGG
>VZTZ01008479.1:157058-273335 GCA_013400955.1 Drymodes brunneopygia | reverse complement strand
CCCGGAGGTGGCAGAGCTGTGGGGTGTCCCCCAGGGGGGGTCCCAGAGGTGGCAGAGCTGTGGGGTGTCCCCCCGGAGGTGGCAGAGCTGTGGGGTGTCCCCCAGGTGTCCCCGTGGTGGGACACAGGCTGAGGGGAGGGTTGCAGGTGCCGGGGCTGCGGGCACTGAGCCGCTCCTGGCGCCGTTCCCGTGAGTGGGCACAAATCCTTCCTAAAACACAAACAAAGGAGGAGGCTGGCGTGGGCACTGGCAGATTCCTGCACACAGAGGGACTCCACCAGGGCCAGGAGTGTTTCTGTTTAAAATTAAAATGGTCTTTTCAAAGCAAATTAAAACTCGTGAAAGCAACCATGAACATCTGTGATCTCCTCACAAAGGCCTTCCTGGCTATTTTGGAAATTACCCTGTGCCCATTATAGTATCAGCATAATTCTGCCTCTTTATTTCAAGCTTGCAGGGTATTTCTATTTCAAATAAGTTTTACAGAGTTCAAATGTGAATCACAAGCTGTTTTTTCTGCTTATGTATTAATTGCATGTGTGTGTCCAGTGCTAAGCCTTATTGCCATGTAATTTGTACAACGTAATTAACCATGTAGAAACCATATTACGTTGTGTTTGGAAGTGTTACATCCAGTTAATCTAATTGACTAATAACATGTTTTCATTTAGCAGCACGTACTGTATTTCCAGTGATTGAATTAATGTCATGTTAACGGCTGCTTTTTGCAACAACATTTGGCATAAATTGCATTAAAAATTGATGTTCGTACAAATGTATTTTGAATACAGCTCAGCATGTGGCCTGGGAAAACACTCCTGCTGTTTATTAAATCAGCTCCACTTAGGAGTGCACTGCGAGGCACAGCAGCCCTGCTGCCCTGCCCGTGTGCTGGGACCCCCAGGACCTCTGTCCCCTGTCCTGCCCCGGCTCTGAGCCACCCCAGCTGTGTGACAGACTCCTCCTGCCCCCCTGGGCTGGCAGTGCCCAGCGTTACAGCTTCCCTGCCTGGGCTCCTGTGCCTGGTTTTCAAAGGACTCTCTGTTGATGAGGCAGTGGTGAAGCTGCAGGCACGGGTGGAGGCTCAGCCCCCCCGGCTGCACCCGGCCAGCCCGCCGGGACAGGATGGACACAGCCACCTCCTTCTGTCCCTGCCCTGCTCGCAGGTGTCCCCAGGGAGCTGGATCCATGCTCCTGTAGCCTCCCACTCACCTTCATCTGCTGTGGGAAGCAGCTGGGAGTGCCGTGCCCAGAGCACTCCCCACAGCTGCCCCTCTGCAGGGACCAGGACAACGGGCAAGGGCAGAGCCACACAGCCAGGTCAGCGGTGTCCCAGTCGGCGACCACGAGCCCAGTGAAGGAGCCCAAGGCTCTCCCTGTTTCTCTTTGATGGATAAAAAAATCCTGATTTTTTAAATTCTATACCTGTCAGTATTCTGTTTCTGCTGGGATGGAGAGAGTTGGTTTAAGGTACTTGTGAAAGCAAAGCTAAAAAGGAACAGGAAAATTGTTGGTTGTGGTGGCACTTGTCCAAAGGCAGGAAAGCAGGCAAACAAGGCACAGATATATTTGTGCTCACAGCAGCTTGATGTCTTGTCTCCCCACAGACATTTTCCATGCCATTGCAAAACTGCCTTTTCCCCACCTCTATAAGCACCATTCCGATCGACTGGAGGGGCTGTAAAAGACACTACAAGTGGTCTGTGAGCCAGGGGGGGCTCACAGCTTTGTGGGGGAGAGAGTTTCCCTTCCTTGGTTTGTTGCCTTCTCTGCAGGCTGTACGGGCTCCATTCTCCATCCCTCCTGCAGTCGCTGCTGATCAGCTCCCCGGGTGAGCATCCCGGCCAGGGGCACTCCCAGGAGCTGCACCGCTGCTGCCGCTGCACAGCTGTGACCCTGCAGCATCCTCATCCCGCGGGGGAGCAGCCAGGAGCCCTTCCCGCCTGTGCACCGCGAGGGAAGCAGCGTCCTGCACACCCTGCGGGAATGGCAGAGGTGGTGGGGAAGGCAGTGCGGAGCAGGACAGCACAGAGCAGCAGGGAACAGCCTTTGCCTCCCCGCACGGGGCGGCTGAGCGCTGGAGATCAGCCAGGAGTTCAGCATTCAGCCAGGAATGCTGCCCTCAGAGGCTGAGCCCTGTGCGCTTCAAAGGCAGAACATGGACTCAAGCTCCACCCTAGAACCAGCACAAAGAGGAGGGCCAGCCCTGGCTCATGGCCAGGGACCTCATCGGACCCCAGAGTGTTACTGCATCCCACCGAAGGTCTCTGGAAACAAAAGCATAACCAGAAAGAAGCTTAAATCACAGAACCTCAGAGCAATTAAAAGTCATGTTCACACAGAGCCATTAGTGCTGATTCTCACACTCTTTACATAGGAGCAGCACATAATAATCATCCCCAATTAAATTATGCTTCTCCAAGGTGCATTAACCACTTTTATCCATCCGATTAATTGGACGCATCTCTGCTGCATGGAGCAGTTACACCACTCCAGAGGGAAAGCAGACAGTTAATAACACCTGCTGCTGTGGTGCTAATGCAGGAGCACTGTGCTGTCAGACCCACGGGCACATTCACTGCAAGATTTCCAGCCAAACACAGCTCTGTGGCTCCCTGCTCCTGCGCTGCCCTGTGCTCTGTTCACTCCTGTGACACTCCTGTGTCACTCCTGTGACAAGGGGATGCACCCCTGCCCGGGCTCCACACCAGCACTTGGATCTTGTGTTCCCTCCCTCCCAGGACACGCTCCTGGTGGTTCTGTGGAAATTGCAGATGGCCCAATTTGTGCAGGAAGAGCTGACCTGCTGCCATGACTCAGGGCTGAGAGTTCAGTTACTTGAGAGGGAGGTGTGTTCCCATGCAAATTCTTTGGGCACTCAGTTCTTCAGACTCCGTGGTGAGAAATGAGGGCAGATTCCTCACATGCAGCAGAAGTGATGTTTGTGCAGCACAGCAGCAGCAGCAGGGCATCATGCACCTGAAATACAGAGGATGGGACACCCCGAGGTGTGTGATGGCCTGAGTGTGGCTGCAGAGAAGGCACAGACACGAGGGCAGCTGCACCTGGGATGGAGCCCCAAGGTGCCTTCCCACCAAAGAGGTAAGAAGATATCTTTAAAATAATTGTCTGCTGACCTTGGGGCTTTGCAAATCAGGTCAATACATTCCATGAGTCCGACCCCCTTCTCATGATTGCATTTCCTCTTTGGGACATCCCTTGCAGACTGAAGTAATTCCCCTGTGACAGGAGGCAGTGCAAGCATGGAAACAGCCCGGTGCCCCCAGAGCAATGCACGCACGGACCCCAGGAGGTGACATTGGGGAACAGTGAAACTGGGTGGGCACTGGAACGTCACCAGGGTCCCTAAAGCAGAAACATGTTGAAATGAGCAGGAATGGGATGGAGACTCCCACGTCTGAGAGGCAGAGGTCTGTTCCAGGAGGCGTGATGAGTCTCTGGTCTGTGCTGGAGGGGAGCTGCTGGCATGGCAGGGGTGAGTCTGTGTGTGCTCCCACGTGCTGCAGGGGAGGCAGTGAGAAAGGTTCTCACTCTTTCTCTCTGCAGGCATGGATGACATACCCTCAGGAGCATGCAGTTATCAAAATGTTATAAATTGCTGCCTTTTAAATAGTGTGGTAATTTGCTAGTCCATTACAGGAGGACTTGTAGGATACAAGGAGCACGCTATGAAAAATTAAGCCTCCTGCGTCACCGCTGACCTCCGCAGCTGAGGTGCTCTCAGAACTGCTCCATTATGTCAGCCTGCCCTGAGCAATTAGCCCCCCGTCAGCACTCATCAGCGTGTCACCGTGCCTCAGAGCACAGCGGGCCTGGCACTTCCCTTCCCCAGCCATTCTCTGGAAGTTCCAGTCCCCGCTGCATCGCCGCTCGCCTCCGGGGGGAGGTCCCAGCAGGGACCCGCGGGCTCCGCGGCCACCCCTGCTGCTGTAATTAGCGCGTTCGTACAGCCGGCACTGGGAGCTGCACCTCCTCATTTTAGCCCAGCAGTTTCACTCTCAGCCTTGGGAGCAGCCCTTTCCTGCGAGCAGCAGTGTTTGCAGGGCGGTGCTGCTGCCCGGGGTCCGTGCCGGGGGCCGCCCGCTCCAGCGCCGCAGCTCTGAGGCTCCCCCGCGGCACGAGTGGCTCCGGGGCTGCGACAGCCGCGCTCCCCCTGTCCCCTCCCCCTGTCCCCTCCGGGGCTGGGACAGCCGCGCTCCCCCTGTCCCCTCCGGGGCTGGGACAGCCGTGCTCCCCCTCCGGGGCTGGGACAGCCGCGCGCCCCCTCCGGGGTTTTGCTGCCTCGTTCAGCTGGACGTTCAGCTCACACCAGGAGAATTATGTCTGTTATGCCAGTTCTGTACAAGGCAAAGGGATATTTCTCCTAGCCCATGTTTAATTTCTCAGCCTAAATCCCTCTGAAACGAAACTTCCCCTTCTTTTTATGTGCTTAGATATTTTCTCACAAGTTGCAGGTGAAATCCATGTCCTGGCACACCCATAAAAGCAAATGCAGGAGGGATGTGTCCTGGCAATATACACATCATCCCTGGAGATAAATATTTTCTTGCTGGGGAGGAAATGCACAAACACCAGCTACTATTTTTTCTCCATACGTATACACCTTTCAGAACAAAAATAAACATGACATGCCACTCCCAGGCTTTCTGCCCAGAGCCAAGGTGACAACCAGCAGTTCAGAGGAAACTTGCACACAAGTTCCACTCAGCCAGCTCATTAAAAACACATCAGGGAACCTCCAGTACCCTGGGAACCCCCGAAGCAGTTTCTGATCCTGTCACACACACAGAGCACACGGGCTGCTGTCGTTCTGCTCTAGCAAAACCCCTCAAAACGGGAAATGCAGGAATGGGTGGCAGCAGCATGGGGCCAGAGGCTGGCACAGCCTGGCAGGGACCCCTCAGGCGCCACCCAGCACGCCCAGGCACACAGGGCACCCGCTCTCCTCCCAAGGATGAGCCAACACCTCCACCGTGGGTGGCTGTCCTGGTCCCCGTTGGTGTGGGACAGCTGTGAGCCGGGGCAGGACAGCACTGGTTTGCATCCTCCACATCACATTCCTCACAGGAACACCATCAGGGAGCTTTGTGGGATCGTGAATATGAATTGCTTTGACCTCACTTAGTCTGATATGGTAGAGTATTAAATCTCTATTTTTCAAGCATTAAGCCTGTGTAATAGAAGGATGCTGTGAGCAATTTGCAGTAAGATGAAGGGATATTACTGTCCTGGGAGACAGACAATCCAACCACATCCACAAATTGATAACAGAGATAGTGGCTTAGGTTCATGCTAGCTATTAATTAAGGGCATGTTTTATGTGGAAGACAATACCAGCTTACACTGGCAGGTACTCGCTGGCCTCCCCTCCCCCGCGGTGAGCGGCGCTCCCGGCGCTGGAGCGCAGCCAGGTGGGTTCACACCTTGCTGAACCACGGTTCACACGAGTACATTTGAATCCCTGACAGGCAAAATTAATTTCTCAAGCCTTTAGCATTGGCAGCTTCAAGAGTGGCTGCTGCGGCTGAGGAGCGGCCGGCGGCTGCTGGGAATGTGCCACGGGAGCAGCGAGCCCGCCCTCCTTCCAGGGACAGCCGGAGGCTGGGTCAGCCCAGAGCCCCAGGCTGCCGAGAGCTCTGTCTCTGGCTGCTAACGAGCACCAACCGCGTCCCGGGCTCTTCCTCTGCCCTCAGAACTCACTGCCTCGTTAGCGTGCTGATCCCCAGCTCCCAGCAAAGAAATCCAATATCAGGTTTCTCTCCTTCTCTCCTCTTGGCTGTGGCAGAATCCCACTCTGCTGTTTCCCCTCTCCCTCTTGGTGCTCTCAGCAGGCTCACACTTCCCAGCCCCTGTGGCAGGACTCTCCTCTCACATCCACTGATTAACTTAGGATGATTACACAGCCACTAGTTTTGTCCAAATTACCAACAGAATATTATCCTTTTACAATCTTTTGCTCCTCACCCTGGAATTTAGCAGCAAGCCTGCAGGATGCCCTAACAGCTGACCCCATACTGGCACAAAGGACCCACTGCTGCTGCAGCTTTGCTCAGCAAATCCTCTCCCCAGCCCCAGACAGCTCCACCCAGCACGGTGAGCCCAGGCAGGGTCACACCCTCGGGAGTTCACAGCTGCCCATGGCACAAGGTGAAACCTTACAGAGGGCAAGAACCAAGAGACCCCAGCCAGCATCCCCAGAGCCTGCCCAGCCCTGCACAGCAGGTACATGGCAGATCCAGAGCACCAGCAGTGCCACAGTGTCCAAGGGCTCCTCTGGGGAGGGTCTTCCCAGCAGGAAGCTGCAAAGCCAGACAGTGCAGGTCAGCCGTGGAGGAATGTGTGTAATACTGGAGAAAGCAGCAAGAACATCATGTCTCGTGAATAAATTAAAGCATCCCTTTTTATGGACAGACACCTGTGGAAAAGAACACAGATAAGCCAGGGGGCTGGTCTGGGGAGACAGAAGAGGTTTATTTTTTGATTGAAGTTTGATTGATGAGGTGGTGGGGACAGGAGATGGCTCCAGGCTCCTGCTGTCACACTGGAGCCCCTGTGCTGGGCCACAGGCAGGTCACACACACCTCTCTGGAAAACTGCTCAGAGATGGGGGAACTCTTGGCAGGAGGCATCAACCCTTACAAACGATGACAGCTCCCTTCAGGCTGTCCTGGTAAAGTGCCTCCTGGCCACTGGTTCCCAGAGACATCTGTCATCCCTGGGCTGGACAGGAGCAGACCTGCTTGGACATCCCCAGCTGAGCAGAGCAGGGACAGGCAGGCAGGGACCTGGGTAGGGGCTCTGCTGGTCAGTGGTGAGAAATGGAAAAATGAACCAAACAAAGGGAAAGAAGGACAAGCTGGAAGTGAGGGCACTGAGGATGAAAGGAGCAGCCGTCCCAGCAGGAGAGGTCACAGCCTCAGATGTGTCTGGCCACGAGCTCACCCTGTCTGCAGGGTCTTCTTGGAGAGCCCAGTGCAAACGTGCATCAGGAGCCAAAACACGTCCTGGGCTGAAGGGCCCCTGTGCCCAGCGAGTGTGGGAAGGTTGGTGCCCTCCCACTCCTGGCACCTGCAGGAAGGTTGGTGCCCTCCCACTCCTGGCACCTGCAGGAAGGTTGGTGCCCTCCCACTCCTGGCACCTGCAGGAAGGGTGGTGCCCTCCCACTCCTGGCACCTGCAGGAAGGTTGGTGCCCTCCCACACCTGGCACCTGCAGGAAGGTTGGTGCCCTCCCACACCTGGCACCTGCAGGAAGGTTGGTGCCCTCCCACTCCTGGCACCTGCAGCCACAGCCCCGCTCTGGGCCCGTGTCTGTGGCTCCAGCAGCCCAGGCTGCCTCCTGCAACCCAGCTGCATGTCTGATCTTGGGTGAGAAATTTCTCTTTATACCAGGCTGTCTATTCAAGTCATAAAAACAGGCTTTTTTTCCTTCTGTAAGTGCAACACTTTTCATATTTTTACTTCCAGCTGTCTAGATAGTATTTCACTTTTTTCATTTCTAGTACTCGCTCTCAGTTATTTAATGTGAATTTCTAGGGCATGGTGCCCTTAGCAGACATCAGAGCAATATAACACAAGAAATCAGATATACACTGTTCTAGGAGAAGGCAGGAACAAAAAGACAAACTAGGCTCTTAATACATATGGTGCTTTTGATTCATGGAATATAGGAAATTGTATTTGATTATATCTGTAATGGATCCTCATAACTTTAGATTAGGGTTATGCTGATGGCCCAACTAATGGACAGTTTACTGCAGGAATAGATTTCATCCTATCATATTTTTTCCTGATATCAATTACTTGGAATGGTTAAATGTCTCATTTCTGTGGATGTTTATTGCTTAATTTTCCTTTCTAAGAAAAGCCTACATGCACACAATGCCCTGGTGCTCCTCTTGCAAGGGGCAAGGAACTACAGGGCTGTGCTCCTGTAGAAACTCCCATCATCTCTGGCTGCACAGGAGATCCCCTCTGGATGGTCACAGCTGCTGGCACCCCTGTGGCACTCAGCTGTGAGGGAACACAGCCAAAGTTCCCTTAGCAGGCATATGATGCTATTGGGAAAAAAAAAAATTAAAAATGAAAAGACTTATTAAATTAACCTGTCTCAAAAGCCAAAGGACTGTGTGGGATTGCTGGCACAAAATCAACAGCAGAGCTGATGATGAGAGAGGTTGGAACTAAAGACAGTTTGGTGGAGAGAATCTCACTTGCAGCCAACTGAAATGGTAATATTATTAATAACAGCAACAGTAATAATAACAATAATTATAAATAGTATTTTAACAACAGTTATTAAATAATGATATGATGAAACCCTGAAGAGAAATGCTTGTTTCACAGTAAAGAGTTTAGGAGGCTGTGGAGGCTCCAGAGATGCTACTTTTTGATCCCAGAGCCAGAGGGCAAAGAGGCTAGTGGATTTTTAATTTTTTTTTTTTTTTGCCTAGCTGTAACCGCACCTGAAATCCTCTCCAAAAAAACAACCTGAAACAAACAAACAAACAAACAACAAACAAAAAAAACCCCCAAGAAATATAAAACCCCTCAAAACATAGAAAACTTCTAAACAAAGAACAGTAACAGAAAGATCCCAAACTACAAAAAAACTCCCAACAAACCAAATAACAACAACAGAAAAACAAACCCCCCAAAACCCAAACTTGCAGAGAACCACACCACCTCCGTCCCACTTTAAACAGAGCTGCTGGACAACAGGGATCTCAGAATGGTCTCTGCTGTTCACCTTACTCAGGTGTGCCTTGCTGCACTGCCACAGGAGGGCTGCGGGGCTGATCCCCCTGAGGAGCAGCAGCCCCGGATCGGGGCAGACACTGAGCGTCGCGGGGCAGGGGACACAAGGGGACACAAGGGGACACAAGCTGCACATCCCAAAGGGAATTTTTACTTTTGCAGCCTTCAGCTGAGCTCTTCCATTTGCCCTGCATGCCGAGCAGGGAGGGTGCTGGGGCTCTTCTGTCCCCGTGCGTTTCGCTGCCGCAGCCCCCAGGGGAGGACAGCGCCTGGCAGCGGGGACACGCGGTGGCCCTGTCAGGAAGGGCGCGGTGGCCACAGCAAGAGGCGTTTCCTGCTGCGGGGTGGGATCCGTGCATCCTGCTCCTGCCTTTTCCTGGAGCCTTTTCCCCCAGGCTTAGTGGCAGCCCCAGCCTGAGCTGCAGCCCCCCGGGAGGCTCGGGAGCCACCCTGAGCATGCAGGCTGCTCAAGGACACAGCCAAGGCAGGGGACATAAAAAAAACCATCGCAGGGGACATCGCAGGGGACAGGCCCTCACAGGGCTGGCAGCCTGTGAATGCCAGGCCCCCTCAGCTTGCTCGGGCACACTCATCCACATACAGGTGGCATGTTATCACCACTTCAAGAAGAGAGCTGGCTCCACTTATTTTTTTTTCATTAAAATGCAAATTAATTTAATAAAAAGTGGAATTGTAAATTAATGAAGCGCTTTAAAATTCTACATAATACAAGGCTAATACTTACTCTATAGTATTTCCTCCAGTTAATACCACTGCTGACTCCTGCAAGTGTCACCAGCCCCACCAGTCTCACCGGCTGAGATGGGGTCAGAGCTTGCAGAAAGGGCACAGTGCCTTCATACCCCGGCCCAGCTTCTGGGGCAGTTCCCAGCTCTGTCCTCCTCAGGAATCTCACCCTGCAGTGCCTGCCTGCACCCTCGGGCCGAGGCACTCGGGAGCAGAGACTCTGCCTTCCCTCTGAGAACAGCAAAGGATCGCTGTGATTTACTGCAGCCCAGCAGTTCACACGGGGATTGATTGAAGGGGCCGCTGCCCGGAGCAGCCCCAGGGAGGAGCCGCCCTCCCAGCGCGGTCAGCTGGAGCAGCGAGCGGGGCTGCCTCGGGCTCAGCTCCCACGGAAACTTTAGGGGTATTTGCACTTTAGAGACTGTGGATCCACACAGGGCTTTTTTCTTTTTCTTTATTTTTACCCCAACACAAAAAGCCAGGTTAAGGTTTTGACTCCAAAGCCAATCTGCTCTGGGGGATTGCTCTGCACACAGGGCTGCAGCCAGACATCCCCAGTGTGCTGCCATTGCATTGATGAGCACTGAGCACGGACCCCCTCACATCTGGCCGGGCTCTCAGCACCTGCTCTGTCCCCAGCACTGCAGGAGGGAGCAGAGAGACAGGCGAAGGCTCCCTGGCAAGGCTGGCAGGGGGCAATTACTGCTCAGGACCGCCTGTCCTCAGGGCAAACCTGGCTCAGGAAAACGAACATTACCTGGAACATACATGTGCAAGGCTTGTTCTCTACATCTTCCCTTTCTAACGTCTACTTGCATGGAAACACTGTAGGAGATCCATCCTTAGAAAATTCACCCTCAAAATAAAGTAGAACCAGAGAAGCATGCTAGGAAAATAGAGGGCAAAATGAATGAGGTATTTCCAACAGAATCTATCCCTCCGGACTTACAGGTCCACGTCTGAGCTCATCACCTTCTGCTTTTTTTATAGCAAAAGGAAAGAAAAGAGAATTCTGAGAATAATTCAATTCATCCCCAAAGTAAGCATCTCAATTATGTCGGTAAAACACCAAAATCCGCCCTTCCCTCTCTGCTGGTGATGAAGTGTCCAGGCGGAATTCCCTTGGAAAGGTGGCACTGGCACATCCAGAGCTGGGGACAGGAGTCCTTCCTCTCCCCTCTGCTGATGGGAGCCTGCCCGCCCCGCAGAGCCCGGGGCTGCCCCAGCCCCGCTCCCCCCGCGCAGGGACCGCTCCGTGCCGGTGTGAATCACCCCGCACTCCTCCGCTGCCGCGGCTGCACCGCACATTATCCCTTAAATAAAGCTCGCCCACCCTATTATTGTAATGTCAGCCCTGAACCCGAGATAAGCCCTACAGACAATTTATAATTACACAGCAATAGCTCTTCCACGCTGCACGGAGGGGCCATCGAGAGAGGATTTAGGTCTTTCAGGGAGCCAGCGTTTGACAGGTCTCTGCGGTTATTTCATCCTGACAGCTCCTTGCCACCCGGCTCCTCCTGCGACGGCACACTCGGGCTTTGTTGTGCGATCGCAGGTGAAGAGAGCACGTAATGGGCAATAATTGCGGGCGATTACTGTTTACTTGTTAACTCTGCTTGGCAGAGCAGCTGTGATGGACACAGGGACTGGAATATTCCCTTTTATCGCCTGTAGCACTGACAGTGAACTGGTGCTTAATTCAAAGGCTGAAATCTATAAAAAATAAGACGAAACCCATCATTAAATTTCTCTTAGTGGCTATGTGCATAATTCATCCAAACACCATCAAATATAAATGGCCTCGTGTCAGGCTGAGCAGTGCAGGCACAGCACATCCCGCTGCTCCAGGAGACAGCGCTGCCAGGCAGCGCCCACCGCAACGAGCGGGGCCCTTCCCCTCCCAGGCTCCCTGGCAGGGCACGGCCGGCTCCTGGCAGCCCCTGGCACACGGGGCTGAGTCCTGCCCGCAGAGCCCCGTGCCCTGCCCTGGCACACCGGGCTGTCCTGCCCGCAGAGCCCCGTGCCCTGCCCGCAGCGCCCCGTGCCCTGCCCTGGCACACCGGGCTGAGTCCTGCCCATGCTCCCTGGCACACCGGGCTGAGTCCTGCCCGCAGAGCCCCTGCTGCCCGGGCACACCGGGCTGAGTCCTGCCCGCAGAGCCCCGTGCCCTGCCCTGGCACACCGGGCTGAGTCCTGCCCGCAGAGCCCCGTGCCCTGCCCTGGCACACCGGGCTGCATCCTGCCCGCAGAGCCCCGTGCCCAGCCCTGGCACACCGGGCTGTCCTGCCCACAGAGCCCCGTGCCCTGCCCGCAGAGCCCCGTGCCCTGCCCTGGCACACCGGGCTGAGTCCTGCCCGCAGAGCCCCGTGCCCTGCCCGCAGAGCCAGCCCCTGCCCTGCACACCGGGCTGTCCTGCCTGCAGAGCCCCGTGCCAGGAGCCCCCTCCAGGGCTGCTCCCGATCCCCGGCCTCTCCTGCTGGCACGATGCTGACTAACATTCCTCTTCCCTAGAGGTGAAAAAGGCTCGCAGAAATGACAATATCCGAATTCTTCATTGCTCCCTGCCAGGGTTTGAGTCTGGATTAGGAGCCGAATGCCCTCGATTTCAGGCCAGTGCACAGCCCTCACTCCACACGCAGATGTCAATCTGCAGCAGTTTAGTGAACGCCTGCAACAAGTTTTCTAGAAAGTTTTTTTCCAATTATTTGAAAAACACCAAGTTATTTAATAAATCACAGAAAGTTGTTTTGCAAAAGTATCCTTTGAACCATTAGATATTATTTTGAATGCCAATTTTTCTTCCCACCTTATGGCAGGATAAAGATACCCCACTCAATTTTCATCAAAAGCACATGAAAGCAATCAAGGCTCCTGTAGTTTCTATGGAAATAAGGGATGCAAATTTGGATTGTGTGGTGCCTTTTTTCTTGAATTTATCCATAAAAATGCAAATATTCTTCAACAGATACTGAAATATTTGCCTTGTTTTAAGGGAGCAGAATCCACTGGCTCTTCTGGCAGAGGTTTGACAGCCTGTGGAGCACAAGCCTGAAAAAGCTGAGTGAGCCCTGCCAGAGCACGGATGGCAGCAAAGCTGGCTCCAAAAGATGTGTGCCCAGCCCGGAGGACTGGGGCTTCCCCTGACAGCTCCTTCAGTCGCCAGCATTAGCAAATGGCTTCTCCTGCCTTTTCCCTCAAGGCAACCCAGCTCAGCCACAGGAACTGCACTGATCCCTGCCCCAGTGCCCGGCCACCAGCCCTGTGGCACTGAATCAGGGCAGTGATGTCACCTCCTTGGTGTGGAGAGCACAAGGGACCAGCACAAACAAATTACATTTGATTTGATGCATCTGCTTTACTTTCCTGCCAGACATTTCAGAGCAGAGCATCCAGTACAGAACCTGATGCTCTATTGCTGGGACTCATCTTGTCCTGCAGCAGGGATGGATCAAAACGCTGCAGCACAAGGTTTAATTAATTCCCTTTCAGACTGAGGGATACAGAGGAGTTAATTCTAGCAAAGGTCTCTGGATGATTCCCCAAAGTGCCGCCCAGCTCTCTCCTCTCTCTGCAGGCTGCACGTAGTGAGCATCACACAGCATTCACCAATAAATAATCCAAGAGCCCGAGGAGCTGCCAGTCTGCAGCTGGGCACCTCGTGCCTGCCAGCTCCGCATGCTGAGTGCCTCCCATGCAGGAGGCTGGGGCTCCTCCCCAGCCTGTGCCCTCTGCCTGTGCACTAAGATGTTGAAAAGGTCAACGAATGCTATTTCAGATCACTCTTGTTTGCCAGAACTGATGACAAACCCTGGCAACTCAACTAGTGAAACTCTAAGCGTGAACTAGAGCATGCTGCAGCTGCACAATTATCAGCCTGCCATTAATTAATTGTGCTGTCACTATATGCACCTGAGAACAACAGTAAGATCAAAGAACTGAACAGAGATCAAAATGATTTGTAGATCACCTTACTTACAGCTGAAAGTGCCAATTAGACACAGCAAAGGCAGAGTCTGGTTTAGCTGCTTAGCAGCTCTGGAAAAGAAAAGTCACTCAATTGACTGTAGGAAAAACCCCCTGAAAGCTGGACTGGTTCCAGCCTGGGCAGAGGGGAGCTGTGATGGGCTGTCCATTGACTTCTCCTCTCCAAGGGTGCAGGATGTCCCTGTGCCTGTCACACTCTGCACCATCCACACCTTGGGCTGTGCTGCAGGGAGCTGGGGAGCCCCACTGCCTGTGTGGCTCTGGGACACAAAGACCCTTCCAGCAGGCCCAGGAGCCCCAGGAGAGGCAGGACCAGGAGCCCAGCTGCTGGCACATCCTCTGCTCAGGACCCTGGCTGTCTGTGACCCATCCTGTGCCCAGCAGGATCCCAGCAGGGTGAGGCTGAGCCATGCAGGCAGGCTGTGGGAGTGACTCTGGTGGCAATGCCCAAGGTCTCAATGTGACAGAGACATTTCCCAAGGCATCAAGGGCTGACCCACAGCACCATTCTCTCCTGCCACCTCTGTGAGCTGCTCCACACTGACTGAGCCAAGCATGGCTCTAGTTATGGCGTTGATTTACAATTTTCTGTAAAGTTATTGGGGAAACAAGTTCCAGGTGCACTTTCCTGGCCTCCAGGAGGGACTTGTCCTGCCTGTGGACAGCCTCTCCCCTCTGCCAGCACACTGAGGGCAGCATGGAGGGATCCTGCAGATTGTTATCTTTCAACAAGCAGCACTCTAGCTCACCCAAACACACGAGCTCCCTGGAGGAGCTGAGAATTCATTCCTGGCACACGTGGAGCTGGATGCCACGTTTGTGGCCACAGAGAGCAGCTCTGACTACAGGGCTGGTCTGCCTCATCTCTGAGCTCCAGGCTGAGATGATGCACGAGGCTCAGCTTGAGGGATGCTGCCCTTCCAGAGCCAGCCCTGTGAGTCCCACACTCCTCACCAAGCACCAGCCCTGAGGCCAGAGCACATCTGCCCGAGTGCCCAGAGGAAAGGGCTTTGCTGGACTCTGCTGCTGGCACAGGAGAGGAGGTGCCAGGAGGAGAGGCCAGAGCAAGGAGGGGATGTCCCCTGAGAAGGGGGCTCTGAGCAGCCTCGGTGCCAGCCCCAGTGAGTGAGGGCAGAGCCACGGCTGCACTGACACTCTGCTGTTCCTGTGGCTGCTCTGATGGCTCTCCTTCCTCAGACAGCTTTGTCTCCATTGTCTCCTGTTTATCACATTGTTTAATTTCTCTTTTTAATTGACTCAGACATTTTTTAATTTCTCTGTTTAATTGGTGCAGACTGAGAGGCTGCAGGCAATGTCATCTTCACATCATCTCTCAGAAACCTCCCCAGCGTGAGGGTGACAGCACTGGCCACACACAGAAAGCTGTGCAGAACCTACAGCCTCCCCCAGCTGGGGCCCAGGAGCAGGGACAGGGAGCAGATTTAAATCATGCATGTCTGCAGGACAAAGGCAATTAGCAGGGAGTTATCCTGGGCTGTGCAGGAGCTGCTTTCATTTAACATACAAGTGGGATGGCAGGCAGACAACTCGGCCTCGAACACAGATGACACAACTATTTACATCATTCAGATCCAGAAGTTCCTGGGGGAGCTTCTGAGGCATCTCACAATGAGGTGAAAGCAGGTAAAGACAGTGAGCAACAAAATCCTGCCAAGACGTGCTCTTGGAGCAGAGACTGCAAGGTCTATTTAAGCCACATGTTTTTCTTAAGCAATACAGATTCAACAGATACCTGAAAAACTATTGAACAAATGTTCCTTTGTATTTTAAAATGCCTTGCATCTCACGTCTTGTATTTTTCCAGTCACATGAATTACTTGAACAGATGCATTTATCTCCCTGGGTTCAACAGGAACAAGCCAAGGGCTGCTTCATCTGCCTGGTTTGACAAACCCAGGGGCTTCAGGAGGTGATTTTCCACACAGGTTTCTTTCAGTGGGTGCTGGACAGGACTAGAAGAGCTAGAGGTGAAAAATGCAAGTTCAGACTTTCCCCGGAGAGCTGTGAGTGTTTGGAGATATGCAGCACTGCTCACTGAAAAGATTTTTAATAGCTTTGACCTTTGTGGGGTCTGAACGGTCTCCTTTTGTCAAAAAGTGTATGTGGAAGAATTGTGGGAAAGAGCTGAAGATAATACACATGTTCTGCAGTCTGCAAGGGGATTACAGAGCACTCTTTACTTGCTTGGATTATGGTTCCCAAGTTTAGACCATCAGCTGCTGCAGGTGTATGGGCATTTATCATCAGAAAGGGCAAACCATTGCTGGTCAGGAAGCAATATAAATATTAGTTATTGCAGATGACTTATAAATAAAGCATTTGAAATTACAAAATTAATCAGACAATTCATCTGACAAATAAGTATTTGATCAGCTCTGTCTGAACCACTGTAGCCAGCCAGGCACTCTGTAAAGAATTCCTGAAATTTATGGGAAGCAATATCCCTTCACCTCAGGAGGCGCAGAGCAATGGCCTGAGCACCAATTGTGGGGCTCAGGCCCTCCAGACAGGGCAGGTTCCAGAAGGTTTCTGGGGGCAGGGGTGGGAGCAGCCCCAGGGCACAGCCCCACCAGGCTGGGGGGACTCTGAGCCCTGTGTGGGGTCATGCAGTGTCCATGCACAGGGCACTCACAAGTGGCCCTGGGGTTTGGGCAGGGAGGGGAATGCTGCCAGCCAGGTGCTCCCATCGTTTTCTAACTGGGCCAAGCTAACCTGAGCAGGGGTTTATTCTTTTTCCAAACCTAAAAAATGAGTGTGTGTCAGTCTAACAGCTCTGTGTGTTCTAAGTCTCATCTGTATTCAGCACATCACCAAAACGAGAGGAAGAAAATAGCCCCTGAAAATAAAAGTGTGAGAGAGAGAAGGAGACACGAGCCATTAAAAAAGCAAACAGCTCCCTGCATGTTCTCTGCCAAAGGGGGTGCTGGACACGAGTCCTTCCTGCTCACATTCCACATCTCCTGTGCCTTTATCAGAGCCATAAGCACTGACCTTCCCTCGGGCTGGCACGTTCTGAGGAGTGAGGAGAGAAAAGTGAGTGTGAAAAGGGAAGATTTCACATCCCATCTGTGTATTTTAGGAGGAAGCTTCCTATGAAATCACATACATGTAATTTTCCTACAGCCTCCAAATCCCCAGCTGCTTTCAGCTGATGTAAAGAAAACCTGTTATCCATCTTACAGCTCTTGCATCTCCCCAGGATGGGGGGATTATCTGAAGCCACGAGGAGGAATTGGCAAGCCTAACTTCTCCTGATATCCAACCATTTCATGGCTGATTTTTATAAGGGAGTTTTAATGTCACAAACAGAACAGCAGCAACCCTGCACAGTCCCCAAGGCCCGTGTGACAGGGACAGCAGTGGCTGTGCTGGGCTGGCCCCACAGCAGTGCAGGGACCCTGCTGGGCCAGAGCCCAGGGGCTGCAGGAGCCCAGCACTGCCCTGGCCAAGGCCTGCTTTGGGGGCATGTGTGCTGTCCTGCACCACACTCCTCTCCCTGGAATGCCAGGGCTGACCCCAGCAGGATGTGCCAGAATTTTCAGGACTGATGTGGGTATTTTCTACTCTGTCAACCTTTTATTTAAATGACATTTGGCTGCAGTGCTAGGAGTGTGATATTGAAAATCAATAGCTGGAAAGTGTTTGAAAGCCAATCTAAATCAAATATTACAATATGGTGAAGTTAATCATCTGAAATTAACCTTATAACTGCTTGAATCACTCTAATCTATAAAGAAAATCAATATAAGCATATCAAACCCTGCTGTGAGCTGCTGTCTGTTTGAGCTGACCATGCAAATGGAAAACAATAGCCAGTGGAAGTTTATTGCTCGCTGTATGTTAACACTTCTTACAGGGCTGAGGTGGGCAGATGGATTCCCCAGGGAGATGTGGCTGTGAGAGGCAGGGAAAGGCTCCTGCCCCAGAGAGGCCCAGCAGCCCTGGGGACCCTGACCCACCCTCCCAGCAGGGGATTCCAGGGAGCTGAGAGTGGCTCAGAGGCTGCTCTGTTTGTGTGTCCTGGCCATGTCACAGCAGTTGTGGCACCTGCACTGTGCCCACAGTGCTCTGTGTGGCTGTCCTGGCCATGTCACAGCAGCTCTGTCACCTGCACTGTGCCCACAGTGCTCTGTGTGGGTGTCCTGGCCATGTCACAGCAGCAGTCCCAGAGGTGACCAGCAGCACTGTGCCAGGGAAGTCTGGCAGAATTTGCCCCTCTGGAGGTGCTGACAGGTCACTGTCTCCCAAACCAAGGGTGATCCATTCCCACCCTGCTGGGGTGTAGCCCCATGGGGTGGGCTGGGCACAGGTGATGGCCCACCTTGTCCAGCTGCATCTCCAGAGTGGCCATAACAGGAATTTTCTGGAGGCTCTGGGGTATGGCAGTGGTAAGTGCTTTGATAGCAGACAGAAATCTATACGTAACAACTGCTTCTCTCAAACCCCTCATTTTAAAATAATGAAGACATTTCATAAAGTGACAAATGTCTCAGACATTGAGAGTAAAAGCTCAGAGAGGCTCTTTTTCAAGTTTTGGGAACAGATGGGGGAGTGAGCAGCAACTTGCACGGCCTCGAGAGCTTGGGACCAGTCAGAGCCAAGAAGATCAATCACAGACTTTTCCTGATGCTCTTCATGGGCACCAGATTTGAAGAAGGAGGGAGGTTTCTGAGCAGATGCCATTGTCCAGGGAGTGCAGCTGCTTCACTCCACTCCTGCCTGTGCCAGAGGGAAGAGAAGGATGTGCCTCCAAGATCTGCTTGCTGTGGAACGGCCCGAGCTGCCACAGACCCCAAGGTGAAAGTACTTTCTGCATTACAATCAAAGAAAAAAAGAGTGCCAATTTTTCAGCTGCCAATCCGGCATGTGCTGGCTCCCATCTCGGTCTGGGGCCAGCGGTGTGGGCGGGCAGACAGACAGACCGACACACAGACAGACACACAGACAGCAGCAGGCGTGTCCCATGCAGGGGGGTGACAGCTGGACAGGGGAGCAGTGACACCAATGGCACACGTGCAGCCCGTGGTGCCCGCGCCGCTCACGGCAGCAGCTTCCTCCTCATTGCTCCTCCTTTGCCTTTTGCTCGGTGTCTGTTCCTGAGGCGTTTCCTGCACTCCAGATGGAGATGTGAATGCTGTGGATGACGTGCAGCCCTAGGGAGGGGCAGCAGAGCAGACGTGGAAGTGGGAGCAGCTGTCCCAGAAGTGAACACACCAGCTGGGGCTGGAGCTGCTGTTTGAAGCAGCAGGTTGCCATGGATTAGGAATGGTCCTTTGATACTGGAAATGTGTTTTAATGAGTTTCCTGCAATATATGCATCATTTGGATTCCTGTGGAAAGGTGTTGCACAATTCCCCCTTTTCCTCACCCAAAGGAACATCAAGACATGTAAAAAATGCTTCATTTTTTTCATACTTAAAGCTGGACGGGTTTTAAATAACTGGGAGCTTTCTCAGTGCTTAAAAGCCTCTTTCTTTCTTTCTTTAAATTACAAGGACAAGCTGCATTTTCAGAATCAATACTCAGAATGTACAAACAGCTCTCCAGGTGAGGAGGCAGAGCTGGGCTCTCAGAGGTTGCTCAGTGGTGAAGCTTTCTGTCCAAGAGCAGGGCAGCAGAGCCAGGCTGTGACACTGGCAGAGGTCGTGACTCCGGCAGAACTTGGTTCTCCACAGGAGCCCCTTATTTTGGGTTATGATTTCTTTTAGAGTTTGAGATGTCCGAGGAAGGGACTGTATCTAATTTGATGTAGAGAGAGTACACATTGGCCAGGACAGAGGATCTGTGTCTGCTGGAGCCGTGAGCTCCTGCACAGTGCAGAGTGTGAAGTAATGGCCAACACTAACGTTAACCTTCATCCAGGGCTCTCGCAGCAGGAGCGCAGGGCAGGGTGGCACAGTGCCAGCAAGGAGCGGTGCCACCACGGGGAGAGGGGTTTTACTGCCCTCATGGTGACTCTGAGCCTTCACAAACCCTGCAGAGAGGAGCTGAGATAAAAACTCCTGGAGCTGGTACTGCTGTGAGCTCCTCCGCATCACCTGCGGTGTCTCCCAGCGACTCAAGAGAGGGGTCACCCTCAGCAGGTCACCCTCAGCAGGTCACCCTTAGCAGGTCACCCTCAGCAGTCCCTCCGCCACACGCAGCCGGTCCCTCCCACAGCCCCGGAGCATTCAGGGGGATGCAGGGATGCACCGGCGGGTCAGCAAGTGCACGAGTGTAATGCAGAAGGCAGGCTTTGCGCAATGTCACTAGCACCATTCACAGCCTATTGGAGGGGACAATTGTCCCATTAAGAAACCCAAAGACATTCTGGATTTCTTCTGCCTCAGGGCTTGGAAGCAGAAAGCATTTACTGCCTAATTAAATTTTCATATACTGGCAGAGTACAACTCTTCTAGTGAATCTGTATTGGACAGTGTGCCAGATTTTGCAGTAAAAGAGCAGGCTCGAGTTGCCTGGAGCTGCCGGCGTCACCTCCCGGCTGTCCTGGGGACCCCCGCGGTCACAGCATCACCTCCCGGCTGGCCTGGAGAGCCCTGGGCACAGCGGGCACAGCATCACCTCCCGGCTGGCCTGGGGACCCCCGCGGGCTCAGCATCACCTCCCGGCTGGCCTGGAGAGCCCTGGGCACAGCATCACCTCCCGGCTGGCCTGGGGACCCCCGCGGGCACAGCATCACCTCCCGGCTGGCCTGGAGAGTCCTGGGCACAGCGGTCACAGCATCACTCCTGGTGTCTGCCCAGCTGTTCTGCACACCAGGACACAGATGGAGAGCCCAGCAGACCAGCTTACTGCTCCTGGATGCCCCTTGTAACCTCTGTCATGGCCCCAGCCCTGATCTGAATGCCCTTGACTCCCTGTGAAAGGATGGGGACAAGGAGCCCAGTGCCATCCCCCCCTGGATCCAGCCATGGCACAGACACGCCACGGCCAGCCTGGGGCTGGGACTCTGCCCCACTGCTGAAGGTGCCCAAGGGCCATGGTCCCCAGCCCTTATTCCCTTGGTAAATAAGTGCCTGAAAAGCACCCACTGGAGACCAGGGACAGGTCTGCACACTGAACCTTTAGTGATCGTTCCCAGGGTGACTCGTACATTCCCCTGTGCCACAGCTCTGCCACCACGAGCTGCTGCAGGAAACACTCCCACAGGGCTTCCAGAGCACAGGGCTGAAATAAGGTTCTGTCAAAACAACCCAGATTTGTGCAGCTGCTGCCAGGAGCTGTTGCTGTTGTATTGATCTTTAACAGAGACACAAGCACTGGAGCCCAGACTGGGACAGGGGTGTGTGGCAGTGCTGGGGCACTGTGAGGGAGCTGCAGAGTCTCCAACAGCCCAGGGCTGCCACAGGCACCAGGCAGGTGCCAGGGGTGAGTTTGGCTCACAGGCAGACCGAGGCAGAGCATTCCCACTGAGCAGGGAAGCACACAAACACCCTCTGTGGGTGTGTACCGCCGAGTTACAGACCCCCAGCTCTCTGCTCCCACGCAGGGACAGCCCTTCTCCCCACACACACCCATCCAGCCGTGCCTCCCTCCCTCCCTCCTTCCTCCTGCCCACACGTGGGGTCCAGCACTGCTGTCACCAGCCTTCAGCTGGGGCTGGATGCAGCAGAGAACCTGCGCTGTGCAAGACATCAGCCACACACATCCAGCCCCAGAGAACTGCTGGAAATGCTGGGGGTGAAACAGAGACAGCAGCAGCACAAAACACCTGCACACTCACACCCAGGCAAACACCCTCCAGAGCTGCTGCACACAACACAAAATCCTGAGCAACTGAGTGCTTGGAATGCTCTGTTTCAGTCCAGCCAGGGAAAAGCCTGTGTTTGATCAATATTTTCCGCAACAACCACTTCCATGTGATAAATGCAGTTATAGGGAAGAGGAACAAATTAACCTTCTGGTACAGATGGCAGCTACTGCCTGGGAAAAAAGATGGCTCAATTCTGCAGGGAAGCAGGGAAAGGCTGTGCCAGAATTCCTGCAAAACTGACCAGTCGAGGCAGTGTCTGGGAGGCATTAATAAAAATCAGCCCCAGGAGCACCCACCCACCTACCTGTACAGGGGGAAGGCAAAACCAGCCCCTGGAAGTGGCACCTGCATGACTCAGAAGAAGCTGAACCAGGAGAAAATATATGAACTTGGGGCAGCTGATAGATGAAGACAACTGAGGAACTGTGCTGCAGCACCATGAATGTGGGAAGATAAAAGGCGTCTCAAAAAGTGCTTCCCAACATCAATCCTTCCACCAGTGACAAATTGTCTGAAGTCAGGGTAGTTCAGCAGCTGTCTGGATCAGAGATTCCATCACGGATTTCTCAGCCACAGGCAGCTGGATGCAAATAGCAGTGAGTGGAGATGTGCAAAGGGTGCACTGTGTAAGGTGCCATGCACAGGAGCAGCCCTGGGAAAAGCAGGAACCTGAAGGGTGGAAAGATGAAAAGGCAATTTCCCATGCAAAAAGAGGAAAGGCAAAACCAGCACATGGTGAGGGCTGTCTTTGGGCTGGCCATCCATAACCTGCTCCTTAGGCCTGGAGAAAGCAAGGCAGACTTCCCAAACAGAAAAAGGGGAAAAAAAACATAGAGAAAAAGATCAGAAACCTCATGGAGATGAAGACACCAATTTTTCTCTATGCATCTCTAATCATTTGGGTTACATTTACTCTTCTCCCAGCTGCAAATGTGGGTGAAAATGCCCTTCAACCTTGAACTTGATTTTGTCTGGATCTGAAAGTAACCCTGTGCTGCAGCCTCAGCATCAGAGCACAGCAAGCAGGATTCTGTCTTGGAGCCTGTCCATGAGCTCTCCAGGAGCTCTGTTTTTCCTTCTGAACCCATCCTGCTCCTCAGTCACTGCCAGGCTGCCTGGCTTCTTGCTGCTGTCACTCTCGTGAGGACAGCACCATGGCATGCCCAGGAGCTGGCCCTGTGCAGCACTCCCCTGGACTGGCTGGGGCTTTCCCATCAGATCCAAGCAGAGTTTCCCTCCTGGGATGAGGGACAAAGGCAGCTGCATCCTCACATCCTGTAAATGCCTCTCTGCCATTAGCAGGAGCAGCCCCAGGTGCCCCACAGAAAACCCAGAACTGGTGCTACAAAGCAGTGCAGGGAGAAGGCCCAGAGCACCTCACTGCTCAGCACAACCCTGCTCTGCCCTGACACCCTGCCCTGCCTGAGCCTGCCCTCCAGGCAGCAGATCCTGACCTGCCAGGTCTGAATCCTGCTCTGGGAAAGGTGATCCAGGAAAAAAAAGTGACCTGTGACCCGGTGATGGTGAGCAGCAAGGCAGAGGGGTCATAACATTTTGCTGAAAGAAGATGAAAGCCTGTTTGTGTTCTGGCTTCCCACTGAAACAAATACACAAGGCATGAATTCGCTGGAAATTCGTTATTGTTCCGCATATTTCTGGGAATTTAATTTATCAACTAGTAACTGCATAAATAGAACAGGCAAAAATGCTGAAAGTAGATTAAACATTGATGTAAGTATATATTGATTTGAACATTCCTGTGCCTTTGCTTGTGACACATCAATAAAATTAAATAATATCTTAATAAAATGTCTTGGTAATTATGTCTTTTCCCTTGCCTAAGTGTGCCCTCCAGCAATGTAATTAAAATCAAAATTACATTAACCCTCCAGTGACCACTTGACAAAAAAATTAAGAGTTTAGAGATTTCTCTGAGCTCTCCCACCGAGCCAGATCACTCTTGGTCACACCCCCTGCACACTCCACTCCCATTCTGATGGCGCTGTGAACAGAGATTGTGCTCACTCACAACTCTTGTTGAGTGATATCCAAGGAAGTCAGGGAGATCTGTGTGGGAAAACAAAGCTGGTTCAAAGGTTGGTTCTGGCTCTGGGAGGAGCTGGCTCCCTGAGCCCTGGTGTGAGTCCCCTGCCTGAGCATTCCCGTGGTGCTCAGGCAGTGATGGGGCAAGGACAGGCCAGGGTCCCTCGCTGGCACAGAGCAGGACCCGCCACTGCCCTGGCACCTGTGCCCCAAGGACACCCAGCTGGCTTCTGTCCTGGACCAGAGAGCCACGGCAAGGCTGGAGCTGCCTGGCTTTGCCCACCTGCCTGCTGAGGCTGCACCTGCTCCTGCCTCAGACAGAGCTGGGCATGGACTCCACCAACTCCAGGGCAGAGCAAAAGGTCCAGAGAGAGACAGACCCCAGCTTGACTTTCACACCTTCTGCTTCACTTCGGGGCTTCAGAGGGAGGGGGGATTGATTGCAAGTGAGCCCTGCCTGAGGAACAGGCAGGGAGGGATGGAGGGAGGCCAGGGGACACTGCTCAGCTCCTGTGCCAGGCTCAGCAGCAGGCACAGGCTGCACACAGGGGTGGGAAGATGAATTGTGTCAGAGCAGAGGCTTCCCCTCCTGCCCTGATGCTGTGATGGTGCTTGTGCCATGTCAATGCACCTGTGTCCCAGGGACTGTGTCCAGGACACCAGTGTGGCCCCATTGGGTGCCAGACCTTCCAGGGCTGAAGGCAAAACCTTCCCCTGTCCCCAGGAGATGATCACAGCTCTGTATCTGAGCTGAATCCAGCACAGCAAAGCCTTCAGCTCCTGGCTGGCAGCACTCAGCATCCTTGGAGAGCTGACTCCACTGTGCTCCTGTGGCTGTTTCATCTGGAGGACTTGCAGAGAACTTTGTAGCCCTTCATTAGCACAGAACTTCCTGGCACCATCAGCTAATGAGAGAAGGGAGACAGATGAAAAACCTGTTCCTAAAAACCAATATCAATCCTGAATTCACAGCAATTTTTTTCCCCTGCTTATTAGGATTGGAATTAAAACAATTTGGCCAACTATTCTGCTACTTTGCATATCTAATAAGCAGATATTTTTCTCTTTAGATACAATTACAAAATAAACCTTGAGCTGTACAGCAAAGAGCTTGGAGTTTCTGCCCACTCACCTTTCCACTGAAATCCTTGTGACACTGTGTGCCATACTTCACCAGGCAGCCAAACACCATAGTTAAACCCCAGTATGACATTTTACACCTGACTTAACCAGCACTAGATTATCAGCTGTTGGCACGAGAGTGCATTTTTTACAACTTGCTGGTCTCTGAACTTGTATTAAAGGGTCCTGGAAGCCCAGTGGGACTGAGCAGGCTCCAGGCAGCAGTGGTGTAACTCGCACAGACCATTAGCTGCAGATGTCCTTCTCAAGATCAAGAGCACTTCAAAGTCTTCTAAATTCCTTCCTAAGCTCAAGAGGCTTGGAACATTTGCACAGCTTACACCAGCTGACCTCGATTCATGAGGCAGCACTCAGATCCAGACTAAGGCTTGTCCTAAAAGTGGTTTAAATGTCTCCCATTCTCTGCAATGAAATAACCAGCAGACCTCATTTGCACACATTTGAAAAGTTACATTTTCAGTACTCTGCCTTGTCTGCTTCTTGCAGACCATTGCCTTCACAATGAACTCGGGGGAGGCTCCCCATTCACCCTGTCCAGGACAGCAGTGGAGACATTCCTGTTGTTCCTGGCACTCTTGGGACCCGGCAGCAGCTGGCATTAGTATTTGCAAGTTCACAAGAAACACTGAAAATAGTTACTGATTTCTGAGGAGTATTGTTAGCTAATCTGCAAATATTCCAGTGAGTGACAAATGCTTTGGAATTTGAGTATTGCTGATGGCTCCTTTTGTCTGTTGTAATATTAGTAGCAAAATAATTCAAATTCAGATAATGTAAATACTTCATGAAAGAAAAAGCATTGCCAGTCAATGATCCAGGGTTATGGACATCACCCAGGGAGGCAGACACTCAACCTGTGCCTGGAAATTTGGAATCCCTGGCACACCAAGCTCATGTTCCCTCTTTCCACTGAGGACCTCCTGATTTACTGGTATCACAAGGATAATTCATTTCAATGGTTTTTAAGAAAATGAACCAGGCATAGCCCAAGCAGGGCAGTCCACAGCCTGGAATGCAAACACCAGAGTATTAACAGAGACCAGAGGGCTCACACATGGCCAGTGGCACAGCAGCATCTGCTCCAAAGGGGGAAAACCAGCACAAACAGCAGCAAGTTCCCATGGCCTGGCAGCCCCTGCCAGGGACGAGTTCCCAGTGGGGATTGCTCAGGCAGGAGTGCACTCAGCATCATCAGGGATGGTGCTCTATGGGAAATTGATTTCTCCTTCAGCACTCTCTCCTCCATGGACCTGCCTCTCTCCAGAGTGATGGGATGTGCTGATGGCTTTACAAGCTGCCAGTGGGATTATGCAGAACCATTTTCTCAGGTTCAGGAGCTGTGTGAAATGGCACATGCTGGAAGCACAAGACTGCAGGGCCCTAAGGGCAAAGACAATGAGATCTGAGCCCAAAGCCTTGTGATACAGAAAAGTCTTGCAGAGCCTGAACATCTTCAATATTTCGGAGCAGAGAAGTCCAACACCTGGAGATGGTGGGCTTCCAGGAGCTGCTGGGTTTCCTAGGACAGGCAGGGATTTCTGCAGCACACAGAACAGAAACTGAGAGCAGCACGGTGATGCACATCTCCTGCAGCAGGAGCACGGGAGGGCTGGTGACCACACCCGTGCCCAGCACCCCTCCCTCCACAGCAGAGTCACTCCCAGAAGAGCAGAGGAAGTCCCTTCATGACCTCTGCTACTGTCAGGACCCTAGAACAAAAGCTCAAGCCCTCCTAGTGAAAGGTGAACAGCTTACCTAACTTCATTAAAAAACCAGCATCATTCATTATCTCAGCCTTCCAGGGCAGGCACAAAGATAGATGAAAGAAATAAAGGCAAGCTAGAAACATCAATAAATTACTGCATCTTCTTTCTGGCTGCAGTATTCAATAGTTTCAAATGTTTTCTGGTGCCTTTGGCAAGCAGAAGGTTTGCAGAAGTGCTGAGCCTGTCACCTGTAACTTGTCACCATCACTTACCCTGCTGGGCTGTGTTTCCTGTCCCTTCCCTGGGAGTGCACGTGGCTCAGAGTGGCTGCAGCAGTGAAGTGCTGACCATGGCTCCCAGCTGACAGGGCTTACTGGGAACAGTCCCAGATGGACAAAGCTGCAGGGCTGAGTCAGTGCAAGGTAAAACTTGTACTGCAACTACAGCCACCAATTATCCTGAAAGAGCTGGACATCTGCCTAGCTGAGGGCCCCTGCCCACACACAGACCTCCCAGGCTGCCTCCCAAGAGGGACACTGCTCCCCAGGAAGAATCACATGTCCCCAGGCAGTGACGTGCCCAGCAGCCGAGGACAGAGCTCTTTGTTCTGTGGCTGCGTGGGAAAGCAGAGGGGAGGGCTCGGGTCGCCTTTGCTAACGAGCAGCTGATAACGAGTCACAGAACCCATTCCTGTGACTCGACTTGTCCAGCTCAGCAGCTCCTGAGCAAGTTCAGGGTGCCCAGCCAAGGGCCACACTGTGGTTTTGGGGCACTGGGCTGGGGAGCATCCTCTGTCCTGTGCAGCATCCCCAGCAGCACTGACCCTTTTCTGGGAAAGAGCTCTGCCTCCAGCTGTGCATGGAGAGCCCATGGAGAGCCCACACACAGGGGGATGGGATGTGAAGGACATGATCTGGCCCAAGGAGGCACACAGGGTGTGACAGGCCTGGAGCACTCACAGGCATCCCCACAGCAGCCCGTGGGGAGCCAGGCCAGCTAAAAACAATCCTGGATGATCTGCTCCCTGACAGGGCCAGGCACCTGCACCAAGGATTCTCACAGCTCTAGTGGACTACACCACGTGGCTTTGACTGCTGTTGAAAATATTTAATAAACTCTGGAATATGAATCACTATCAAGGACCCTGAATATTAATTTCAGTCACAGCTGGCCACACTCTATCACCCTATAAACACCTCTCCAGTTTCAATTAACATTTCGCTATCTCCTGTCTCACTGAATATTATATTTAACTAATTTAAGAGGATTGGTAAAGATAGTTTTCACACTTCACATGAAAGCATAATGAAATAATGATACCTGTACCCACAAAAAGCATGAGGATACTGCATAAAGAGCTTTGGATTCATCTGAAGCAAAAACTTCTCCAGGAGACCTTCATTCTAGCTTTGGCTACCAAGGCCCCCCTGCAAGTGTGAGCACCCCTGGCACGGGGTCCAGCCCTGAGCAGCCAGAGCCAGCCCAGTGTCCCTGCTTTTGGGTTTCCCTGTGTTTAACAAATGCTTTGGAAGCAGCAGGTGTTTCCCATGGCAGACTCAGAGAAATTGATCATTGTTTGTCCTCATCTGTAATTTCACTTGCAAAAAAACCCAGGTTTTCAAAATCATGGAAATTTAAGCCTATGAAGGACAGAAGACAACTGAATGCTGTCCTTTGTGCAATAACATTTCTTCTGTTTGAAGACTGTCACTTCCCCTCTCTTCTTTTCCCAGTTCAGGTTAACAATACTCAATTCTTTCAGCCTTTCCTCATGAGTCACATATTTTGGATCTCAGCATCTCTCTCAAAAATTTCCAGTACTTCACCAACTTTTCTGTATTTTTTCTTAGAAGAAATTTATATTTAATTCTTTTTAAGAGATAAAATATTTTTATTCTCTGATATTACATGCAGGGGGAATGTTTATACCTGGGCCCATACAGGCAACACTCATGTTAATGTATCCTAAAATAAGGCTTTGCTTTTTGGCATCATCACACCCACATCCTTTCCTGCAAAAATGTTGCCTTGCCAGATATTTCATATATCAAAAGCAGAATATATAAATACATAAGTATGAATTCCTGCTTTTTAGTTCTCCCTCTACGTGGACTTTCTGTATCAGTGCAGGCTACTTTCCACTCCTAATTGTGCCCCAGGGACTGCTCAGACTCTCATCTACAAGGCTCAGGCCAGAGTTACCATGTTTATAAGCATGTAGGCTCTGCCCTCATCCCCGAGCAGGTTTAGCAGACCTCCCAATTTTCTATATTAAACAAAACAATTTTCCAATAACGTGCTTGCTTCACGTCCCTTCAGCGCGGAGCAGCAGCAGCAGCAGCTCCCGCGGGAGCGCAGCTCCTCCCGGCTGCCGCATGGACAGCGCTGGGGGAGAGAGAGCCCCGGCTGGGGGCGGATAATCCGTGCAGTGACCCTCCTGTCAGCGCTCATCATCGCAGCCCTGCTGCTCCCGGGGCAGCTCCGCCCGGGCCCCGCCGCGCTCAGCGCCCCGGGACGCGGCCCCGCTCCGGCTGCGGGGGAACCGCGCGGGGCTGGGAGCGCCCGGAGCCACCGCAGGAGTCTCCAGATGGGCAGTGCCCCTCTCTGGGCAGTGCCTCCTCTCTGGGCAGTGCCCCACTCTGGGCAGTGCCTCCTCTCTGGGCTCTGGGCAGTGCCTCCTCTCTGGGCTCTGGGCAGTGCCCCCTCTCTGGACAATGCCCCTCTCTGGGCAGTGCCCCCTCTCTGGTCAGTGCCCCTCTCTGGGCAGTGCCCCACTCTGGGCTCTGGGCAGTGCCCCTCTCTGGGCAGTGCCCCACTCTGGGCAGTGCCCCTCTCTGGGCAGTGCCCCACTCTGGGCAGTGCCCCTCTCTGGGCAGTGCCCCCTCACTGGGCAGTGCCCCCACTCTGGGCAGTGCCCCCACTCTGGGCTCTGGGCAGTGCCCCACTCTGGGCAGTGCCCCTCTCTGGGCAGTGCCCCTCTCTGGACAATGCCCCACTCTGGGCAGTGCCCCTCTCTGGACAATGCCCCTCTCTGGACAATGCCCCACTCTGGGGAGTGCCCCCACTCTGGGGAGTGCCCCTCTCTGGGCAGTGCCCCACTCTGGGCAATCACACCACGACTGTAGAGCTGAAGCACCGAGATGACCCAAAAATTGTCACCATGTTCTTTGTTTTCCCCTTGCAACGGTGGCAGTGGACATAGATTACCATGCATCATCAGTGCAGCTATTTTTATTGCCCAGAAATTAGCCCAGCAGGAATTCAATTCCATTAAATTCCATTATTGTGGGAGGGGAAACCTCAGAGAACTTCAGAGAACAGCAGCCACAGAATCTGCAGAAAGGCTCAGAAAGGCTGGAGAAGGAAACGCTGCAGGGGAGGGGTGGGAGGAAGGCAGGAAGAACGCGAGGAGCTGCCCCAGGCCCCGACTCCTCTGCCCTGGAGAGCAGCTCCCTTAGGGCTGCATCACTCCTGCTACCAACACCACCCTGGTCGCTCCACAGCATTTTTGGGACACACGACCTTGCTGGGCTCATGCTGAGCTCAGAACTTCTTCCCCGCACAAGCTCCTGAAAGCAGTGGAAGTGCTTGCTCTGTTTACATTTCCTCATTCAGCACTGCTCTGAGTTTCCCATTGAAATGCATCACCCTGGAATGCGAGTCTATGGATTTCCACTCTTCACTGCTTGACAGACTTTACCGTTCTCCTTAAAAACAGCTTCAGAGTGCCTGATAATGAGTACTCATTAGATGTGGTCACCTAGGAGACAAGGGGGATTCCCAAAAATCAGTGCCAGAAAATGTGGTAATCCACAACTAATTAAGAAAAAATTAATTAGATAAGCCCTGTGTATTTGCAATTAAGAGCACAGTCCCCTGCCTGTGAGCTGCTGTGGGGTTAAAACACCCAGGACAGTGATGTGGGATTCCAACAGCCCTGCCCTCACCAGCCCATCACAGGAAGAACAGCTTCCTGACCAGAGCCAAGCTGTAGGTTCTGACTCAGATATCAGGGGACGATTCTTGTTGGTGAATCTGAAGCTCAGCTACACGGACCTACAGGTTTGGTTTCTGTGCACTACACAGAGCATCATTCACTGAGAGGAACTGCTGGAGCTGCTGGAGATCTTTACAAGAGACAAAGATTGCCCCATCCTGCCTGGGACACCTCCATCCTTACACAGCTCTGCTGCCTGGGAGCCAAAAGCCCTGGAGCCAGGCTGGTGCCCCTGTCCTTCACCCAGTGCCACAGCACTGCTGTGCCAGCCTAGCTCCCACTGGGGCTGGCAATGGGGCACCTGCAAACACCTGCAGGCTTTGGGGAAGATCTATGGCTCAGAGGCCCTGAGCAGCTCACATCATGTGCATTAAAGAGATGAAAAAATATTTTCCTTGTTAGCTCCAACACTTTATTGAATTAAGTTTAAAATCCCCTCGCGGACTCAATCCATCTGTTCAGGTCTCATTGTATTTCCTCATTTTTAGTTTGGAGAGGAAGAAAATGTAGGGTGAGCAGATATAGGAGTTGCCTGATTTGAATTTCACTTCTACCCCATAACTCTTTACAAGGTCAAGGAGAAAATGACATGTGGAAAAATGTTCTTGGGATCAGCAGCTGGAGGTTTAAGGTTCATTCCCCAGTGTGTCTCTGCAGGCAGCAAGAGGAGAGGAGCAGGGCTTGGTGACTGAAGTGGCAGCAAGGGAGGTGAGAAGTGAGCCCAGTCTGGCAGGACCCACAGCACCTCTGCAAGCCCTCCTGCAGAATGCTTTCACCCCTGAGCCCCTGCTGGAGGCTGCATCACTGCCTTGTCCCTGCTGACAAACCCCTCATGCTCCCTTCCTGAGGGCTGCAGCAGTTGCACACTTGGGTCTTTGCAGAAAGTCTCCAAGCACAGCTCAGCCTGTGAGGAGTTCCCTCCATCCTTCCCCAAGCACTGACTGTAGAAGCCAACAGTTTAATGTTGTCATTTCCTTTAGATTGCAATGCTCTCATTTTAGCACAGCAACTTATTTTTAATGGAGTTTGGAAAGATTTTTTTTTTTATGTCCTCACTTCTACTCCAAGCATGTTTGCTCTCAATTTATTTCTGCTCTTCTTATCTTCTCAACAACTGCATCTCTTGTTCCAAGTCTTGCTCATTTTCTGCTCCGTATTGTGATTTTTCTTTAATTTCATCTTGTTCCCACACTTCCCAATCACACATTTCATCACTCCTGCTTCCCTATTGCCAACAATATGTGATTTCTTTATCTTAATTGTATCACCCAGTCATCTGGTTCCAGGACGGCATCTCTTTACCTCACGGTGCAGTCCCTTTAATCATCCCTGCTTCTGGCATGTATAATAATAGCTGAGACCAGCTGTTAGCTTTCACCTTCCAGTTACAGGCACATGGGGCTTTTTTTTCCATGTAAGTCCTAATGACAACACAAACTGAAGCCATCCAAACGTCACACAGGCTGCAGAAATACATCCAGTGCTGAAAGATATCTTCCCTGCTCCCGGCTCAGCAGCAGGGAGCTGTCCATGACCAATGCCTGGGGAAATGGAGCCTTTCTGAAGGATCAGACTGAAGCCCCTGCAAGGAGCCCACCAGCAGAAGCACCTGTGGCCCATCAGCTGTCACAGACCCCACTGCTGCTGTTTGCTCCCCACGTCACTCCCAGGAAGCCTGGGCTCTACCCAGACCCCTGCCAGGGCTCTGGCAATGGGCAGTGCCCTCCACGGGTGCCAGAAATGCAGCCTTCCCCCACAGCACGTGGGACACCCTTTTTCCTCTCATCTGCCAGGCCTCATCTCTCTGGTGGCCACCAATCCACCCACAAGTGACAAAGCTCCACACAGTCAGCAGCCAGGCTGCTGCCCAGAGGAGTGGGCTCCCACCCCCTCCCCTGTTAGAGGGTCCTTCTCCCACCAGGCTGGGGGACTTGGCACCAAGTGTCTTTCTCAGTGCATGGCAGAAGTTACAGACCAATTGCACATCTGGGGTGCTGTCCTTGTCTGTCTCCAAATGCAGGAGGTCCTGGCACTGTGATGTTTTTGGACAACTGGCTACACGAGCTGCTACAAGCTCTGTGTCTCAGATCTCCATCAGCTCCTCAGTCCCCAGAGCCTCTCCCTCTCCCAGCAGAATTTCAAATGGATGGTTCATGTTCAAAGCATCTTCAGCATTTGGGGGGTCCTGCTCAGTGCAGGCAGGAACAGCTCCTTTTCAGGGAAGCAGAAGGGACCTGGAGCCACCAGCCCAGGCTGGGAGGAGACAGGGCTGTCCCCTGCAGGGCTGCCAAGCAGCCAGAGTGGAGGCACCGCCACAGGGGTCCTGTAACTCTCCATTCCAGATGAAAATTCTGCAGTCTGGACCCACTTGTACAGCTCCAGGAAAAGGCAAAGAGCTGTGAATGCATCACAATTTATCAGCAATAAGAAGTTTTACCTGGGGGTGTAGGGAATAACACTTGACACTACAAGCTGCTGAAATGCCACTGCAAAAGGCAGCGTGGCCCAGGAGTCACAGTGCAGGGCTGCACCCTGATCCACACGTGCTGCCTGGAAGGTCAGAGAGAGCCAGGCCTCTGCACAGAGAAACATCTTACATCTGTCAGAGGGTGCCATGGTGCCAGCCATGGATCAGCACAGGACAGTGTCTGCTCACCTGATTTACACAAAGGTAGAACTGAATTGGAGCTTGAGTAATACAGGTCAAACAAAGAACAGAGCGGGGGATTTTACAGCAGGAAAATCTGACAAAAGGACTTATTTGGTCTGGAAAAAAGCCATTTACACAGGGCACCATACTCTGTCAATGACAGCTTCAACCTGTTCTGTCCCGTGTCCATGAAGGGATGACCACTTAGATTTTATTGTGTTCACACAAAAGAAACAGTGAGTCCAACACACCCCAGCTCTCCTCTCCGAGCTACCTGGAAGGTCTGGCTCAGGGACCGTGCCCTCACTGCACTAGGGTTAATGAGGTTAACGAAGGGTGAGCAGCTGCTCTTCCTTGGGAAGAACAAGGGCCAGCACAGAACTCCTGGATGCAACTCCAAACTGGGTAATTGTCATGGGTGGGTTTGGAAACATGGGGTGATTTCAGCTCTGGTAGCATGGCACCTCCAGCCACAAGACTCCAAGCAAAATATCCTCTATAAACCTGGTCTTTTGTCCCCTTCCCATGGATTCATATGGAGCTATCCTCCTCCTCCTCCTCCTCCTCCATCACACACTGCTCTCTCCAGCAAACAGCCACCGCCCCACCTCATACCCGGCACACCAGGACAGCAGCACCACTGACCCAAGAGCTCTTCTGCTGAGATGGACCTTCCACCACCTTCACCTCCCAGTCCCTTCCAGCAGCTTTCTGGCTAGAGGTTTTCCAGTGTCACCTTTCAGTTAACTTTCCCAGCAGCTCTCAGCCACAACAAATAGTTGAAATGGACTCTCATAAAGGAGCAATTCTAAATCTTCTTGTGTATTAGCCAAACTCCTGGCATTGATACACAGCAATTAAGTAACTTTGTTAATGCATCTTTTCAAACTTCTTACTGCATAGACAGGAATGCCTTGAGATCTTATCACCCCTGCCCAGGGATTTGTAAGCACAGGCAGCAACTTGGATGAAGATAAACCAACTGGTGCATGAAATCACACCAAATCACAGCAGGCAATGCAGCCTTTGGGGTAAAAACTGCTGCTTCAGAGAGAACCTCTGCCCCTGGCTACATCTCTTCGAGAACCAAAGTTCCTTTCTAATCAAATTATCATGCCAATGCCTGTCTTTACCATTGATGCAATTAACCCCTTCATGCATAAAATACAAATGATTGAAACATTTCTCCAGGCTCTGTGTGACCCAGGCATCAGAGAGGAGTGGTGCTGGTCCACCCCTGCTGCTGGGAGCCTCTGTGGCTTCTCCTGGCTCCAGCAGCACAGTCCTCCTGCATCCTGTCAGTGTTCACTGAGCACCAGCACCAACCCCATCTCCCTGCACTCCTCCTGTCTCTTCTTATGGAAGGAAGAGCAGGAAAAAAGCTGAAGTGCACAAGACCTCATAAACAACCTGTAAGAAAGGCATGTCCCACACACTTGGTGCCACTGCTGCCACGATGTGAAGCCAATCAGGTCTGCCCAGTGAGAGCTGTTTGTCTCCAGGTGACACCTGCCTGGAGGTCAGCCACATGGTCAGTGGTCTGTGCTGGCATCTGGAAAAGAACACACCGCAAACACCAGAGCTTTTCCCTGCACCTAGCAACAGTGCCCAGTGCCGAGGGAACCAGCCCCCAGCTCTGCAGGGAGTGCTAGGAGGGACAAGCCCTGGGGCTAATTTACATGGAATGAAAAAAACACTTTACACATTGAATTCCTGACACTGTGGCAGCCATTTCCTATGCACAAAACAAATGCAGCATTGGTTGTTCTTTCAGCCAGCCTTTCCCTGCCCTAGAAAGAGCTCTGAAGTGCTCTTCAGCATCCACAGTGCTTCTAAACTATTGCTGGCTGCTGGAGCATCCCCTGCACGGGGACACGAGGGGAGGGCCCGGCTGGGCTGTGGCTGAGGTGCTGAGGGGCTGCTCCCACCGCCTGTGCGGCACATCTGTGTTCATCTCCTGAGCCCCCACAGCTGCTCCTGGCCCCGGCAAACCTCAGCCAGCAGAGCCCTGGCACGCCAAGGAGTGTCCAGGGAGGGCACAGCCAGGCAGGCACAGGGCACTGCTGGCTCCCTGGCCAGATGGACCTGGGGCAGCCAGGTGGACACAAGGCCACATCTGCAGCAGGAGCTGCCTTGGAAAGCCCTTAGAGCTGCTGGAGCGTCCATTTGCAGTCAGTTCTGGTGATGTGTTAGGAGAGGATAAAAAGCCTTTTCCTCACACGTGCTCTGGCAGCAGTCACAGTCCTTGTCCCAGGCTCAGCTCTCCCACCAGCCCAGCCTCCCCCTGCTCACACAGAGCACTGTGCAGGTCTCCAAGGAGCAGGCACTCCCCGTTCATCAGCAATTCCCAGACAAGGATATCAGAGGCTGCAGCCCAGTGCAGCGAGCTGACATCATGTGCCTGATGTTGCCAAACATGGATGAGCTGTTGCTAGAACAATCAATTTTTAAATATCTCTCCGCTTGTTACCCTGAGCCAGCAGTAACTATAGTAACATGCTCTGGGCTCCCCTCTTCAAAGGCACCAGAGCTGTGCTGGGGCTCGGGAGCTCCTCGGGCTGGGAAGGCTGGTGCCTCCTGGGCTGTGTCCCCCAGTGCTCTGTGGGTCACCCTGGAGCATCCCAGCTGTTCTGTCCTGGCAGCACTGGCCAGGCACTGGCTGCTCTGTCCTCTGCAGGCACCAGGCAGCTCTGGCCTCTCTGACCATGGAGGAACATTGCTGCCAGCACTGCCAGGGTCTGCCCCAACAGCTTGGAAACAGGAATTCACTGGAAGAGGCCACAGTGCCCACCCACAAGGCTTTTGCAAGGCTCTTTCAGGGGGATCCAGCAGATTTCCTCTGGCACATTGTGGCCTGGCACAGTGTTGTTTTGGCAACAGCTGGAAGAGCCCTTGTGCCTCAGTCCCTGCCTGGGAGTGGTGCTGACTGGCAGGTGCTGCAGGGGTGCCCCCCACCCCAAACCTGGACCTGTCCCTGTACCGCCTTCAGCACCCCTGCTCACAGGGGGACCACTCCTGCCACGAGGAGTAATGAGGAGGAAACCAGACACCTTGTTTGCTGAGCTGAAGTAAATGAATACCAGGCTCAGAAGTAGGGAAAGGCAGAACAGTGATGTGCACTGCCAGTATGGGACAGCCTGGTGGCTGCCAGCTGACCTCCCTGAGCATGCAGAGTGTTGCCATGTCCAGCACCAGTGCCACAGACCTCTTTCCAGAGTGGCTGCAGAGACACAGCTCCTGCCCAGTGTCAGTGCAGTTCAGGGGTGATCCCATCCTCACCTCGCTGCATGCACACAGCCTGGTCCAGAGTGCGGCACCCCACCTGCTGCACAGCATCCCTGCACCTGCACAGCATCCCTGCGCCTGCACAACATCCCTGCACCTGCACAGCATCCCTGCACTGCACAGCATCCCTGCACCTGCACAGCATCCCTGCACCTGCACAGCATCCCTGCACCTGCACAACATCCCTGCACCTGCACAGCATCCCACCTCCTGCACAGCATCCCTGCACCTGCACAACATCCCTGCACCTGCACAGCATCCCTGCACCTGCACAGCATCCCACCTGCTGCACAACATCCCTGCACCTGCACAGCATCCCACCCCCTGCACAGCATCCCACCTGCTGCACAGCATCCCTGCACCTGCACAGCATCCCACCACCTGCACAGCATCCCTGCACCTGCACAGCATCCCTGCACCTGCACAGCATCCCTGCACCTGCACAACATCCCTGCACCTGCACAGCATCCCTGCACCTGCACAGCATCCCACCTCCTGCACAGCATCCCTGCACCTGCACAGCATCCCACCTGCTGCACAACATCCCTGCACCTGCACAGCATCCCCGCACCTGCACAGCATCCCTGCACCTGCACAGCATCCCTGCACCTGCACAGCATCCCCGCACCTGCACAGCATCCCTGCACCTGCACAGCATCCCTGCACCTGCACAGCATCCCACCTCCTGCACAGCATCCCTGCCCCTGCACAGCATCCCTGCACCTGCACAGCATCCCACCTGCTGCACAGCATCCCACCTCCTGCAGCAGGATGGCACCTCCTTGGCAGTCTGCAAGTGGGCTCTGAGACACCTACCCCGTGTAGGGAACACCTCATGCTGTGGTCTGGGTTGTCTGGGATGTTTACCTTATTTTCTCCATACCTCTATTCTGCTCAGTAAAAATGCAAATGAAGTTCTGTTCACTTCCTGCAATGCAAATGCCGTGTGTTCCCTCTGTACCTGCTGCTTCTCAGATTGAGGGGGTGGAGAAAAAGGAGGGAGGTGGGTTGGCTGAATTGCACCTTAATTGGGCTCCTCCCCAGAAAACCTGCACTGTGAATTTTTCAAAATCATATAAATCGTGTAATATCAATTATTCAATCATTCTGCTAATCTGAAGGCTTCCAGAAGACTTCTAGCTTTGTAGGAAAGCTAAACATGAAATATCAATAATTGACAGCCTTTCCATCAGAGGATTAACTCCCAGAACACATCCCTTTGGAGTGCCAGTAGAGCATGCAGTGCTCCCTGGGGAGGTATTACCTCCACTAGTCAAAGTGGAGAGGTGTCATCACACCAAATTCCATCACTGCATTTTATAAATCCTATCCTATTAGATGCATTTATCCTGCAAACAACTTTGCAGTATAATTCCTAGGTTTTTCACTGAGGTCCACATTACCAAGGCACACAGGGGATTAACACAGAGAGCACATTTGACAATCACCTTTGCAGTTTCTGGAGTGTCCCACGGGACTGGCCTCTCCATGCACACACTGCATTCCGTGGGAGCTGAGAGGGGGCAGTCCGTGTCACACCCCAGGGTAGCTGTGTGCTGTGCCAGCCTCCGTTCATCGGCCCAGCCCCAAATCAGACGGTTGCATCTCCCACTGATCGCAGTGGGGTCACGCTTTGCCCTCCTCCCGCACCCCGGGTGTTCCCCGCAGCCTTGGCCGTGCCTGGCTCGCAGCTCGCACAGGAACGCTCCCTGCAGCCCTCGGTCCGGCTGGGCCGCTCTCGGGGCACTTTGCTGAGGACACTGCCCTGGGCCGGTGCCTTCCCTGGGGCGGCAGGAGGCTGAGGAAGATGGTTTTCCCTGGCAGCTCTGGAAGCATTCGCCACAGCGGCTGCAGAAAGCCGCGAGCTTGCCAGCACCACGCAGAGCGTTTGGATGCCTCCTACAGGCAGGAGGGGCACGGAGAGTTAATTAAAATGCACTGAGCAAGTGTAAAGTTTCATTACAAGACACAAAGGTAGGCTGAGTTCCTCCTCCAGCAGACATATCTGCATAATCCGGCCGGGCCCTGCAGCTGCCGCTGCCGCTGCCGCTGTGCTCGCTGCTGCTGCAGATCCTGTTTTCATCTGTTTGATTGAGTAAACACTACCCCAGGCTGGAGCTGCACAACCAGTCCTGCAGCGCAGCAATGCCTTTGCTTTCTTCCTACAAATCTAACATAAAAGTGACCGTCCTGCAGACAGGCGTGCCCATCCTCGGCCACTGCCTTTCCTGCAAAACTGGAAAACCTCAGGAGCAGGCACCACGAGGGCAGGAGGGGGATTCAGCCCCACGGAGGCTGCAGTCACACCCCACGCCCCAGGCTGTGCTAGCGCTGGGTTTGCTGAGCACAGGAGGAGTAGCACGGGTACCATGCACCTGCACAGGTGATGGGATGTGTGTATCCTGGTGGCAAGCACCAATTCCCATGGGGAAATGGGCTGCCCTTGAGCCCCTGACGGGTGCAGGAGCTGCCGTGGTCCCGAGGGCGGTGGGGCAGCCCCTCCGTGCAGCAGGGCAGGTGCCCGACCCTCTGCCCCCCGGGGCAGGCACAGAGGTGTTTTCCAGCAGGAAGCAAATGCCGGGTGGGATGGCTGAAGGGCATTGGCACCAGCAAGGAGCAGCCCAAGCTCTGGAGGCACAAGCACTCTGAGTTTGGGGCCATGCTCAGCCCTGGGTGCTGCTGGTGTGGGGAGGAGAGGAGCAGCAGGAGGCAGGAGCATGGAACCCACCCTGTCAGGACAGAGCACTGCAGAAAGGGGGAGATGGTGCTGCCTCACTTATGATAAAGAGAGCCTGGCTTTCAGCATAGTAATGATCTTTAAATTTGGGCCGTAACATCCAAACAGGCAAAGAGCAGCTCCAAGTGTCCTTTTCTGTGATGTCAGGGAGCTGCATGGGGAGCTCTGGAGTGCAGAGCACAGATGAGCTTCTCCTGCAGTGCCAGACATGCACTGGGCCACAGCCTCAGCATGGCAGAGACTTCAAGCCTTACCTGGCAGATCAGCCATTCCTCTGGCCTGGAAGATGCCAGGGATGTCCTGTGCCTGTCCCTGCTGAGCTGCCAGCCTGCCCTGTCCTTCTGCAGAGGCTGTGAGAGTCCACACCTTGGGGCAGGGCCGGGCTGCAGTGACCAGAACAGCAGTGCTGGAGCAAGGGGACTGCTGTTTGCTCTGCCAGTGGTCTCCAGTGGCTGCATCACTCTGCAGGAAGGGTGTGAGCCCCATGCCTGAGCCCCAAGATGGGCATCTGGCACAGGGGACTGAGCATCCCCGTGTCCAGTCTGCTGGCACGGCTGAGCCCAGGACACCTTCAAAACCTCAGGTGGTTGCAGCAGACTGGAGACCATCCACTGCAGCTCAATTTCCCAGGAAAACATCCACAAAAGGATTGCTGGTTCCCTGGCTGAAGCCCAGCTCAGCCTGCAGTGTCTGGAGTATGAATATACTGTACATGTGAACTGCAGATTTGTTCCACATATTTTCCTCGAAGACTGTATGTCTTTTCCTTTTTTTTTTAATAATGTCAGTCATAAATGTCACGTGTTGGAGCCCAGATCTCATTATTGTGAGCAGAGAAATGTATGCCAGGCAATAAATTCTTTTGTTGGAAATAACCCTGGTGACTAGAGAAATTTATGAATTTATTACTCTTTGTAGGAGCCTTTCCTCCTATGACTTAAAGAGAGATCCATCATCCTACAGGAGACCTTGCTGGTTCTCTAGAAACCTTTGTACAGTTTCATGTCGCATTCCCTGCCTTCCTGTCCCAAGGATTCATTCACAAGCATCGCTCATGATAAACAAGGCATTCAGAAACCGGGCGTGAGCAGAGCGGCCCTGCCGGCGCCTCCCGTGCTGGCACCGCTCCCGCGCGGCCGCGGTGGAGAGAGTGTCCCCGGTGTCCCCAGCACCGCAGCCACTGCCAGGCTTGGTGGAGAGAGTGTCCCCAGTGTCCCCAGCGCTGTCCCCAGCACCCGCAACCGCTGCCAGGCTTGGTGGAGAGAGTGTCCCCAGCGCTGTCCCCAGCACCGCAGCCGCTGCCGGGCGCGGTGGAGAGAGTGTCCCCGGTGTCCCCAGCGCTGTCCCCAGCACCCGCAGCCGCTGCCGGGCGCGGTGGAGAGAGTGTCCCCGGTGTCCCCAGCGCTGTCCCCAGCACCGCAGCCGCTGCCGGGCGCGGTGGAGAGAATGTCTCCAGTGTCCCCGGTGTCCCCAGCGCTGTCCCCAGCACCGCAGCCGCTGCCGGGCGCGGTGGCGCTGCCGTGGCCGCGCTGGGTCCCGCAGGGTGGGGCTCCCGGGTTCCAGCCCTGCCGGGGATGCCCAGGTCCCTTCTCCAGCCCCAGCACTGGATGCTCTGCCAGCTGCGTGCTGAGGGGCTGAGGGCTGAGATGGGGCTGGCAAGAGGGGAAGAGCAGAGCCGTGAATGGCATCGGTTCAGCTCCAGACAGAGCCTCAGGGCCCTCACTGCCAGCTCGAGAACATCCAGAGCGCAGGGATGGGTGTGTGATCATCTACTGACAGAGCCACTGCAAAATTACACCTTGTTATCTCACCGTCAATTATATTTTCATACAGCTCTGAAACACTTTGAATACAAACCTTTTCTGTAAGATTACAAATCGCTCAAGCACTCCCGTAATTTGGATGGCAGGGGGTCAATTATTTGGGCATGGGTTTGCATGTAATAGCCTGCAACAGATTGTAAAGTTTCTGTGTTAGTGAAGCAATTATGAAGACTGGATCCGAACCACGGCTGGAGGGTGGTGGAATGGGGCCATCTGGACACGGAGACACCAGCACAGCTGTGAGGGGACTCCCTCAGCCTGCTGCAGGTTCTGGGCCATGGGTATGGTCTCCACAGAGCCTGCTGTGGCAGAGAATTCGTGGTGTAAGAGACAGTCCAATAACAGAAATAAATACAAACACAAATGTAAAAATAAGAAAGAGAACTGTCAGATTTTTTTTGCCAAGAAAGAAGTTCAAACTTCACTTCCATATGATTACTGTTTATTTCAGAAGACCAGATAACTTCATTCATTTAATGATTCAAAACATGTTATTTTCAAAAATCCTTAAAAGCTTTCACAAACAGACTCTCATCCAGCCAAAATCCAGCTGGCAGAGCTCCTGGGTGTGAGGATAGATTAATTTATCACTTCTCAGCAATGAATATTAGAGTTTATTTTGTTGAAAAGGAAAATGAGGGTTTTGACCATCCAAAGTGGCAATCACTGCTGTTAAACACAGAACCCCAGAGTGCCTGCCACGATCATTCCAGCACATCCCCAGCACCAGGCTCCATTCCTGGGATGACATTTGCACCATTCCTGGGCTGTCTCCACAGTGACTTTATCAGTCCCAGGCTCCTGCCCTGCTCCCCACCACCATGCCCAGGGCATCACTCACCTGCTGTGCTCTGGTGGCCCACGGAGCCACCACTCCTGTGCTTCCCTGTGGCATTTCAGTGCAGTGTCACACCCGTGCCCCGGCCCTGTCACCTGTGAACCTTGTCACCGCCGGGCCCTGCCTGGCCCCCAGCCACTGCCAGAGCTCCCTGTTCCACACCAGCCACCACCTCAGAGCTGCAGCCTTGATTTCCTGCCTTCCTCCATCCCTTCATAAAAAATGGATGTGGGATGAAAGGTTTTACACAGCAAACAGAGCTGAGATTTAGGGCTACAAATGTCAGATTTCACAACACTCTGCCCATAAAACTGAAAGTCACATCACCAGTGGCATGAACTAGGGGATGGGATCACAGATTTCCTAAAAGTAAATGAAAATGACATCTGAAGTTATTTTTCTCCTACTCTTAAAAATCAGCCTAACAGGAACATCAAAGTAATCCATGAGCCTGGTCATTCCTGTAACACATTGGCATAAATCAAATACAAAACCATGGTTGAGTCGGGTAGAAAATCATCTCCCAGAGACATCCAACTGAGCTCAGCAAAGGAGAACAGGCTGACACAACATCTTTAAACATTTTTAATTACCCTGTCAAAGTGACAATTATGGAGCTAATTATTAGGAAGACAATACCAGATATACTGAATAGCACATCAACAGTGTTTTTATGTAATTATGCAATTTAATGAATTGAAGGCTACAGTAATGGACTATATCTGGTTAATTAGGGAGTCCCTTTCTGCTAATAATGCCATTTATTTTCAATTCACTATATTTTTTTCTGTAAAACCAGGCGCATTTCCACTGACAATGAAGGATTCTTCAGAGCAGCTCAGACACCCCTTCCTGTATGGGTGGGGCACAGAGTTTTTCATGGGGTGGACGATGAGCTCTGGTTGTTACTCTTTCATTTCCCACTTTGCCATGTTCCCTGGGGTTGGGTTCATCGTGGTGCTGGGCTCCTGGTGGGCACTCAGCCTGCCCAAAGCCCCCCTGCTCCCTGACCTTCTGGCCCTGTCCCCAGCTCCAGCACAGCCCCGGGTGGGGCACGGGGACAGGAGGCCCCCAGGGACACACGGACAGCTTGAGGTCACCTGTCCTGGAGCCCTTGCAGGACACGTGGGGCCTTTGAGCCGATTCCCTGGGGGAGCCTGCCCAGCAGCCCCCAATCTGCATCAGGCCCCACACCTCTGCCAGCCCCTGGCCCTGCTCCCAAGCCACAGGGCAGGTCTGGGGCTGGCTGGTGGTGCTGCTCCTCTAGCACCAATCACAGGAAGGAGAAGAAATAATTTAAACATTTTCCCCGGCAGATAAAATTTTGGAGAGTTTCAAGCCTCCTAATTTCTCATTGTTGAACAAAAATTCTCTGATAAATTATTGATTGTATTTTAAATGTACTCACAGAAGCCGTTTTAATTCCTTTTTTCTCTTTTTGGAAATAATTAACCTGTTTAAATTTTTTAATCACTTGAAGATATTTCCCAATTGTTGTTACCTGGTGGGGAGGGGCCCTGCCTGCCACACAAACCCAGTGGCTTTGGGAGACTTGAGAGGGAGGAATGGGCTGTGGGAAACCTCATGGCCACATTCCATTGCTGGACCAGATCCCACGTCCCAGTTTCCCACAGTGTTCCCAGGGTGGGATCTGCCTGGTCAGCCTGTCCCCAAGGAGAGGACGTTCTGCAGGACAGGTGTCAGCCTGTGCCCGTGTGTCTTCCTCCTTCATGGTCTGTCTCACAGAGACAAAAAGGATCCATCTGGGACTGCAGCTCTTAAGGGACAGAAAACAGCTGAAAAACCACACTTGGCCCCTCAGTTCTGCAAAGAGAGCTGCTGAGCTGCTCCTGCTGCCCCTTGCTCTCCTGCAGATGTGCAGCAAAAGCTGCAGCTGGCACAGAACCCACGGCCAAGGGCCATTTGGGCTGCAGAGAAGAGACAGCTGTCACAGCAGAGGGGCCCCAAATGGCAGCACAGGCACAAGCTCAGTTTGATGCCCACCTTGGCTCAGTGGGCAATAGAAAGCAGCTCAGTGAGGGCTTGCATAAAGCTGCCAGTGCAGGGCATGCTTGGACCTTTGCCTGCACAGGGCACAGCTGCCTGCCAAGGTGGGGGTGAAAATGTGGGTGCTGAAGCTTCTGCTGAGTCAAACGGAGCCACCCCAGGTTCCTGCAGGCACTGCTTTGTGTGCTGTCCACTGAGGATCAGCTCAGATCCTGGCCTTTCTCCCCTCCTGGAGGCAGAAGGATGCGTGCCCAGGCCACAGCTGCAATCCTGCCAGCATCCCCCACACCATCTGCCAGCCAAAGGCACCCCTGCCCTGCTGCTTTGGTCTCTGCAGCTCATTTAACTGCTGTTATGGGAGGGGTTGTCAGGTCCCAAAACACAGATAAAAATAGAGGTATTTCACTTCAGAAGCAGTGAGAAGTATCATAGTAATAGACCAGCTTTTTCAGGCTCTTTTGACCTTCTTTCAAAGGAGGTGCCAGTATGTATTTATGCCAGAAATACCAAGAACTTGAAGATGTGATGGAGGAAGAGCCTGTATTTGCACCAAGTGTTGGTGGAACTCACAGGCTGTGCAAGGGCTTCATGCCTGACCAGCCAGGTGACACAGTCAGCTCTGCTCCCAGAGCCAGGGCCTCCCGTGGCAGGGAGGTGACTGGCAGTCTCTTCCTTCTGAAAAGAACTGCCATACCTGGCAAATGAAAGCACCAAATTCACCTTTTCACGTTTGCAGGTTACCAGCATCAGTGGCACAGATATTTGGGGGTGACCCTTTGCAGAGTTTTACTGGCTTTGTGACCCAAACACGCTAAAGGACTTCCCATCTAAGTGGAAGTGCTGTTAGGAAGGAAGAAATGCAATAATGTACTTGTAAATTAATAAAATCCTGGTGATTGTGAAAACATCCTGGGCTTTTGTTGGCCTGGAGATTTATTCAGTCCTGCTGGCTTCCCAGCTGAGGCAGAAAAGATCATAAACCTGCTAAGAGAAATGCTGCTGCAAAATGTTCCAGGCTCAGCTCTAACATTTCTCCTCCTTGTGGCACAGCAGCCAAGGTGCCCCAAAAAGGCCAAGAGCTGACCTTGCAAACCCTGTCCTGTCTGTCCTTGCCAGCAGCTGCTCAGGGGCCGTAATGCTGACAAGAGCTCACTGTTCTGCAGTTGGAATTTGGTTTGGGGGCATCTTTGAAAGCTTCCTTCTTTCTAGGAGTGTAATAAGCCTTGAACTGTGTTATGTGCCCATCAAATTTGCACAAGGGAGTGCTGGGAGGGGGCTGTGGGTGTCTGGACTGTGCAGAATCCCTGCTGTCAGCTCAGGCTGGAGAGGAGCCTTGTTGAGCTGCAAAGGGAATGGTCAGGGATAAGCACACCACATGCCCTGCTCAGAGCACAGCAGCCAAGGCAGGGAGACCAGGCTGACCTGCAGCACAGGGAGCTGATGGCAGGGGCAGCAGGAAAGGGTCCAGTCGAGAGCTGCAAGGCACAGCAGCAGCAGGAGCAGCTCTCTGGAGTGACAGTCACGCTGCTGCTGCTGCTGCTGCCTGTTAAACAGGCAGACACAGCTCCCTGGCCCTCGCTGCCCCAGCGAGGCTCTGAGGCACTGAAACATTTTGCTCCTGCTGTACGAGTCAAACGCATTAACTGCAGCCCTCTGGGGAGCCTCTGAGCACTGCAGCGAGCCCGGCCACCTCCCGAGGGTCAGCAGCTGATCCAACCATCTTCCCCACTGTCTGTCACGAATTCACCACATATTCCTTGGATCCACAAACACTCCGAGTCCCCAAGGCCAGCTGCAGGAGATGCCTGCTCTCTGTGAGCAGCATCATCACAGGACAGACCCCAGGGACTCAAGGGTGCTGATGGGAGCTCTGCCCTGCAGACTTGCAGATCCCAGTGGACACTGAGAACCTCCTTGCTTGGGATGCTTTGCCTTCCTAAGAGCAGGAACAGGATGATATCCAGGCTGTGGAAAGGGCTGAGCAGTGAGGACACCAGGGCTTCTGTCAGACTTCACCAAATATTTAATGGAGAAATGATCCAGAACCAGCACTTCTGAGGCACAGCAGCACTTCATTTTCATCAGGGAATACTCAGCTAGCTGATTTTATGACAGTATGTCTTTTTTATGTATATAAAAGTCATGAATTAATTCAGTGCTTGTGAAACCAAAGGAGTAATCACACTGGCATGGGCCATGGATGAGGTGGAAAGACCAGCCAGCATCTTGGGTCATGAGCTAGAACAGCAACACTTGCCATTCCACTCGTACCACACCAAGAAGGAAGCTGCCCTCCTACTCCAAGCCCTCCAGATCAGACACTGGCCACTTCTTGGGACTCAAGTACTCAGTACTTCAGGAGGAAAATCTCCACCAGCCTCGGTGCAATGCTCATGAAAACAGAAGTTGGTTGCACCAGTCCTTGTGTGGTGTAAGTGATGCCAAGGGAGCTTCGTGCAGCTCTGCTGGATGGAGATTCATATGAGTCATCTCCAGAGTGTCCCAAAAGGCAACAAAAGAGAAAGGCACAACTTGTTTAATCTCCTTCCATGCTGGTGTAAGAAGAACTGAGCTTCTCCTTCTCCTGCACCTCAGGGCACCTTCCCTCTCTCTGTTCTCCTACTGCTCCTCATTTCCAGGGGAAAGCAGTACTGGGGAGCCCTGGGAAGAATCTCGGGCACATAACTCCTTCCCACAGCATCATTCCTGCTTCCAGCCCTGTCCTCAGCCTCTCCTGTCTGGATGCATTTATGCCAAACTGTCTGCAACACTGTCCAGGCCTTTGGCAGCGTCTCAGTGTCTGCAGTGACCATGGTGACATCACACACGCTCTCCTTTGCCTCAGTCCTGTGCCCCCACCTGTGCTCTCACTCCTCTGGCTTCTCCCCTTCATTCCTCCACAGGGTTATCAACTGTGCTGTCACTGTGGGTTTGATCTCTCTTCTTCTCTCTTTCATGCAATGACACAGGCAGACTTTCTTTTCAGTCATTTACAAATTTTTGCTACTTTACAGTCTAAGATTTTCTGGCTGATAACAGAAGGATCATCAGGATGGACATCCCCACCACTTTGCTCCATTGGCTGCCTCTTGCACCTGTTGGGCTTTCAAATATCCAGGGTGCCTTGGATGTTTTAGCTTTCCCTTCTGGCTCTTTTGCTGCCGATCTTTCTGGGCAGCTGCTTCTTCTCACCCCTCCTGCTCTGGCATGTCTTTGGCAAGAGGTCAGGTTGGATAAGCAGAGTCACCTTCTCTGGTCTGGAACCTGCAAAATGCCAGGTTTTGTACATGAGCTCAAATTCCATCTCGTGCTCCACCATCCATTAGCCAGAGGTACAGACTGAGGCTTCACAGAGCCCTGGGGAAGGTGAGGGGCTGGCAGAACTGTGGGCTGAGGGCAGGAGGGATGATCAGAGCACAGGGAGATCAAAACTGCTCAGGCACAAAGGCAGCACCACTCCCAGCAAACGAGTGTTCTTCTGATGCCATCATCCCATTGTCCCCGGAGCAAAGCCATCCAATGCCAGAGCCTGGAGTGCCAGGGGGTGCCAGAAATACCAAGGGGGGCTCTGGTGCCAAGGAACTCACCCTGAACAGAGCAAATGCTGATCCTCCTGCTCCTTCTGCAGGCCCAGAGGAGGGAAAAGGCAGCACTGGGGGTTTCAGGGAAACAGCCCTGGAACTGAGGAGCAGCCCAGAGTCCCCCAGGGCCAGAGCAGAGGCAGCAGCACTGGCCACAGAGCCCAGCCCAGCCCAGCCCAGCCCAGCCCAGCCAGTGCCAGACTCTGCTGAAGCTGCTCAGCCATCAGGGGGTGGCTGCTCCAGAGCACCCAGTGAGAACTGCTCGAACTGCACCGAGGGTGCCCCTTCCCACTCCTGTCTGCAGACCATGGGATTGGCTCCTGCCCACCCCAGCACAAAGATCAAACCCAGGATTTTCCTAATGGCAGACCGCGGGGACTGCAGGGAAACCGGAGAGTTCTGTCTCCTGGCTTCCAAATGTTTTTGCAGAGCTCCATCTAGGGGGAAAGATGCTGGGCCAGGCTGCAGAGCAAGACAGGTACTAGGAGACAACACAATGGCTTGTTCCCCTGGCCTGAGGCCTCTCATCACACACTTAGGTGCTAATTGCAAAGGAAGGGAACAGCCTATAAACTTTGCAGTTTATTCTAATTTCAGTTGCAGCTGACTTCAAAAGAGCTGATGAAGGTGAGTGCACCTGTGCAGATCAGTGGTGCATCACAGACAGAGAGCCAGAGTGCTTAATTAAATTGTTCTAGGAACAACCCTCATTGGACAAGACTGAGTATTAAAGCATCAGTTTTCTGAAGGAGACTGAGTGTAATCAGAGTCTCTTACTATAGAAAAGCAAAACCAATCCCAGCTCCTGACACCAACGTCCCTCAGAGAGTGGCAGAGGAAAGTGGCACAGCCCTGGAAGTGCCTGGCATTGCCAAGGACAGAGTGGCCTGCAGAGAGAGAAGCCCCTGGGAGGTCTCAGAGCTCTGCTCTGCTCACAGCTGGCCCAGCACAGGGAGCTGGGTCCCAGAGCACCCTGAGCAGCGATAGCAGGACAGGTGCTGAAAACAAAAGGGCATTTCCCCAGCCCTACTGCACGCAGAGCTGACGGATGCTGCGCTGGGGAAAGTGTCACAGCTGTGGCAGCAAACAGCAGGTTGGGTCACTGACAATCCCCCCAGAGGGGATGGAGCAGATCTAGCCTCATCCTCTGTATGTTTTTGTTTTCAGGTGAATCGTGGTGTCTCATTTTATGGCCTCAGCCCCGAGATGAAAGAACAGCGTTAAACTTCACAAATCCTCTAATATTGCTGTGCCTAGAGTTGGAGGCCTCACATATGCAGATATTACTTCTCTGTTGCTCTGAGGTCTCTTTCTAATTTAATACTTTAACAATATTGCAAAATTCATAATGTGGGCTTCTCCAGAGGAAAACAGCTTATCTCCCAGTAAAGGGGGTCTGTCACTGCAGTGGATTCTCTGCTGTTCCCCCCTGTCCCCGTGTCTGGGTGCAAGGCGATGGCAAGGATGCCAGTGAATCAGATGCCACTGCCTGCAGCCAGGCACTCGGTGCCCATGCCAGCCTCGGCGAAGCTGCAGCAAGCACAGGGCAAAGGCTGTGTCTGTGGGTCCTTTCCATCCTCCAATGGTCTCCACATCTGCCCGCCTGGAGCCCTGACACCAGCGGGAGGAGAGGGAGGGAGGGAGGGAGGGGCTGGCAGCCAGATCTGCCCTTTGCTGTTACTGTCAGATCAAATAGCTGCTAATTGACCAATGTGTCTCCTTTTGCTGAGCTATTAGCCACGGCATCATGGCAGCTTCCTGACATTAATTATCTGTGAGTTAGCAGGGTCTGAAAGCGTAAATAATGATTTGCCATGATGGCAGGGTGAGCTCAGTGCTGCAGGCACTGGTGTGGCCACTGTGCCCTGGTGTGGCCACTGTGCCCTGGTGTGGTCACTGTGCCCTGGTGTGGCCACTGTGCCCTGGTGTGGTCACTGTGCCCTGGTGTGGTCACTGTGCCCTGGTGTGGTCACTGTGTACTGGTGTGGCCACTGTGCCCCGGTGTGGCCACTGTGCCCTGGTGTGGCCACTGTGCACTGGTGTGGTCACTGTGCCCTGGTGTGGCCACTGTGTCCTGGTGTGGTCACTGTGCCCTGGTGTGGCCACTGTGTCCTGGTGTGGCCACTGTGCCCCGGTGTGGCCACTGTGCCCTGGTGTGGCCACTGTGCACTGGTGTGGTCACTGTGCCCTGGTGTGGCCACTGTGTCCTGGTGTGGTCACTGTGCCCTGGTGTGGCCACTGTGTCCTGGTGAGGCCACTGTGCCCTGGTGTGGCCACTGTGCCCTGGTGTGGTGGTGCCATCGCTGGCCCGTGGCCAGCACGGGGTCGAGCACCACGCACAGCTGCCAGTTCTTCCCGAAAGCGCTCAGAGTTTGTTTGGACTGCCATGGCCCAGGGATGCCCTGCTTCTCGGGCCACTTCCTCAGTGCCAGCAGTAGCAGGGACGGCAGCCCCAGACAGTGGGACCAAGGGAACCCCAGCAGGCTGGGGCGAGCCGGGCTGGCTGCGCTTTGCCCTGCTTTGGAAGCACCGTCCCACAGCCACTGCAAACACTGCAAAGTGCAGCACGAGGAGAGGAAAGGATCAAACACAGCAAACCTGGCAAATGTTTCCTTTCCTGGCAACGGCCTCTCCTGCCGCCAGAGGAGGTGGATTTGGCCCGGAGTGTTATTGTAATAATCTTGCATTTTTATTCCCTGGTAGTTAAAATATTTCAAAAAGTGAATGACCCAAGGTCATTAAACTTTCTAAAGAGTTTAGTGCAGGTTATTTCCAGACCAAGTCGGCATCACTGCCGATGACTAGAGGAGAGCACAGGCTGGCAAACAGTAAATTGTCCTGGTTTATATCCTTCAGAATTTTTGCTGAGGTCTCCTCATGTCCAATTCTTCATGTGAGTTCTTCATGTCCAATTTGATGACCATATTAATTAAAACTAGAATTGAACAAGAGGTACCCTTATCCTTTTATCACCCTATCTGAAGAATGAGTCTAACTTTTGAGAAATATCATGAAGATAGATAATGTATAACTCAGGTCCTTTAAACCAGTTTCTGATTTAAGGATTGTTACTTTTGGGGACTACTTTTGCTTGCCTGTAATATTCAAGAGACATGCAGAGATCATTTAAAAGTTGTAGGCTGCAGAAGTGCAATCTCACCCGTGATTCCATGCAAGGGGCCCTACAGAGCATCCTTGCCACTCCCCTGGGCAGCAGCATCTTCACTGCTGTGCCCTGAAAGCGATGGACACCAGGCAGGCAGTGACACCCTTGCTGGTCAGGGCCCTCACAGGGGTTTCCAGAGCAGCAGCCCCAGTGCTGGGTAGGACAGGGATGGCACATCCACTGCCAGGGTGAGCACCTGTTCCCAGGAGAACCCTGTCTTTAGAGGCCACACAGCAGCACCAGACACTGCTGCTCATGGCAAAGGTATGACACAAACTGATAGAGCAGGATTAGATTGGATTTTTTTGTAATTCTTTTTGCTTTGTTTCAGTGTGGGAGACAAAAAAACCATAAAACCAGAGCTAACATGATCAAGGTGTGAACGTGAGCAGCCCAGAATGCTGTGAATCACATAAAAGATATCACAGTCAATATCAGCTGCTGAGCTATAATAGCTTTTGTGATTCTCCTAACAGGATTTTAATTTTATGTTTATTATTTTGGGACCAGCAAAGCACAGGAAATGCCCTTGTGGTGGTACAGGCCCCCTTCCCTCTGTTCTCTGGAAGACTGGGAAGACTCAAGTGCAAAGCAAGCTGACTTTCAGCATTTTCAATTTTTGCTTGTGTTCCCCAGGCTTGGCAGGAGAGAGTGAACTTAATTAAAATCAATGGAGAAACAGAACGGAATAAATCACAATATGAATATTCTGCATTGAAGTGCAGCACATGGCTCTGCCAGCACTCAAACAGTGACTCCTTCAAGGCTGGAGGAGCCTCTGGCCCTCTGTTGTCTCCAGCAGCATCAGCTCCTGGAGCAGAGCAGCCCCACTGCAGAGGCTGTGCCCTCCACCCCGGGCTGGCTCTGCCAGGATGGGAGAAGGGCAGCAGCCAGGCAGGAGGTGCTGCTGTGGCCACCCTGGGTGTGCTGTCCCAGCCACAGAGCCAGCAGCAGCCAGGCAGGAGGTGCTGCTGTGGCCACCCTGGGTGTGCTGTCCCAGCACCTTCGGCCACCCAGCCCTGCCTCACTGGCCAGCATGGCCCCTGGGCAGAGGGTCTGCCACCCCCAGCTTGACAGACCCCACCTCTGTTTCCAGGGCTGAAGAGGAGCTGTCTGATTCTTTTCCTCAATCAGGAGGTTTGGTTTGGCAGCGTGTGTTTTCCACAGCCTCAGGCAGCATCATCCTCCCCATGCTGGCAATACCTGGGGCACTGTAGAGCCAGAGCTGGGGACAGGCCTGGGACACAGATGGAGGGGGCAAGAGGGGGGGTTGCTCCTCATGGTGGTTCAGCTTCTGAGCCCCACCACAGACCATGAACAGGTCAGGAAACAAGAGCAAAAGAAGAGGGGAAAGGAGCAGCACGAGAAGGGGATACTGGGAGGGAACTACCAGCCCTAGCCCCTACTGTCAAATTATTGCCAAATAGGCTGTTTAAGGGCAATCTTGGATTGCTTTTCAGAAGCAAATAAGTGCTTTTTAGAGTCACCTGCCAGCAGGTGTATGCACTTTAAAGCTTTCCCACATCAGAATAGAATCGCCATGTATCTGAGTAGTTAGCACCAGCAGGTAAGAGCAGTGCCAGGAGTGCCTCACTCCAGGCTGGCCCCACACGGGAGGTCGAAGCCTTTGCCATCCAGGGGATGTGCTCGGGGTGTCCAGGTGTGTGCCCCAGACAAGAGCAGGTACGCCATCGCTGCCCTGCAGCCTCCTCAGTAGCATTTTCCCGAGCCTCTCTGACTGTTACAAGCACTGTACAGAGCCACAAAGCTGAGCCTGTGCCCCTGCAGCACCAGGGAGAGCCCTTGGCTCAGGGACGACCGTGAGAAGCCTCAGAGCCTCAGGCAGGCCCAGGCAGCCTGTGTGCCTCTTCAGCCTCAGCACTGCCCTGATCTGCCTCCTCCTCACCCTGGGAACCCGCAGCCAGCACCGCACCGGGGCTCAGCCCTGCTGCCGCGGCCATCGTGCACCAGCAACGGGGCTTCCTCTCTGCAGGCAGCCCGGGCTTCAGATTTCATAAAAAATTTCATTATCCCATTGTTTAACACCACATGCCAATCCCTTACAGATGACTTAATTTGTTAATCACGCTTTTAATGGTGGAGGCTGTTAGAGCCCATGAGGGAGAGGTTAATATTAGTACCATTTAACTGTCGAAAGCTTTTCCCATCGTAAACCAGGCACGCGGTCGAACAATAAACCCTCGGTGTAATTGGCGGCTGCAGCCTCCCGGCGCTCGTAGCTCCTGGCGCTGACAGAGCTGCCGTGTGCCAGACCAGGATGGCCAGAGACTGAGAGGCTCCGGCCAGAGCCCCGGCCAGAGCCCCGGCCAGAGACCCCAGCTCAGAGACCTCCGGCCAGAGCCCCCGGCCAGAGCCCCGGCCAGAGCTCCCCCAGCCCAGANACCCCGGCCAGAGCCCCCAGCCCAGAGACCCCAGCCCAGACCCCCCGGGTCAGAACCCCCCCAGCCCAGAGCCCCCGGCTCAGAGCCCCCAGCCCAGAGCCCCCGGGCCAGCTTGGCGTGGCAGGGTGACCGCAGAGTGACCGCAGAGTGACTGGGGACAATCACCCGCCTCCAGGCTGGATTGCTGCCAGCAGCAGGGACGTGCGAGTGGGTGCACGGCATGAGAGAGCATTCAGCAAGTATGTGGGCTGTTCATGACTGTATTTTTCTTCCAGTCAATCTTTCACAGATTTATGCTGGAGAAATGGGAACATTAAATATCCCCTTGCTGTAATTCAGCATGCCGCAAGAGATACAGATTTAAATATTTAGTAGCACATAACTGGCTAAAAGCCTCGGCAACATTTTAAAAAATCACTTTTTAATAAAACTGGACTGAAATATTTCCCACAGTTAGAATTTATGGCTTATAATCGGTGTTCTTGTGATAAATAGGAGTGAATATATATTTATGAACAACAAATATTAATGAAGAAATAATATGGGAGCCCACCTTCAGGCCGTGTGGCTGCTGATGCTCTGCCACACTCCCTGAGGAATGCTGACATTAAGCAAACACAAAGGCCAGATCAACAGTGCTGTTAGACTGAAAAATCCGGGAGGAAAGGAGCATGGCCTGGGCACAGAGGCCAGCTCAGAGGCGGCTGCGCTCACTGGGAGCTCCGCATGCGGCTGCAAAGGCACGGCTGAGCTCGCTCCTCGCCTGCGGATCAGAGACACCGAGTGTCGGAATCACCGCCGGCAAACGCTCCGGCACGGCTGATTTGTACCGGGGTGAGCCATTCATTTGCATGTGTTTCCCCATGATAATACAGCTGGAGGCAAAGCCCGCAGTAAGCGCCTCTCTCTTCTGTCCGATGGCAGGAAGAGATTCACCTCGGGGTGCTGATCTCGATTACTGCCGGGGCGGGAGCCGCATGCTGATTTCTCTGCGCTTCGCACTCAGCAGGAGCAGTTTGGATTTTAATGCTGGCCATCTTCTGCACCAAAACCCCGAATGAACACAAGCCGGAGGAAATCCGGAGAGTTCCCTCCTCTCTTACAGCAGCATCTGCACCTTTGGGGGCTCTGGCTGCACTCCAGCCTGGAGCGAGGGAGCCACTGGGATCCCCAAGATTTGCGGGGGACACCACAGCCCATGGACGATGCAGGCAGAAAGGCAGTTCAAACACCATCCCAGGGGACCAGCTTCAGGGAGTCAGATCCACAGCAGGAGCTCTTGGAGCAGCCACCATCACATCTCTGTGCCCCACGGGGAGGCTGGCACACGCCCCCACGCTAGCAGTGCTGAAGAGCCACAGCCAAAGGAAACATTTCCAACATTAAATAAAACAGACATGTTTATTGCACAATAGAAGCTCTTGTGATCTTGGAACACAATTTGCATAAACAGACAATTTGGCTATAAACAGTTTCAACATTAACTGGTATTTACATATAGAACAACTCTCTCAAAATACAATTAAAGGCCTTGATGGATTGTAAAATGTCAAAATATTTAAAAGGCTACAATACATGCTTGGTTTATGTCTCCTTGGTCAGAGATAAAACTGGAGTTTGTTTACATTTTCTCGGCCAGAGCCCAGAGCACGTGGGGCTTCTGGCTCCCTGCGTCAGGACGTGCAGGGATCAGTTTGCTGGTTATTCCTCCACACAGGGAATCATCTCTGTTTTCTCTAAGGACAGATCTAAAATAGGGCAGCTATGGTTCACCTCACCACTCCACTTGCTCAGTACCCCTAAAAGAATCTGCAGGGCCACTGTTTTCCATATTGCCCAGAAGACAGAGGCTGGTAGGATGGCATTCATTCAAGACTGAGCTATTGCAGCAGAAGACAAGACCTGGATCTCACCCCAGGCTGCCTGAAAGCAGAAGAATCCCAAATCAGCAGCAGCCTTTTCCAGTTTGAGCCAGAACCTCTAGCTGTCCAGAGAAAGCATCTGACTCGTCAGCATTTAGCAGAACAAAAGCCAAAACTCACCTCTCCCCACTCCCTACAGAGTCTCCTGCTCACAAGCTTGCTACCTCACCCCACCAAAAGCTAAGTACCCAACACAAAGGGGAACAGCTCCAGTATCAGCAGAAAGTCCTCCCCACCTCAAAGAGGCTGCTGCACTGCTGTGAGACGTGGGAGATACGAGTCCAACCACCCTTGGAGAAGAGGTACAGCACAGCTCAGGCCCCCACATCCTGAAGGATGCTGTGCCAGGAGGAGGGTGCAGGCGGGAGCTTTGCTGGCACGGCAGACCCGCACAGCTCTGCTCACCAGGCAGGAGCTTTGCAGCCAAGAGAGGTGGCAAGAACCAGGCTGAGCACTTCTGTCTGGTTCAGCTTCACACCCTTGGAGCTTGGCTGTCACAACCAGCACACAAGTCACCCAGCCAAGGCTGTCCCAACTGCCAGGAGTGACGCATCCCTGGAAATCTCACCAGAAACTTGGTAACTTTACCCTCAAGTTCTCTGCCTCTGACTGCACACTGAGGTTACCTGAGAGGAAGAGGAGGCTGGAGTTCAACTTTCTTCCCAAACCTCACCTGCCAAACACACCACCTACTGCTGAAATAACAAGCAAGAGCAATTGTCCTTTCTGATCTTTCTCAGAACATTTTGAAAGCTGCTCACAGCATTTCCTCTCTTCAAGGTCAGATTCTTCAGGGCCTGAACAATTCTGCATTCATCCTAAAACCACAGAGCTTATTTATAAACTGCCTAATATATTTTAAAGGGCAGACACTCCACATTTTACTTTTTATTGCCACTTATCTTCCATCTCTACTGTAGTTTTTATCCTCTGCTATGCCGAGGCACCTCTCTGCAGCCCTGCTGCTGTGTGGCTGACACAGTGGAACACTGGGAACTCAGTCAAGTGCAGCCCTTGTAATCTCTCAGAGCTCATGGAGGGGATCCAGATGCTTTCCCAAATACCACTGAGCTTATAAAGCAAAGCAAAAACCCATAAGCAATCACTGACCATGGAGTTCAAAGAAAGACTGAGAGCTATACTCATGAAACCCACAACATCAACCTGGGAAAGTGGTGGAGGAGCAGCTCCAAAAGCAAACAGGCTTTGCTCCTGGCAGAGCCCTGGTTGAGAGTCTGTTCCACTCACAGGGAGCCATTTGCCTCCCTATACTCTTTTACACTTTTCTTCCAGCCTGCAGCAGCTGCCTGACCCTGTGGCAGCCTGCAGGACAAGGCTGTGCATGAGCCCAGGCTCTGCCAGCACCCTGAGAGCCTCTGCAGCCGCTCCGGGGGCACCGACAGCACGGGCAGGGGGCACAGAACCCCTGGGACGTGGCTGCAGCTGGAGAGAGCAGAGGTGCTGCCCAGGGAGCCTGCCTGGGGCTACCCACTGCTCTCCTGCTGGACAGTGCTGCCCCTCTGCCCACAGACCCTGCCAGCTCCTGGCAGCACCAGCCCCACACGGCACAAGCAGCAGAACAAACAGCTCCTTCTGCTCTTTCAACAGCCCTGTATTAATTGGGCTTGTGGAGGGTTCTCATCCTTCCTTAGCCTGTCCCTCAAGACCATGAGCACCCAGCAGGGCCCTTCTGTGCTGGCTCCTCAGCTGGACTCTCCTTCTCCAGCCCTTTGTTCATGCTGCTGCTGCTGCCACTGCCTGGCAAGTTGCAGGCGTTATTTATTACAACACAGCATACGGATGCTGTCTTTTCCATTTGTCTGCATTAAATAATTATTTAAGCTATATTAGGTATTTATCAAGTAAACTGTCAGTATCTGAAGTTTCCTTGTTGTAGTGGAAGATACAGAACAGGGCAATTTGCATGGATCCTAGCCTTTGCATGGAAAGGGCTTTCTGCAGGCTGGAATTATGACGTGACCATGTTTTATGAGATACTAGAACTTAACCTCAAAATCTGGGGAGAAGGGAAAAAGGAGTGAGGGGAAGCAAGCTCTCCAGGGTGCCTGGCACAGCAAGAGGCTCCCAGCTGTGCTTCTCCTGGAAGCTCAGGGGCAGCAGCTGCTGGTGGGGCAGCAGCAGACAAACCAGCACGACTGCTGCCTCTGGTCAGGGCAGCCACCTTGGCTCTGCAGTGCTCCTTTGCTCCTCTTTCCTGAGCAGGAGAGGGACTGTGCCTGGCTCAGGGACTGACAGGGGACTGACCCCTGCACAGTCAACACAAAGCTCACTGAAATTTGAGTCCTTCCCCTGAGGATCCTGCCCTCAGCCCCTGCCTGCAGGGCAAGAGGAAGGTCCCAGGTCACCAGCCCTCCCTTGGCAGGGCTGTCCCCAGCCCATACAGGGCAGCAGGGGCTGCCCACACAAGGGCCCCAGCACCCCTGTGCCTCTGTGTGCCCACAGGGCCCTCCTGACTGGGGAGCTGCAATGAGGAAGCTGTGGGCAGTGGCCACCCTGTCTGCCATCCGAGCAAACCACCAAAGTCCCAGCACTACTGGTGGGGAATTCTGGGCTGGAAAAAGTGTTATTAACAGCTCCTCTTCCTCCCCTCTAGCTTTGGCATTTCTCTCTTCCACCCCAGCTCTGACAATTTCCACAGCAGGACCTTAGTGTGTTGAAATATCATCCTTTAGTTTCGCAGAAGTCTCAGGCTGCTCCTTTCCTTCTCCTCCCTCCCTCCCTCCCTCCCTGTCTCTCTGCTCTGCCCAGCTGTGGGTACCTCCCTCCATATCTTGCCCAAGCTGGACATCCACATGGGGAAACTGAGGCAGTGCTGTCCAGAAAAGCTGTCAGCTCTTGGCAAGCTGCAGATGGGAGAGAGGCAGCAACTGCAGCCACCCCAGCCACACTCAGTCATCACCACAACCAGAGTCCATGTCAGCCTCACATCAGGCTTTGCAAAGGATTCCTTTAAAAGGTTTCAGGTTACTGACTGAGTCCTGTTTGCCTTGAAGCACAGTCAGGATGCTGTGGCAGAGCAGTAGCTGGTTCCTGGCAGCCTCCTCTCACTCCACCAGATTGCTCCTCATCTGAAGGGGCTCTGGGCACAGGGTGCCCCAGATGGCCCCAAGCACTGGCAGGGCACTCCTACCCTCCCCATCTGAAGCTGCTCTCTATGGAGGCAGCTGGGGAGCCCCAAGCAGCGCCTCAGCCCCCTGATGAAGGACCATGAGGTCAGGTTTTCTGCAGCAATCAGCAGCAGGTGTCTGTTTGGGATTCAAGGTCACTTTGGAGAGCCCTGAGAAGGGGGCTCTCATGGCCAGGGTCCCAGCCATGCCACTGCTCCCTGGTGGGAAGGGAAGGGAAGGGAAGGGAAGGGAAGGGAAGGGAAGGGAAGGGGGCACAGCAGAGCCCAAGCAGCAGAAGCCCTGGCGCTCTGCCTGCAGCCCAAGCCTGCGGGAAGGATCTGTGTTTGTGTCTCTGGAAGGTGCCAGGCCCCCTTTGGCCAGGCAGACCCTGCACAGATGGGGGTCACTGACAGGCTTTGTGCTCAGCCTGTTTCTCCTGGTTGGGCTGAAGCCCAGCATCCCTGAGAGTCTTGTATCACCCCACCAACAGGAACTATGGAGCCTGAGAGACAAGTCACTTGTGACACACAGCACATGGCACAGACACCAGCACATTTGGACTGGGTCTGCATCATGGGATGATCAGTATAGAGATGGAAACCCACACAGTTTTCAATTCCTGAAAGAAAGCACATTTTTTCCTTTATAGATTCTTGATAATTAACCTACTCAATGCTTTTTATTTGTATTGATCACATTTTATAGTATGATTAAATTTGTATGGAAGCAAACCAATTAGTTTTGTTTTACACTTATTGAATCCACTTTATGGTCAGACAAATAAACTCTCAGTTAGTTAGTTTGATTTATCTAGCAGCATAAAGCTTGACAATCTGGACTCTTAGATAAACAGTTTTAAAAGAATTATCTTTTTTGTTATTTTTCCTGCTTGGGAAAAACCATTAAACCTGGAGGCAGGTATGAAGAAGAAGCAAACACTCATCACAGACTGGCCCTTCCTGGAGATTTCAAAACTCCACCTGACTGTTTGCCTCCTGCCAAAGCCTCTGTTGAAAGGCACCACTACACTCTGCACAGAGACTGTCTCCTGGCAGAGGGAGTGCCAGCACAGTGACCCTGTCCTGAGGAGCGAGAGCCAGGCTGTTTTAGGAAGGTCACTTTACCCGCTGTTTGGAAACTGCAGGTAGGCACAAGACCTAGGGGTGCAGTGGGGATCCAAGATGTTCCCCAGGAGCAACTGGAAATGCTGAGCCAAGAGGGTGTACCCAGGGAAAATCACCTATGGGAGAGGAAGAGCTCAGAAATCAAGCAGCCTGGGCAAGCTCTGCAAGGATGGAGACCTGCTAATGGATGCCCCTTCCCCCTCAGTGTCCACCTGGGCTCTGCCTGTCCTGGCTGGCCCTTGGCCTGTCCCGAGGACAGCACGTCCCACGGCTGTGCCAGGGATGGCCCTTGGCAGAGCTGTGTGTGACGGGGTGAGCCTTGATGCACCCCCACCCAGCACTCAGAGCAGAGCCCTTTGCAGTGCTGTGTCACCAAGAGATGTGTGTGAGGACAGGGCACAGGCCAGGGCTGATGGCTGCCCTTTGGAGGTGGCCTGCTCCAAGGCTGGCCCCCCTCTCTTTGTCACTTGGGCAGGGCACACAGTCTGGAGGAAATGATTGCCAGTGCTGGGGATGTGCTCCTCTGCACTGGAACACACCAGAGATGGATCTCTGAGCCTGCAACTCCTGTGTGAGCACTCCTGAGCCTGAGGCTCAGCAGCCCTCTCATGTACAGCAGGGCCCATCAGAAGAGAAGTTCTTTTACTGGCAGAGTGAAACTGCCATTGACACAGGGACAAACGGGCCAAGGAAGCTTCCTGGCACCCAGACAGCTCTGAAGCCCAACCTCTTTTGTATTCAGCAGCTACAAGTAAAAAGAATTTGTTCCCAGTTAGTTAATGAGATTTAGTTAATAAATTGGCACATGTGAGCAAGCTGCCAGTTGTTCCCATGCAATGCAATAAATGAAGAGATGAAAGCTTATTATTCTACGAGAAGGAGCTGTTTTGTTACCAGATGAGATGCAGGAGCAATGTTATATTTTGGCAGGCAGTGGCCATGTTTGATGTTCATTTATTTCACGGATCTTCACACAGCAGTCAGAACACTGCCAAGTCTGCTGAACTGTGTGGAAGGGGAGCCCCTTCCTGACAGCTCCATCACCACCAGACCCTCCCTCTTCCTTGGCTTCTCAGGCATGGGGAGCTCCTGACACTGGGGCAAGCCCCAATGCATCTACAGAAAGCCACATCAGGTTACCCTGTACAGCAGCAAGATAGGGAACCTTGTTGTGTTAGAATGAAAAACTGTCCCAGGAAGAAGGAGATCTGGAAATCCTGGGAGCAAATCCATTACCAGGCCTATCATATAGGGCCCCATTCCTTCGTTCCTTATTGATCCTGTAACATAAAATTCAAAAGTAGCATCTCTTACTGGATAAAACACTAGTTGCTCTCTAAAATATCAAGCCTAAATGTGATAGTGAGAGTGTATCAGCAGCAGACTCCCAGGCTGGGGAACAGAAGTGTAGTTTGGAGGGCTGCATCCAACAAACAAGAGCATCCCAGCACTCCTCTGAAGTGGGTTTATCTTTGCAGGGTCCTTGGAGCAACACAGTTGCTCCTCTCCATTGCAAGGGTCTCCTTGAGAGGTTTCATGTGCTCAGACTCCACAAGTGCCATTTGGCCAAGCCATCAAGCACTGTGAAAGTCAAGCTTTGGACTGGGAGCAGCACACCATCTGTTGGGGCCTGAAAGGCAGGAAATCACTACCACAACTACAATCTAATCATGATCAGCTGGCTGGCAGCTGACAGGAACACACACTGTCTGGTGAAGAGCAAAAATGCCTATCAGCTGAGCCCTGCAAGAGAGAAATGAAGTGTCTGATGCACTGAGGGAGAAGTGCAACGGGAGCGGGTGGCTAAAACAGGGCTAATAAAAGAGGAGAGTTACCTGGAGGAGATGTGGTCCAGTGGTAACCAGGGAGCATCTACACAAGGTTCCTCCACTTGCACATATGCACCAGGACTTTGTACCTCTAAGCTGAGCCTGTTTTGCCCTTGAAGAGTTTTCTTCTGGTCCTTATCTCAACTCATGAGCCCTTCATTAATTTTTTTCTCTCTGCTGCCCAGCTGTGGCAGGGGAGGGTGAGCAAGTCTGTGACAGGACTGATCAAACCTCTCCGGAAAGAAATTTTTCCTAATTTCCTATTCCTGTCTAAACCTCCCCTGGCACAGCTTGGGGCTGTTTTCTCTTGTCCTGTCCCTTGTTACCTGGGAGAAGAGCCCAACCACTACCTGGCTCTGCCCTGCTGTCAGGGAGTTGTGCAGAGCCAGAAGCTCCCCCCTGAGTGTCCTTCTCTCCAGACTGAGCTCCCCCAGCTGTTCCTCATCACACTCGTGCTCCAGCCCCTTCCCCAGCTCCATTCCATTCTTGGGACCTGGCCTGCTGCAAAACTGTCATCTTCCAACACCTTTCTGAAAGCCACACCTAAATAACATGAAATTTAATTTTGGGCAAACTGGAAGATACTAAAGGTGATTACATTATTTGCTGAAATGGTATAACAGCTATTCCTTGAGCAGCACAAAGCACAGCCTTGCCTGTGCTCAGCTCTGCACAAGAAAGTAGAACTTGTCCATCATTGTTGTTTCCATATTGATGAAATCCAGGATCTGTAACAGACATAGATTGTCCTGAAGTGTCTCTTTCACTTTTCATTTCAAGCTTGCAGTTTCAACCAAAGGACTTGCTTAAAAGGTATTTCGAGGATTTTCTGTGTTTCTGTTGTGCATATAAGAAGCTTTAATTGTTTCCAAATCTGCCTAGTTTCACACAGCTTCAGCATCCAGGCTCGTGCAGCAACACAGGTGCCATAAAGCACACGGTGTTGGATCACACCCACAGCCTCCCAGCAGCAAACAAATCCTGTGTGCTGAGCGTGGCCAAGGCACAGTCAATACAGCCAGGACTTATGGAAACAGAGAGCAGCTTGCATTTGAGTAAGATGAATGGCTAACTCCAGGAACACAGAGCACCCTCATGGATCACAGCAAAAGGACAGGAAGGAAAAGTCCCTCTTTCCCCAGCTCAGCCCCACGGCCTGTATAGAGACTGTGCCACTCAGGACAGTGCTGACTGCCTCTCACTTTGCACAGGCACAGCCCAGGCTGGCTGCAGGGATGGGGACGAGCACAGTGTCTGTGCCATGCAGGGACAGGGCTCTGGTCTGGAGCCTGGGCCAGGGCAGTCTGGTCCTCACCTCCTGCGGGCAGATGGGAGCAGAGCCCCTGCCAGGAAGGGCTCTGCAGAGACAGAAATGGTGATGTGACAGCCCTGTTTTCATGTCAGATGAAGGGAATGGGCAGCACCACCCAGAAAAATAGAGGATCTTTCTTCAAGAGCTGTGGCTACAAAATCACTTCTCTGAAGTGATTCAGGACATGCTTCTCTAATGCTGAAGGACTGCAGCAGGAGCAGCTCAAAGCCCTGGCCTGGAGGAGGCTCCTGCAGGCACGAAGCTCTCAGAGGAGGCAGTGCAGAGTCTGGGGGACAGAGCATCCCCCCACTGCAGGAGACTCTCCTCCAGGGCACAGAACCCAAGTCACTGAAGAAACTGAACTGGAAGTTTTCAGGCTGCTATGATACATCCAATTTTGCTTCTTAACATTTGCTTTTCTTTTTCTCCTGTCTTTGGTCTTTCATTTCTTTCTGGAACAATAACAAGAGCAGATAAGCATTCTTTAATCTGCTCCCGGGGAAAGGTGGAATTCTCATTGCTTGCTCTGCCTCTTTTGGTCAAGCATTTTTATCCTGAATTGCTATGGGGAAAAGTCTTGGCTCTTCAGGCACCAGCTTTTGTCTTTTTGTGAGCTGAAGGGTTTTTCCCAAAGTGAATACTGAAATGCTTCAACAATCTCTAAAAAAATGTTGTGCAGATTTTGTGAGATTGCAGGCTGCAGTTAAAGCAAAATTTAACATGTTGAATGTCATTTTTTTTAAGGAATTAAGCAAAAGGCTACTGGAGCTGTCAGAGTTTAAACTTCAACCTTTATGTTTACCAAGCAAAAAGGGCAATTAGATGTGGAAAAATAAATTTTTCCCGGAGCCTGTCAGTGGTTGTGGTTTGTACTCAGAGTGCTGAATGACAGGCTGGTTTAGTGCTGCAGGCAGAGACTCAGCGTAGAGCAGCCCTGACATTTCTTTGATGTGAGCAGTGCACCCTAATAGAGACGTTCTTTGAAGTCACTCCCTCTTGCCTGGCATGCAGGCGTTACAGAGCATTCCCAGGGCAGCAGCACTGGGATTGCCTGCATGCTCCAGGCCTCCCATGCCTGGCATTCTGCTTCCCTCCTTGCTTCAGGCTTCCTCCACACCTCCATCCATTGAACCCGAGGAGGAAAGTTTTGGAATAAATCAAAGATATAGCTAATAGGCAAGTTCTGTGCTTTCACCTCCCAGCTGTTGCACAAAGCCTGTTTCCACCAAGGAGCTGATGACAGAAAACCCCTTGGTCCTGTGAGCAGAGTCCATGAACAGGCACAGCCCAGCACGTGGCAGGGATGGCTGCCCAAACTTCCAAGCAGTCACACTCCTACCAGCAGCTCCACGAGCACCTGAAGGCAGGCCTGCTCTCTCAACAGATGAAGCGAGCTCCTCTTGGCTCTCTCCTCTGCACCCTGTCAGTCAGTTTAGAGCCTGTGGCCAGGCCAGCACAGCTCCTGTGAGGGCAGGGCATGGGCTGCAGACAGCAGGTCCCCAGGGCCAGCTGTGGGTCCTGGCTGCCATTCAGGGAAGAGCTGCACTCCCTTCCCAATCCCTTCCTATCAGCCTCCTGCTCTTCATGCATTTCTTCTCTCTGCAAAGACCAAAACACAAAAGGAGAGATGAGCAGAAGTGGGGGAAGGCACTGGGAAGCCCAACTCCAAGAGTGAAGTGCCTGCAGGTGGCAGAGGCTGCTCCATGGCAGATGAAGGACAGCAGTGTCACAGCAGTCCTTACAGCAGCCTGCCCGCCTGCCTTGGCTGCCAGCACCTGGACCTGGATCTCCCGGGGACACAGCACCTTCTTGAGCCTCCTCCCACAGAGGAGGCGCTGGAACAGCTCCTCAGCCCCTCAGGAAGGGTGCAGCAAGGCAGGGTCAGAGCATGGCCCTGCAGCACAGATTGCTCAGCGTTGCCTGGGTATGAAATGCTCCTCACANGCCCTGCCCTGCCCTGCCCAGAGCATCAGTGGCTCACAGCAAGCTCGGCTTTGGCACCTCCACACACAGCCTGGGCACACGGGGCCAGGTGGGAGCAGGGCTGAGCCACAGCAGCACACAGCTGCCAGGGGACAGGAGACTGCCTCAGAACTGGAGCAGGGCATCCCAGAGTGAAAACTTAATTAATTATAACACTAAGCACTGCTGTAATGCCTTTCCATTCACAAAGCACTTGGTAAACATTAGCTAATTAATCTACTGTACTTAGCAATTATATAGTTCTTTATATTTTCCAGGTCCTGTGCAAACATTAGCTAATTAATCTACTTAATTATTTCCATGTTTTATATTCCAGAGCACTGCACACTGGCAGCACAAGGAGGAGGCCTTAGCAGGGATAGTAGCAAGCACTCAGCTTTTAGGTGCCTAACACATTTTGAGGAGATGTCTCAAGAAGGTGCCAGCAGTTCTGGACAGTGCTACCACCACAGCATGCCAAGAAAAGCAGACAAGTCAAGACTAAAGAAATATGAAGCATTTTCCATCAGAAAGATCCTAAAAGAACCGAATCTGCCAATCACACACTCTCCAAACAAGGATTAACGTGCACCCCCTCACGCAGAGCCACAGCTCTCTGTTTATTGCAGTTTAACATTGTCAACAACGCCTGCTGAGGCACTTGCTGTGCTCTGCTGACCTCCACTGTTTGGGATGGCTGTGAATTGATTGCAGTTGAAAGATTCTTACGGGAATAAAATGAGCTTCTCAATTATTGCCATCCAAATAGATCCCTGTTTTCCAGTGATCTCCACCAGGGAGCACTTCCAAAACCCCAAGCTCATGACAACAGGTATCTCCAGCTCACAAAATACAGGTAACTGTGTTGTCATCACTGTGGAGGTGCAGGACAGGAGAGGTCAGGTGATGCTCTGTGCAATACAGGGAAGGGAGGCTGTGGGGACAATGTAGGTGTGTCTGATGCATAAACTATAAACTCTCCAGCAAAGCAGGTTGGGATCATTTTTGATACCTTTTGTCAAACACAGGGCAGGAGATACGCAGGAAGTATTAATGAGATGATGAACAGGTGACCAAGATGAACCAGCCCTTCCTTGGATGTGTTACAGTAACTTAGGAGCTAGTTGTTTCTTTACTGTGCTTGTTTGTGGCACTGTCACACAGGCACATATGCGCAATTATTAAAAAATATAATTTGGTGAGAAAAAACCATTGTTTCTCTATAAAGGAAGGGGTGTCTGATACAAATGAACTCCAAATCTTCTCCAGAATTATCCTGAAGAGGCTACACATGTATATAAAATATACATTTTTACTTCTGGTGAGACATGTCCTGTACTGCAACAGAGGCAACTTTGTGTTTTTCATTAGCTGTGGAGAGCACACTCACACTCACACTCTGAATGCACAAATCAGCAGAGCATTGCACTGGCAATATCTACCATCAAACCACATCCTCAGGGGGAAAGGACAACAGTGAAGTTCCTGCTTTAACCAAGATGTCCTTGGTGTACTCACTGGGAAGTGATCTGAGATCAGGACCCTGCTGGTCTTCCTGAAAGGGATTTCCTTGTGCTCACCGTGCACGATGGAGAAAAGCAAGTGCAATATTTTGGGGGTGATGCCATAAAAGTGACTGATAAAACTGAAAATGAGGCATCTTGCTGTGACAAAGTGGATGGCAACAACTTTCCAGCCAGCTCCATCACTCCAGTGTGGCACCCTGTCCTGGCAGCCTGGCTCTTCCAGCACCATCCTCCAGGAGCACTGCAAGTCCCTCGTGCCCTGGAGAGGAGCCACGTGCAGCACAGCCAGGGTAACCTGGAGGCCCCACAGAGAGCAGGAGTTGCTCTGACATTCGTGGTGAGGGCAGAGCAGAGAGGGTTTGCTCTGACTGCAGCCTGGGCACGTCCCCTGAGCGTGCTGTGCCAAGGACAGGCCTGGGCACACCTGCAGACAGTGGAGCAGCAGCCCCTCCCTATGCTGGCCTTAGTCTGAAGGGACCATGCACCATAACCATCATATAAATCATGGAAAGTCACCTCAGAGGCAGGTGAAATGCTCCCACATCCATAGGATGAGTTGTATGTCCAGCACAGAGTGTCTGGCTCACCAGTGAAGCTGTCATGGACCAAAGAAGGAAATCCTTCTCTTGCCAAAGTTGCTTTTTAAATATGCCCTTCTGTTCAGTCTTGATTAATTCCGCATCGTATCTATGTGTCTTGCAAATTAATTGGCAGAAAAATGAAAACCATTAAAAACATTAGTTTCTTCCATGTACCCCTGAAGCAAAACACTGCAATGCTGCCCAAGCCTGCTGTGCTCCTACTGAGCAGGACCTGCAAGCCTTGGGGTGGGGTCCTGGGTGAGGCTGCTGTGCCAAACCTGTCCCTGGCCTGCCAGGCACCACGGGAGCAGCTACAGCAGCAGTGTTACAGTTTCAGTTGGTTTCATTCCCATCGATCTCCTGGGATTGCACTTCCTTTGCCCACTTTGTGGTTGACAGAGAAGCTCACGCCTGTGAAAGGCAAGTACCTCGCCCATAGAGCTGGCAATTATTTAGAGTTACATTAACAGATAGATCAAGCAGACTGCTTAATAGACACATAATATTTCATTTTTTATTAGAACCTATTAAAGATGGATTCTCTCAAGCTGCTGTAATAGAAGAAAGCTTTCTGAAATGCTGATTTAAATACAGCTCTTCACAGGGACAAACATCCAGCATTCAGCCACTTTTGTGTACCTGAAAAGATTTTTCTTCTGACTGATACAGAAAACACTGCCTATGGGCACTGGTAATTGGAGTTCTGATAGAGCTGGCATTGGCATTATAACACTAATTAGTAACTAGTTTTTAAATTTGAATTAATTAGAGGACTGTGCATTTTAGGCCAAAGCCCTAAAATGTTCATGAAACATTTACTCATGCTTGAACTTGCACACCCCAGCCTGATTCTGAAGAACAGCAAGTGCTCACTCACGTCCTGGCTCTGTCCCACAGGTGAGAGCAGAGCAGCTCCCAGAGCAGCATCCTGCCCAGGCAGAGGGGCAGCCAGAACCCCAACTCCTCCAACAGCTGCATTCACATCCATTCTTGGGAAACTGCATGGGAACACTGCAGACAGGAGCAAATGGGCAAGGGGGAGCTGGGACAAGGAACCAGGTAGCAGTGCCACAGATCCTCCCAGAGCATCTCAGCATTGCCCTCCCCACAGCAGGGAAAAGCACTCAGGGTACAGGATGAGTGAACAGATTTTCCTCCTACAGGAAAGACCTAAGAGAAAATTGTAACCAGTAAATGTAAACAGATAATAAAACTGATGCTGACATGGCCAAAGAGCAGTGCAGAGCAGCAGCAGCCACTGAAGCCTCTGCTCCCTGGCATGCACAGCCTTCCCAGCAGCAGCATTCCCACCATCCTGTGCCACTTCCCCCCCAGTGTCCTCTCACATTGGGTGAAGATGCTGTGCAAAGAGAGGAGGAGGAAGCAACAGGATGGGTACAAGCAGCAGCACTTCTCAGTCCCACTCTAGAATACCAGGACAGAGGAGTCATGTTTTTACCAGGACAGAGGAGTCATGTTTTTACCATGTTTTGCACACCAAGAATATCTAGCAGAGGAGAGAGGGTCTGTGTTGGGGAAGGGGTCAGTATCCAAATGAGGACAAGGCTGGAGGAGGAGGATGGACATCTTTCTCTGTGACTGCTCAGTTGGGAGCATGGAGATTTTCATGATCCACCATGGCCCCTTGGTAACATCAAACCAGACAGGGGGCAAGCAAGGGGCAGAGGCACACTCTTTCCCAAGGCCTCCTGAGCCCTCAGTTGCAGCTAGGTACAATCAGCTTGAGATTTGAGGGGTTCCACAAAGAAGCAATAAGCAGCACCAGCACAAGCAACAGCTGTGTCACATTTCTGCCATAGCACAAAACCACTACAAGGGACAAAGGCCAGCAGCTGGGACGCAGCACCTGCCAAGGACCAATGCTCACAGCAGCCTGGTTTCAGCATCACTCCACAGCTGAATCAGCCACTCCATCCCCTGCCTGCCTAGACCAGCACCCTACAAACCTGGGCAGCCCTGCTGCTGGCTCAGGCAGCGAGCCCGGGGTTAAATCCATGCTCAGCAGCTGCTTCCTGCCCTCTGCTCCTGGGGCATCCCCTCTGCACATGCCAGGTGGAAAGGAAAGCAAGGCTGAGCACCTGGATGGGAGATAAGCAAGCCATGGTGCTCTGCCTGCTGCTCCTGGGGGAGTAAGGGGTGAATCATAACTTCATCAGCCTACAAGGAAAAGAACCAATTATCTGGCAATTGTATGCAGTCCATTTCAGTAAGAGGCTCATAACCTAACCAGCCCTTGTAGTCAGGGGGAATAAAATATATGCTGACATCAGGATACAGAGGTTCCCATTGGAAGCCACTTTCACTGCAGTGTCGTGAATCTTTTCAGAAGCAGCTTGAAAAGATTCACTCAGTGTATCAATCTTCCTGGGGAGCAGGGCTGACGATGGTTGTACATAATAATGCTCAAGCCAATTCACATGCACTGTTAGTGGCTGTCTGCAGGGCCTGGCCCTAATCAGTGCATTAAATACAAACATATGACAAATAACTCAGAAAGGGCCTCTCCAGGGGCAGTGAAATCCTCTGCCTTGGCCACTGTCTGCTTCTCAGACTTCTTCTATAGTGGCACAATCTCCCCTTGACTCCAAGAGGGAGAATGGAAAACCATAACTCTTTTCTTTGTTCAGGTGACACATTTTTTATGAGCCAAATTTTTTACTTTAGGATTTGATGGTGATTCTGTGACTTTATGTTTGTCCTGTAATCACAACACTTCTCTGCAGCAGCAGCAGAGCCCATAACTGCTGCTGCCTCAGTCAGCTCGTGCTGGAGGGGGAAAAGCTGCCCTACTGCAGCCCCCTGAAACAACCCTGGCTGCCCACTGCTGGGGTGCCACGGGTGTGTGGGTGCCCAGCTCTCCACCACGATGTCCCCTCTGGCAGGCAGCCAGCCTGCACAGGCAGACCCACACTCTCCCACTCTGATGCCACGAGGAACCCAGGAGCAGGAGCTGACCAGCAGCTAATGGGGCAGGTGACTGGAAACTCTCTGGCTCAGAACCTCCCATGCAGTCAGGATTTCTTGAGCAGTAGTTCTGTTGCCATACCTGTTCTCACACACACCCTTGGGGGTGGCACATTGGCAGGGACAGAATGACCTTAAATGCCACATGTTCTGCAGAAAGCATCTGATGCATCCTTACCAGACATCCATGTGCTCCAATACTGCTGGGAGCACTCACTCCATGTGCAGGAAAATCCCTCTAGAAGCAGCACAATGCTGTTGCAGACTTTCTCATGTAATATTCTCTGTGTGTCTTTTTCTTTTTCGATTCTTGTGGGTTTTTTAACAGGTAGTAGACCACCTTAAAATCTCCCCTCTCATCATTACACAAACAAAATCTGACCCTTAATCCCCTGTTTATCTCCTGTGCACAAATACCTCTGGTTACTGCAGCTGTGGGAGTCCCCCATGTCATCAATGAAGTAAGCAAGCACCCAGTTTGTGCTGCCAGAGGAATGTGGCATTTGAGAGAGAACACAGTACTCCCCCTGGCTTATCTGGGTGTGTGCTGTGCTGCTGGCTCACAGCTGTGCCCTGCACTCGGGCCACTGAGGAGGTCACACAGGTCACTCCAGAGGAGGAGCCCTGAGCATGCCACGAGCTCGGGGACACTGCCATCCCTTGTCACAGGCTTGTAGGAATGAAGAGTCATCCTAGATCGAAGTCTTGTGAGTGACCTCCTGTGAAGAAAGGGGATAGAAAAGAAAGCATCTAACAGAGCAGGTTATATCTGCTTTCACCCTCCCCACCTCTGTGTGTCTGAGGTGCAGCTCCTGATCAGGGCTGTGCCCTGATTGTGTGGGCAGCAGCTCTGAGCTGGGAGCCTCTGTGCCATCCTCTGTAACAGCCACACTGAGGGTAGGAGAGCCCAGAAGGCATGTCCAGGCCAGACTAAGTCCCAATCCAGTGTTAAGAGCCCTCTATATGTTGTTTTCTACAGCAGCTGAATCACAGATGCTGCTTCTTTAAGCTTGAGATTCGTCAGCCATTCTTAGTGTTTCACACAGTAACAAAATAATATTTTAAAGAAAACAGGCATCAGAAGAAAGCAAGTCCAGTGGCTGCTGGGTCTGCCATCCCCCACTGAAGCCTGGCAGCCTGCCTGCTGCCAGGTCTGACAGGCAGGCAGAGATGGGAAAACCCCTCATGGCTCTTTTTATTGTGATAGCCCTACATGAAGCTGCAAACATATCTGTCACCTTCCAGCACATTGTTTACCAGCTCTCCTCAACATTCCCCAAACAATATTTTCTAGAGACTGTAATTCAATACCTCACACCCCAGAGCTGTAGCATCAGCCCAGAGAGCAGCATGATGAATGCATCGTGTTCCTCCAGGGCTTGGACTTGGGAACTGGTTTTTGCTGTTCCAGCTGTTAATTATCCCTCTGCTTTTTGCTATTCTCATCCCACCTGTGCCTCTGTATTTATCATATGGGTCTACATGCACTAAAAACATCCTTACTCTTTAAAGTATAAGGAGTAATTTATCCCTTTTGTGCAACACAAGGCAGCTCAGGGGACCAAATGGCAAGACTGGATCAATAAGGCACTCACTAGATTAGAGGCACCGGGGCTCAGACCTCAAAGTGCTTGTTTAGAAGAAATGCAAGAGAATGAACTGAGAATGTTAAGCACGGACACAAATACAATTTCCTCCACTCTCCCTTCCCCACCCCTTCCCCAGCCTGCATCCCAGAGACATCCTCACACTAATCACTGCTGAGGACAACCTCCAGAGCCAGCCCAGCCCAGCCCAGGCCAGGCTGCTCACTGGGAAGGGCTGTTCCTGCTCTCCCAGGCACAGGACAAGCACCTGGGAAGCAGCACAGCAGCCTCCCTCTGCACTGCTCTCGGGTGCCTGTCACCCTGCTCTCACCCAGGGAGCTGCAGCCGTTCCCCTGCTCAGTCCTGCTCACTGCAGAGCCCCACCACGGCTCACCCACCCTCCCAAACCTTTAGTTAGTGTGCAGTATAAATGTTGAAGGCTGCACACATTCACAGCATGCAGTGCAGAGGACCAACCAACAGTGACACTGACAGGTAACTTCCAGGTGCCAGCTCCTGTCCTTGGTGTGTTTCTAGTGAGTGTATCTTAGTCCTTCATCCACACTGCACTGCACCCTCCCTTTCTCACCACTCCAGTGCTGCTGCAGGGCTTTCTCACACCCGTGCTGGAGCCTTGTTCTTTGTTTATAATGACAGCTTGGATTTCTCAGGAAACCTGCAGCCTCATGGAACAGCCGTGATGAACCCAGCTCAGGATCCCTGGCAGGATTGCTGTCCTGCTTTCCACCAGTGGCCAAGAGGCTTCCTCCCACTGAGGCACCACACATCTCACTCCTTACAAAAGTGAGGGGTAGTTGAGGACCACAAGGATGCTTTGCTTCTAGTTGTAAGGACCTCATACAGATTCTAAGGACCACTATAATTAAGACAGGTAATTAAGATCCATGCTGCCACACTGCACTGGGAATTGCTGATATTTAATGACATTTCCCAAATATTTTTAATAGAAATTGCAGGTCTTGTTTCTAATATGACGTTTATCTTCTATTAGCATGAAAACAAATAGAAAAGCCTGAAAATCATTGCCTATATTATAAATGACTTTATTGTTGGTTTTATTACCTTCTCCATTAAGCTGTCAGAATCTGTGCCTCTTCCCATTTTTGTGATGGCCAGCCATTGAAATCCATCATGTTTTCCATGTGATTTATACAGGACCCTAGTGATAACTTTATTCACCAGGAGGATAATTATCAGCTATATTATTAAGGCTGCTCAGTTGCCCTAGGGGATAATGTGTCAGAAAGGTTAAAATATTGACAAGCAATAAAGCATGTATTATAATTACACTGGTGCCAGGACAGATAACTGGCTGTGAGCAGGGAACTGAGCTACATCTTTGCATTTTCCCAGCAAAGACAGCAATGCTGTGGTCACACTGCACACATCCCCAGGGGACTGCAGCAGCCTAGGCCCATCCATGGAGGGGACCCCAGCTCAGGGTGTGCCCCAGCCCATCCATATGGACCCCAACAAAGGGCATGCCCCATCTCATTCACATATATTGATGTGACAACCATGCCCTCAGTGAGCTTCTTTACGATTCATAATTGAATAGGATGCATAGCTGAAGTAGAGGAGGTTTATCCACAATCCTTCTGTATTTCTCCCCGTGTCCCCTAAAAAATCTTTTCTTCATAAGAATGGCAGAAAGAGGGAGAGGAAAGAATTGGCATCTCTGAAATGAAACATTGATTTCTTCTGGGACTGGAGCAGCCAGGTGCATGCCTTATTGGTAACATGGTATATAGGTATAATCTGAAGGACGTTGCTGAGATAAATTGTTTTTTGGTTCAGGCACTAACAAAACGAAGCGCTGAATAACTTGGCACTACATCTGAAGTGAGACCATAAAACTAACCTTGGTCATTCCTCCAGATCTACTATTGTTACATCAAGAAGACTAGACCAGGGATGGAGGAGCTCATAAATAATTTCTCATGGAAGGCACGTACACCAGACAGACAAAATCTCTCTCTGAGAAAATGTGGAAAAGTAGTAGATTTAACCTACTTCAAAATGTCATTTTTTGAAGGAGAAAAAGCCAATCCATGTCTCTTTCTTGATGCTTAAAGGATGTGTCTGTACTGCAGCAGCATGTTAAGCACCAAGCCCTAGACCTGGCTTTGAGCAGCTGAAAGAACTTGCTGCATCAAACCCTGCCACTTCCCTCCAGTATAATCATACTGGGAACAGATGGTCACCTATGGATAAACATGACTGAACAAGAACTGTAAGACATTTAATAAACTACATTGGTTACCTTTCCTCTGCTAAGGAAGTGCCAAGGACTACAGGAACTGTATTTAGCTCAGGTTCATCTACATCTCACTGGATCTGTCCAGGGAACATAACCATGTAGAGGATGGTGGTCCCAGAGATGAGGGTGAGAGCTCCAGCCCAGGCAGCCTGAGACACCCTGCAGCATTTCTCTGGAACATGAGCTCGTGCTGTCCTTTCACTGGCCCTTTGAATGAGTCATGGACGCCGGAGAATTAGAGATAATTCAACAAAATATCATTTCTCTGTTCACCCCAAGTACAAAAGTGAGAGCCTATGGCTTTCTTCTCTTATTCAGAACCAAGAAGCCTGGTGGTCATCAGCAACAGTCTTTCAACCCAAGAGGTGCAAGACACACCCCTGGGGCAATATGCAGATTCAAGAGCTCTACAGTGATTACAAATCATGCAAAAAATTATCTGCAGTGAGCCCATGAGGCATTCCAGCTCCTCTCTGCAGGCTCTCTGGAGTCCCACAGGAGATGCTTAATGCAGTTCTGGAGGAGAAGCTCCTTGGATACTCACAACCACATCTGTCTCGAGGCTTAACATTTACCCTAGAGCTGGACAACTTATTTCTGCAGGACACTGCTCTGGGCTTCAAATGACAAGACCTCTGCAAGGGCCACCAGGGAGCTTGCCTTTCTGCCTGTTCCACAGATTTTTCCTCCTCCATCCAAGGAGTTGGCTGGCACTCAGCAAAGTCTCAGAGCCAAGCCTGGCTTGACTTAAGAACCTATTTGTGTCACCCCCAATGCCAGCTCCAGCACAAACACACCAAAGTCCCCAGAGCCATCTGCTCCCCATGCATGGGGGTTTCCACAAAGAGGCATCACTGCAGTCAGTGTTCCCCTCATGCAGGAAGGAAAGCTGAACACCCAGAAAGGCTCCTTTTCTCTGAAAATTTGTTGTTAACTGCCCTGATGACTCCCACACCATGCGCTGCAGGAGGTGTTAAAAATGGATAGATAACCAAGACTCTCCTCAGATGACAGCTTTGTGGGACTGATCTGGAGTGTGTGGCTCAGCCTGGCCACAGCTGGTACTGCCCAGCAAACACCCTGTGACAGGATCAGCCAGACGTGAGCAGCACGAGCTGCAACAGAAGCTCATTTGGTCCACAAGCACCTTGGGAACTGAAGGTGTTTTACAGTGTCACACCAGCACTGGGAACAGATGACATAAACAGAGGTGAATTAAAACCCGCATCTCATGAGGGCAATGGCTGTGTATGCAGCATCTGCTCAGCCTGCAGCTTCAAAGCAGCAGAGATTTTAAGTGCTACCATTAACAAAAGGTTCATCTTCACCTTTTGTTTGACTGTAAATCTCTGAAGCTCACCTTGTTAAGGAGAAGTGTGGAACAGCAGGAGTCTTGTACCTCTGCCACACCTCCCCCGGTGTGCTCCTCTCTGATGCATTAGAGATCATCTCCAGGAGAGACACATCTGCATCACAAAGCCTGAATGCTCCTTCCCATAACAGAAGCGTCCACCACAGGCCTGACAGCAGGAGACAGAGTACTTCATCTGCAGTCACCTGTTCCTCAGCCTGCTCAGCTCAGCGACCCTGGAGGAGTTCCCTAGGCGTGCCACAGAGTGCAAGAGCACTGCACTGTTTGGTAGGAGCTTTCCTGTGCTTGTGTTTGCTCCATTATTAAAATGTCCAGACAAAATCACAGAGGGAGAGAGGCTGGTGTCAGCCTAGGGAAGGCACAGGGAGATGGTCAGTGTATTTTCTCTCCTACCAGAAGCACTGAAGGCTGAACTCCCTCTTGTTTGAAAGAAACACTTCATATTTACTGACAGAATAGACAACACAGACTCTTAGAGGAAAGCATGATTAAATAACACACCATCCTTTGCACAATGCATACAAATGCCTACATTGGCTCTCTGGATGCAATCATCTAGCATTATAATACTTTGAAGAGTACCAGGGAACTGTCTCCACAGAACTATTACCTCTGACTCCTGATAAAACCTCTCCTGAAGTATTTTCTTCCCATTGCGACTTGCAGATGTTTCCCTTCTCAATTTGTCAAAGACAAGTAACTGCATCTCTGAAAATAACATTCTTCAATAACACTCTGTTTACTGCCAGATCTCCTTTCTCAGCTAGCACTGGTTATGTTTATCCTTGTTTATCAGATGAGCAAGCTGCAGCCCAGGTCCATGGTTTAGGTTAATGTCACAATCATGTTCAAATAAAAATCAACTTTATATTATTGAGATCTCTATAGTTATGAAAAGATGGGAACCATGAAGTCTTCTTACAGCACAAGGGTCTCTGGAACCAGGCTACAACAGAAGACTGGAGAGCACTGATGGTATAAAGCCATATCCCTGCCCAGTTTCTGCCACAGAACCTGCAGCCAGAATGTCCCTGACTGCCTGCAGGTCACAAGTGTCTCCTCTTACTGGGTTGCAGCTGCAGGGAACCCAATACCACAGGGCTGGGAAATTCCTCCTACCACTGCTGTCCATTTGTGCTATAGTCAGCATAGATCCAGGAATCAATATTACTGCTTGTAGGAATTACAGGCATTAAGGATGTTAGATAGAAGGTGAACTCCAGCTTTCCTAGAGCTAAATGTCTCTTCATGGCACTGGAGCAGCCTAGCAGTAATCTGCCCTTGCTGGATGTACAATCACAGGGGCTCTGCCAGCACTATAAACAGACGTGGAGAGCAGAACCAGCACCTCAGAGGACAGTACAGCAGCAGGGCAGGTGCCAACGTGACCAAAGAAAGGCTGAGAAAAGGAGCTCCTTCTCCAGGGAGGTGGTTCAGAAAGGTGCCAAAGTCTCCTCCCTTCCTCATGGGGTACCATCAGACTGAAACAAAAAACACAGGGCAAAGGGGTCCCATGTTCTTAAGGGAGGCAGAAATTTCAGGATTCACCTACCCTGGACCCAGAAGCACTCCTGTTGAAATCTCCAGCCTTCACAGCCCACAGACCTCTATCTCTACAGAAAGTCCAGTTCCACTAAGGTATAGATAACGAGGCATTTTGTCCTGCCAAGCTCACCTGTAAGAAGAAACAAAATGACTTGTCCCTGTTTCCTTCAGTGAGCTGTGAACACACCTCTGATGCAGCCCTTTGACACAGGCTGCATCCCTGCTGCACCTGAGACTGGCAAGCCTGAACACAAGCCTTCTGTGTCAGTGACCTCACACCTGGGGAAGTGCAGGGCAGGTTTCCAACTCGGCAGGCTGTTAACCTTGTAGAATTGCGTAGACCAAGTAGAAAATATAGGAGGGATTCTTCCTCCTAAAATTAAATAAACCTTATGTGAAAAATGCCATTTTGAGTGTCTTGAGCTGTCAATTGCAGGAGAAAGTGATATTGATTTCTACAGAAACTTTATTTGAGTAACCTATTAAATGAAACTTATTTGACACCAGATGACTCCTGCAATTTAATTCCCGAGTGAAGTGTTGTCTCCAAGGCTTTGTGATGTTCTTTAACCTGAACGATGAAAAGCATTTTCCTTACAGCCATTTGCTGATGGATCTCAGGGTCTTTGCAAATAAAGTCCTCCAAAGAATCCAGACCCTGCTTTCATTGGCAAAGTGCAGCTGATACCCCAGCTAGCCCAGAACACAGCAGCCTTTAGGAGCAAAGCTAAAGGTGCAAAGAGCCTTAGAAGAACCACCAGACTCAGCAGCCTCCACCTGAACAAAAGTGCTGAGGAAAGCCCCAGGATCCAGGAGCTCAGTGGCCTCAGGTGTCACAGTCCTGCCCCAGCCAACACTTGTGCCAGGGCAGCCCAGCTCAGGGCTGGGGGATGCTCAGACCTCAAAACCTCCTCCTGCACATTTCTATCCACAAGTGCCTCAAGGCAAAGCTAGAGCTGCAGAGGCATTTGCTTTTCAGTCCAGCCCCCTCTGCATTGCACCTTGAAGGCTTGTTAGCTGGCTGTGAACACGAAGCTGCCTGTCATGCTTCAGGGGCCACTTGCTTCTGCTCAGCAAAGCTTTCCCACAGTTGGTTCTTTTAAAAGAAGCCAATTTATTTTTTATTTGAAATTCAAGAGAAACAATTAAATAGCAAAAGTGTCAGATTCCATTTCTTTCATCAAAATGGCTTAGTCATGTCTGGAGTGTCAGCACTAAAAACTCTGGTCCTTTTGTGTTTACAGCCCCAAGAGCTGATGCTGCAGCACCAGATCAGCTGTGCAGAGCCCTGTGCTCTGTCACACACCCTGCAAGGGCTGGCAGCTGAGTGTCAGTGCTCCTTCTGACTCACAAGTGCCTCCCCAGGGCCCTGCATGGCCAGAGACACACACTTACCTATTCACTTTAAGCCCTCTGCTCCCAAAGGAACAGGAGCTAAGACTGCCTCAGGTTTCAGGAAGACTTTTCCAGCTGTGTGCTGCAGCAGAGGGAGGAAGAGCACTGTGCCTGTGTACAGGAGGAGCCTTCTGTGGAGCTCTGAACACTGTGTAGGTCAGGCAAAGCCACAGCTTCGTTGTAAATGTGCTCATGGGAGTTCCACGAAGTTCTGGAGCTCAGCAAACACCTCAAGCAAGACTAAGGGGGGACAAAAGCACTGCCCATGGTTCTGGGTGAGATGGCAATGTCCCCCACTACGAGGCCTCAGAGCACAGCCCTGGATGCTGAGCAGACCTGGGCAGGTGAAGCTGCCATCAGCAAACCAGCACCACATCTGAAGTGAGAGCCACCCTGCCAGCAAGAACCAGCCTGAGGAGCTGCTCCCTCCCTGTCACTCTCAGCATCCTGGGGCACAGACAGCAGGCAGAGGTCACTCAGGTTCCCCAGGACCATCAGTGCAGAGCCTGCACTTGTGTCCTGCCTGCTGCTGTCCCATCTCTGGCCTGCTCAGGAGACAGTAGAGCCCAGACACCAAATGCCTCCTCCTGCAGCCATCCATCCAAAGAGCTTCTATAAAACCACTTTGTGCATTTCCCCTAATTTCAGTTCACTCATGACAGATGAGCCCACAGGATTTGAATGTCATTTTCTCATTGAGTTAAAGTCCTTCAGGGAAGGAGCCAAAACTATGCAGAATCCATAGAAATTAGAGTAACATTTCTATTCTGCATTTTAACATTTTATTATTATTTAGAGTGAACCTTTTCTACTTCCAAATCATTAACTAATTTTACATTCCACTCTCAGATCTGGGCCTTAAGCTCACAGGAAACATGAGATCACTGTCTGTTTCATACATACATGAGCTAAAATATAACAGGGCACCCAGTGGTCATTGCTTCTCAGAACAAGGCCCAGAGAAATCAATTCACTCAAGGCACACTACAGCCTGCTTGTTCAAAGAGGACACAAGGATACAGATGATACATGGATTCCACTGCAATGCACCCAGCTCAGCTCACAGTGTTTTACCCCAGCAGAGCTTCTCCCTCTGTTCTCAGGGTCATCTCCATCAAATTTAAACACAACAGCTGGGAATCTGGGGCCTAAGAACTTGGACAGTAAATACTGCAGCCCAAAAAAATCAGAAGAGCACATTTAAAACAGATAAGCTTTCAGCTAAGATGCACAGAGCAGCACTGCCTGTCAGCAGCAGTGGATGCTTGCTGCAACTGCTTTCCTGCAAAGCATCACATTTGAGTTGTCATTCCAGGGACAGAAACCAAGCTTGACGGATGCAGAGTTAAATTAATGATGACCCTTTCCATGTCAGCTGCCTGAGGGCTGGCAAGCAGCTGCCACTCACCATTCCCACACCTGGCCTGTCTGCTGGGAACCTGCGGAGCATCTCCTGCCCTCAGGAGAGTCCAGCCAGACCCAGAGCCACTGTCTCAGCCCTATCTAGCTAGTGCTGTGCTCCTGAGACAGCTCACACCACAGCAGTCACTCTAAGCTGAGCCCAACCTTCTGGAGGGAGGACCTGAAAAGCTCACTGAGGTCTCAGAGGGAACAGCACAGGGGAACTGGGGCTCACCTGCCCCGCTGGCAATGCCTGGCAGCCCAGGATCCTGTCAGCTCAGCTCTCATGGGAGCAGAATCCACACTGCTCTGAAGAAGAACGAGGTTTTCCTGGTAGAGAGCACGGCTTGTACTGCCACAGACAGGAGCAACCAGTGCAATCACCCTGTCAGCTCAAGGCAGCAGCTCCTGCCAGAGATCAGCAATTTGCCACTGAAGCCAATTCCTGCCAAAGGTGTTGGGGTGCTGCTGGAGCCTGTTTCACTCAACATACAGCTGATGGGCTGCCACACAGATCTCTCACAGCTGTGCACTGAGAGCTGATGGAGTTTATCCTTAAAGACATGTTTCTATCATTTAGTATGTTTGTTTTCTCTTCCTGCTGCCTTTCCAGATGCCAAGCCTTCTTTAAAAAGAAAGCACACAAAGCAGTGTTTAATTTATAAAACACCACTTTCTTTCTGAAATTTCAACAAAGCTGAAACTTGACTGGAAAATTAACATCAGCTGCACTTACTGTACAAGTAATTAATTCGCTTCATCCAAGTGCTACCTTGGGAAAGAGAACAAGTCACAAACATATTCACCTGTCATTAAAAAAAAGGCAGACAAAGTAAATAATTCAAGAGGTTTAAAAATAAATTCACACATTCATAGAAGCAGACTTCCAAGCTTCTTTTCATCTCCTCTCTGCAGCACCCTGCTGTAATAGAACAGTGATACAAATATAAAGGGAGAGAACACAGAACAAGTCCTGGGCTTGACTCACTTGCAAACCAAAGGAGTCTGTTTGCAGGGACAGAGCCCTGTGGAATACACACAAAGGCTCCTGGATTTGCAGTTGGGCCCAAAGGAACCAGACCCTTGATATTATGGAAAAAACTGCAAGCTTTCAAAGCAGATCAGGCTCCTCTGTCTGGATGGGGGAGGGAACCTGCAGTGCCTCCTCAGAGCTCTGTGCAAGGGGAGCTACAGCTGTGGTGTCTAACAGGAACCACATCAGCTTTGCTGCTGCATTTATGATGCAGCATTCATTACTGTTCTGGCTCCAACTGGTACTTTCAACCCTACATTTATTCTCAGCATCCTTACTAGAATGAAATAGTACTGCAGGTGCATCAGTGAGAGGGCTGGCTGCCCCTGCTCTGCCCGAGGTTCTGGTGCTTCTGCAGGATGCCAGGAGAGGGGCGTGTGCCTGGCTCCACTTCTCTGCCCCAGCCTGGGCCTGAGACCGTCCAGGGCTGGGTGCTGGCAAACCTCACCACAGTCCTGTGCCCAGCAACACTCAGGGTCTTGCTCCAGAAGACTGTCCCTTCAGCAGGTAAAAAGCATTTCAGAAATTATGGCCTTGGAGATCATCCCTAGAAAGAAGGAGGAAGAGTCTTTCCTGGCTCCACTGTGCCCAAGGCACTTCAGAACCAAGGCACTAAGGCTGCACAGGATTGATGTTCCTTCCACCCAGCAGTGTGTGCCTGACTATTCCACACAGAACTGGGAAACATAATTCCTAATACCTAATAATGATCCATTACCTTTAGTATCTTCAGAATCTGCAGAATTTTATTTCCTAGAGTGTTTGAAAATGACTCTTTGCTAATGGCTAGCTAAATGCCTTTGAAGCTAAACATCTTTCCAGGGCTGTGTCAAGGAGCTCAGAGCAGGCACCATCCCTTGGGGTAGAGGAGTCACAGCTCAGACTCGGAGGAGCCCCCAGTTCAGCATTCACAGACTGAGGCAGAGAACTGTGCAGAGACAGAGTCCCATCAAAGAGCTGCCTTTAAAATAGACAGAAATCAGGTGGTATTTTGCCTATATTTTTCTCAGTGCTGATCCTTTATTTCCTCCCTTGCCATCTACCAAGCTATCCTCTCCACTTACAGGTCAAATCTGATTTATTTTTGATAAATCCTTTTTTCCTCTTTCATAGGAGCAGCAGCAACAGTGGGAAGGTCTTTGGCACCTAAGCCAGAATTGCCTGCAATGGCTTCTTGCTGAACTCAATGGGTTTTCTGTCACGTGAACTTCAATGCACCGACCTCACACAACAAAAAAGTGCAGCCACTTTCTAGCAAAGAGCAAGAAACAGCAATTTCTGGCAGATCCATCCAGAGCAGTGATAGCACATTATTCTTTAATGCAGTTCCTGTGCCCAAAAGAACATCCCACTGTGGCTGAGACAGACACCTCCATGGCACAAAGGAACCATATGCACGTTATTACACACTGCCCAAAGATTTTGTGCTGAACCCCCTACTTAGGCAGGATGCTCTCACTCCTCATCAACCACATGAGCATGGGCTTCCTGAAAAGACTGCATTTTATCTTTCACTACATGAAGGGCTCCTGTTTTCTCTTAGTTCAGCGTACACATATCCATACTGAACAGTACTTTGCTCACATGCTGCCTGCTTTCCCAAAGTCTTTAAAAAAGTCCTTCCAGCATGTTTTGGCAAGAGACAGGGTCCCAGCAGGCCTGCAGCACCAAACACTTGGACTTTATGATGCAGGCCAGATGGAGCAGACAGCCAACAGTCAGACTGACAAAAAGGGGATTCTGTTAGCATCTCCTGCAGGGGCTGCATGGGACCAGCATTCTTTGGGCCCATGAGAACTGGCTCACAGCTGGCTGTGACAGAGAGGAAAAAACCAATGTAGTTCCCTGAAAGTGTTCCTCCTTGCAGAAGGATACAAAGAAATCAGGCAGCTGTGGGTGCCCCCCTTGGGGTGTGCAGCACCAGCAGGACAGCTCAGGCTAGGACAGCTGAACGCTGAGCATCTCCCAGGAGCTGGCTGAGCCAAGACTGAAGAGGAGCTGGTACAGAGGTGCTTGGGATGTAGCGTGGAGGCAAGATGGATGTGGATCTGGAAGCCTGGCACAGAGCCCTGGGGTTACCTGCTAGGGGTGAGGGAAGAGAAGCCCTGTGTCAGCACAGCTTCTGTCAGAACTGCCTCAGCAGCCACCACTCCTCTGCTTGGGAGGAGGGAGAAGAGCTCCTCTTTGATAGAATTTCATTTATTCTCTTTTGTAATCCCAGCAAAAGGATGGAAGCAGATAATGTGCAATTTGTTTTAATTCAGCTTTATCTTGTCAGTCCTAGCTATAACACTGCAGCAAACATCATTCTGAAGAATAAAGATGTGATGGAGCAGGGTGAGATTCTGCAAACCCTATTGATTACATCACAAGTCATTACTATAAATATTTGAAGGAGAGAAAAACTCTTGATGTAAACATGTTCATGTAACAAAATGTGCAATTGAGAGTGAGTGAGGGATGGTTCCAACAGGACAGGGATGCTAGAAAGCAAAACATTTAAGCTGCTTCCCTTTCAACCCAAATAACATCCATTAAATGGAGCATCGTGGAACTCACACTGTGAGAAGAGAAATACAAAGGGCTCAGTGTGCAGGAGCCTTAGAAGCATGTGAATGAAGTATGTCATGAAGGAAGCACTGTGTTTCTAATCACTACAGAGAAACTAAAGCACTTTCTACAGCTCCTTTTGGGGCCAAAAACTGCTGTGAAAATGAGGAAGCCTAGAATTGCTGGGTGGAGAAGGGTGCTGACAGCCACTGCAGACAGGAGAATACCAATGTAGCACAGCCAACCCTGCTCAGTGCTCCAGGTTTGTCATTTGTGGGACTGTGCCAGCTCTGCTCACTGTGTAGGAAGCAGAGAACAGGGATGTCTGGCAATCCCTGGCCTGCCCGTGGAAGAACCCTGGGCTCTTGCTCTTATTCAGACTGAAGTCAAATTCTGGGAAAAGGCAATGCATGCTGTCAGTGTGGCAGTCAGTAGCAGCTGAGGGCTCTCACCAGGTCTGCAGGAGTGTTCTACAGAGCCAGCGGCTGCCCTCTCAAAGTCAGCACCAGTGGCCACAAAATTCCTTTCCTGGGCTGTAGGAAGCAAACCTGATTCATTCAGTCGGTTTGCATTGATCCTCTTTTTGTTATTTTTATGAGAAATTAATTGTGAGGCAATTTTTCTCTGTTTAAACTTGGGGAGATATTGTTCAAGGACTTGTGATGCTTCTCTCTCTGACAACATTATTGGATAATAGCCACAGGCAGTGTAGGTGTGCACAGTCAGATCTTTTACACTACGTGTGTTCCCATAAAAATGATTTGGTTTAAAGCATTATTCTAGCATTGTTGGGATTGTACCACAGGCCCAAGCAGCCCAAAAGGTAGATGTGAACTGAAGGCAGATCAGTCACTGTGCCCTGATCCTCCCTGTGCTCCGTGCCCAGCAGGGGGAAGCCAGGCTGCAAAAGCAGCGTGGAAGGGGAAAGCACAGCCCTGCTGAGGTTCAGCCCAAATAACATGCAGACATCCCAGCCCTCATAGGGAACTGCTGTATTGCATTTCCTGCCACCCTAAACTAAACACGGCTCTTCTGTCACTCGAGGCACATTCTGCCCATGACAACGTCCCTGACACAAGCTGGGGAAGTGCCCAGGCAGACGGGGCTGGGACTGCCCTTCAGTGTGACAGAGCTCGTGGCCCTCTGGGGCCTCTGGCAGCCCATCCCTGCCCCAGCTCTCCTCAAACTGCGCCCATGGCCACTGTGTGCTGCTGCTATGAGCACCTACTCATGCCCAGTTCCCACCTCACCCTCTTTCCTCCACCCTGTGTCAAACCTCCGTAGTTTCCCACCAGTCCACACTTCACAGGGACCAATCCTTGCTCATCCCAGTGACAAATCTAGTTTCACTTTGAAAGCAAGAAATCACAGTCCAAGTATTTTGTCCTTCAGAGCTTTATGCTATCTTTCACAAAAGGTTTTTTCAGATATGAAGAATGATCATTGGCTGACCCAAAAAGGAAATAATTGACTGACAGCTGAAAAAACACTTTTAAGGACAATAGTATGTATCAGTCCAGTATTTTTCACTCTGAAGACAAAACCAGTTTCATCAACACCCTGAAATTATTTTGTCAACAAAATTCATTTTGTAGCATTACCTTCATCTGTCAGGCTGACAGAACATTCTCTAGAGTGTTTTAAAACCATTTTGCTAACACAATTAATTTCTGTAAATTTAAATTTTGCCTTTTAATTGTACATGTGTGAAAGTGTTGCAGTACAGACACGGGAAGGTGGGAACAGCAGCACTGTGAGCTCAGGCACAAGCAAGATGCCATGGGTGCTGAACAGTTTACACAGATTGCACCAGTCCAGCACGAGATGGGAAGAGGAGGTGAAACAAGTGACTGCCTATACATAGGCAAGAATCCTGACTGAGTGAATAATGCCTTTACAAGTTACTTCATCTCACTGAAAACATTTCAAGGAGCTTTATGTAGACTGTGGAACAGCAATTAGAGCACTGTGTTTGTGCATACACAAAACAAAGTACTGTCCCCCTACATCAAGTACAACCCTGGAGATGGTTTTACCACCCCAAGACATGGACGACACAGAAGATGGATCAGTTCCCAGGTGACAGCAACATGCACAGCTACCTCAGAATGTCCTTTTATGCACCTCGTATGCCACTGCTGGTAGCAAACAATGCTGTGGTTCTATGCCATATGGGAGATTTTCAATAGAATTTTTTGAAATGCCCTCCATGACTTACATACTGAATTCTCAAATATTTTCTACATTTCCTCTCAGAATCTCTTGACTGCCTTTCTACTCGAATTTAGATTTCTAGTGGATACATAAATGGATAATTTTCCTTGTGCCCATTTTGGTTTTTGATAAAATGATCCACAAATAACTTTCCTAAGGCCATGTATTCAATCAGCACCAGGAAACAAACCTAAGCTCCCTGCCCAGAAGCACATGCCCCTTGGCAACAATCCCAGGGAAATCTACTACCAGAATTACATCTACATGTGCCTGGATGAATAATAAATGAGCTAAAACCTGATCCATCCTCTCCCTGTCCGATCTGTGTGGGGGCTTTGTAACCACTGCCACTCTCCCCCTCTCCCACTGCTGCCTTCTCACCAGCTCCTGATGGTGCCAAGTCATGACTTACACAGACTTGCTCCCTCTAGTTCCCCTTTTGACACTGAAACATTAATTCATTCATCTATTTTTCGTATTTCTAAATAGAAACAGACATGACTGGTGTGGGTGATCAATACTCTATTCTCTCATTCCTCTCAGTTCCCATCATTTTAGAATTTCCTTTGCTTTTAATCTTAGGGTTTTTTTAACAGGAATTCATTTTGTGAAGAATGTGATGCTTCATTATGGCAGCCCCATGCTAGTAGATTTAATAATTCATATCTGCCTTGGTCACTTTTAACTGAAACTATACATTCCAGGGCTGCTCCATGACTTTGTATTCTTGTGAGCCAGGAACAGTTCTGGCCTTCCCCAGTGATCTTCTGTTGCATTACCAACACACTGAGACTATACCTGTCAAGACTCCAAATATGCCCTGGAAAAAGAGTGAAGAACTCCTTACATTGATCTTGAGAAGATTACAAAGTAGACTGTACATGAAGAGTGAAACCCAACAGACTGCTGCTAGAAAAAGACATAACAGACCCACCAACACAATACCTGGCACCATGGCACTCAAATGGCAGTGGCCAGAGCTGTACCACAGAAGGAGAAGCACTTTCATCTTGTACAAGCTGTTTTGATATCAACTGTCAGGAGGACTTTGTTACGAAGCAGAGCAACAGGACTTGACTTCAAGGAGCAGTTTGAAGGGGTCCCAGGGGTCCTCACGAAATAAGGACACCCATGTATGATCAAAGACAAAAATGAGACCACTGGGTGTTCTTTGCTCCTCAGGAACAGCACTTCTACAAAGACAAACCATCACATGGTACTTCACAAGTTTTTCTACAGCACCTCTCCATAGTCTCTGAAACCTGTAAAGAGGCCCAGCAGCTACAAAGAAATAAGACAGAGAGCTCTGAGGCTGCCAAGCACCCTGGCCTCTTTATAAAGACATTTCTGATGCCAAGTGGAGTATTCAATGGAATTTGGCAACAGGCATACCAAAACACAGATTCAAGATGAAAGGCAACAACCAGTAAGAGAAAATAGCTTGTCAGAAAGCAAGTGCTAATCTGCCCTCATCCTGTACTGTGAAAGTTCATCTGAACCAGCAGGTGCCAGGCTGTGCAGGTGCCAGACATGCTCACAATTAATCATGGACACAGGTATGCAAAGGGCTGAGGTCTGTTTCCATGATACATTCCCCACACTCACCCAGGGGTACCATGCTTGTCCTGGCCAAACCAGCCAGGCTAAGGGCTGTGTGCTGTGCAATTAGCCTGTGCTGTGGAACCTGGGGAAAACTCCTACATGCCAGGCATGGCAGCGTGGTGCAGGTTCAGAGTGTGGAGCAGAGGCCCTTGAATACATAGAGGCAGCAGGAAACAATGAGACAACAGGCTGGAATGAGCTTCACAGTCCCTGTCTTTGTGGCAAAACCTCATGCCTTGATAAGAGCAGCATCTTTTCCTGACAGGCAGCCTAATTCTTGCATAGATTCTCAGCACAACAGCTCCCAGTTTTACTCCTTGTGACTGTAGTGAGTTCTATTTTACCCTTGAACTCTGTGATTTCCCTTGAAACCAACTGTCCTTTCCATAACCATCATGTGCCTTGGGGCAAGGCTTCTAGCAAAAAAATGTTTATTATTGAAAACATGGAAGTTCACAAAATTGACTTCAAGCAGCTCAGACAACAAAGGCAGATGACATATTTGCTGTCAATTCCAAAGAGAGAAAATACTGCTTTTATGGTAACAGGAACACCTGAATGAGGCATTAAGAGTTCCTTTAATCATAATTACAGAAGGTGTCCTTCTCTTTTCCTGGAATGAATGAACGCATTGGTAGCTGGCCCTCAAACCCTCCCTAGCTAAATTAGAATTGCTCTAGACTGGACTTCAAACCAGACTCATGAAAGCCTGCATTTCCTTTTGCTATTGCTGTAGTAAAAGCATCATGACCAGGGATGCTCCTCTTGGCACAGGAATTTGCTCTGCATAAAGTGTTATAAACCATCCCAGGTTCAGCTCATCTATAGAGAAAGCCACGTAAGACAAGCCAGATGGCCCTACGCTGCAACTCTCACTTGGTCCTGAGGGAAATATTCTGCAACCTAAGAAGTCTTTCCCAGCTTTTACTTTGGTGGCTTTGGAAGGGGAACATTTTTGCCCTGAGTCATGAAGAATCTACCCCTGTCTGTAAGTACAATGGCAGAATTGTCTCTGTCCAACATGCGGGCAGTTTCTGGCATCTTCTCATAGAAGCCAGTCCCTCACACTCCCTCTGCTGCCAAAACTTTGCCAAACCCCAACACAGGACGATGCAGTCCACTTCACCTATTCCTCTGCTCCTCCTTGCCCCTGCCCCCTCTGCAGCAGCTCATGGAGAAGAGCAGGAGCTAAGAAGTGATCACACTGAATAAGTGCTTTTAACTGATACACACACCTTTGTCACCAGCTCCCTTGTCATCTAACTCCAGCAAGTATTTATTAATGAAGCCTTCCTGATTGTTGATTCATTTGATTGTTAAAGCTTGTGGAACTTGTGCTGTTATTATTCATTGTTATTAATGGTCACAACTCAGCCTCTCTCTTTCCAATATGCTCCACAGAGGAAATCAAAGGCTGAAGCCAATCATTGCAGTAAATGAGTGATGGAGGTGCTGGAGGACAGGACAGAGCCCGTTGCTCTGGGACTGAGGCTGGTTTTGGGGAGTGCATTAATCTTCAAGCACAGGGACTGCAAAATGAGTGGCTGTTTCAGGTGGGTTCTGTGGTGTGTGCACTGCTTGCTCAGTTAAGTCACCAGGGAGCATCACCCTAACAAAATTGTCTGTGCACAGGACCAGTGACCCAGGCCAGATTCTGATCTGTGTGCAGAAACAGCTCTAGACAGGTTCAACAAAAGAACCCAGACAGATGCTCCAGGCCACAGGCAAAGCCTTGCAGAAAACATCTCTCCATGTCATGGCATGTGCTGAGGAGAAGCAGAGCTGGATAACCTCTGGAAGTTCTCTCCACTCCTCTGCAGCTGCTTATTCCTCACCCAAGGCCTAGGACAGCAGCAGGACACAGCTGGTGGTATCCCAGAGCTCAGGAGTGCAGCAGCCCAGGCTGTGTGTTGGGGTGAACAGCATCCTGCTTGCTTTAGCAGGGTCCCTCTCCTCCCCTTCTCCAAGCCTCCTTCACCTTTTCACAGCCTCTTTGCCACACAAATGTTTGCCCATTCTTGCATCACAGATAAATCCTGCAGGCCAGGATGGTCCTGCTCCTGCCTGTCTGGTAGTTGAAATGCTTTTAAATCCTCAGCAGTGTTCTTATACCAGCTCTCCAGAACAATGTATTTGCTCATGTTATATCTTTGGAGTCTATGGAGCCATCACATACCATATTCAACCCATTATTCATCTCAAACAGAGAATTCTGCAAAGCAAGAGGAAATAAAAGAGAGTTTAATACAGCTTTACTAAAATGGAATTTGCCAAAGACTCACAGAAAAATGGATTTAATTAGGGTTGCTAATGGGGAACAGTTTGTTCCTGTGATTTAAAACAGAAGTTAGATAGTGTCTGTAATTTCAACATTTTTAAATTATATATAGGGGGTTATTTCTCATTTCTACCTTAATTATGAAAATCCATCTTTATGAATCACAATTTTAAGGCAAATAAAGCAAAGGCTGTAAAAATTATGTTTTAGTTAATAAAACTTTTAAGAACTCACCAAAGAAGCAAAGGACACTTCAGCATGGATAAAACAGACTTAACATAGTAAATCATAGTTGCAGGCAGTCCTCTGGATGCTACTTGTGGACAGCATAACAAGGTTAATTTTTTTACTGGGGAATAGGTGTGTAAAGGAAGGTGTGTTCTGTTACAAGAAATGAAACTGGGTGCAGTTTTTAGGGAATAATGGGAATGTCCTCCATTTAATTTCACAGCTAGGTCTATCTAAGTTGTAGGCATTAATAGTCCTGACATGCTCCAGCTAATAATCCCAAATTCTAGAATTCTCTGCTACCCATTCTTACACTGATTACTGTTAAGATTTTCTGAATTGCCTGCAAATTATTTGCCCAGATTAAAGGGAATACAATTATAGAACTGTGAGCCTCCTCCACAGCTTTTGGTTTTATTTAAAACTAACAAATGTTGGTTTTGTGAAATTTCTCCTGTTAGCTGGCACTGACCACATGATCTCAGTGAATGAGTCCCAGCACTATAAAGCAATGAATAATTTAATTACAAATAGCCTCCACAACTGATAAGCAAGCTGGGCCTAGCTGCTGTCACTGCTGCAGATTCTTCACCAACCACACTGCATTTTAATATTGCACCTTGGATCAGAACAGAATCAATGAGTGAAGTTCAAAAGTGGCACATTTCCTATTTCTCTGACAGCTTATTTCATGGATCACAGGGACCAAAGTACAGCTGCTTATTCAACAGAGGAAAGAATGAATCAATTTTCATTCTTTAACACAGTGTGACCTATTCTCTGATGCTCTATCCTTTACAATGGCTTCAGTCTCTTCAAGACCTTCAGATTTGTCAGATAGAGAAAATTTAAAATAATGACAAAATGCCCTGCCCTAGGTCTGCTTCTAACTGACTAACTGCTCTGCTGGTAATAATTCCAAATGCAAGCTATTATGTCACTCAGGTTGAATTAAACAGATGAATTATAGTCTTAGATCATTAAAAATGAACCAATCTTCTGGAAGATTTCTGCGAATTCACTCCAAGATCCCCACAAAAGGCACTGGATGTAACAAAGCTTTTGATCCTCACGTGCTCCAGTTTCTTCCCCTACTTCAAACACGAAGGACGAACACGACAGGATGGCAGGCAGGTGACCTGCCCATTGCCGTGGGGGCTCCTGTGTCTGCCCCACGCAGCAGCACCAGGGCCAGCACAGGGCACTGAGGCCAGCACAGGGCACTGATGGCAGCACCAGGGCCAGCACAGGGCACTGATGGCAGCACAGGGCACTGATGGCAGCACTGGGCACTGATGCCAGCAGGCAGACAGACACAGATGAGTGGGGTCCCCTCCCCACGCACTGTCCCAAAGGCCCTGCCACACTGAGGGGGTACCAGAGCTCTACTGCTCTGTTGGTTAGTTGGCAACAGAAGAAACACGCGGGTCTCAGAGCAGCAGTGGTTTCACCAGGCAGGACTGACCAAAAGCCCTGCCCTTTTTTATTTACCTATTTTTATAGGGTTCTAAGGACAGTCAAAGATTGGTGAAAGGGGTCAACACCCCTGAAAGTTTATAGGACAAAGACATGGTCAATTATCTTTCTCCACCCCAGGGAAAGGAATGAAAAACAATTCTACAAGTGCAAAACAATCCCTGCCGGTTAAGAAAAACAAAGACCATGTTTACAAAACAAGCATGGGAAACTCCAGCTACAGTGTTACAACTTATGGGACCCTGTAAAACCAGGGCGACACTGCTCTGCTCACCCCGCCAGACTCCCTGCAGCTAGCAGATAATGTCCCAGTTCTTTAGGCACAGCCAGTTGGGCAGAATTAACACAATTTGCATAATGCAATAATTTTGCAATTTCAGTGTGATTTTTTTTTTACATTTAGAAGTAGCCCTAGGTATTGTGGTTTTAAATACCCTCCACGTACCTTCTGTTTGTCTTCTTTTACTATGAACCCCAGCTCACTGGTGACACTTGCATAGCTCCTGCCATTGGTAACGTGGTATCAGCCTGTGCTTTTTGCTGTAATCAATTTTCAGATAAGGAAGGTTATATTCTGTAAAGGAGAACAGAGCCCAGGGGCGAGTGCTGTGGTCACTCAGCAGCCATGGGCACCATGCTGGCTACCCCAGAGTCAAGGCAGCAGGGCCCCTGCAGTGCCAAGGACAGTGGGCAGCAGCCTGGCACCAAAACAGAGGGACAGCTGAAGTGCCAGACAGATGGTGGACCTGACAGCATGGCCTGAAGTAGAAACTCTGAAAGGGAAGAACTAAGAGACTTCTACCAGCAAAGAGGATTTCTAGATCTCCTTTCTCAAACTCTTCTCCTGCCTCATTCTACTTTATGACTGACCCCATGAGGTTTTCCTGGCCTTAAGACATAAAGGTAATAAATCCAGCCTTACCAGGATATTACCCAGATGAAACACACATATCACAGCCAGCTTTTTTGCTTCTCTCTCCGCATATCCAGCAGTTCAAATCTAGGGCTTTCATAGCAGTGGATTTCACAAATATCAGTACTTCAGGACACGTGGGCGGACAAATTGCTTTTTTCAGTTCATAAGATGAATCCAGGACAAGCATGGGTCACTAAATGGTTGCAGCAAATGTTCTAGTCCAGAACTGTGTTTAAGCAGGCCATGAGATGTAGCAGAGGTTGCTGGTTTGATTTGTTTGCCCCTGACAGACTAATTTTCCTTTTTTATTTTCCTGCCTTTTGTGAAGGAAAGACCACAAAGACCCATCATAGCTCAAGATGACCCAGCAGTAGTTGCCATTCCACTTGCTGCCATAGCCTGGAAGCAAACAGGACAGGCAGCTTGTGAGAGCTGCTGGCTGAACTGTGAACTCTTCAGGATCTGCCATCTCTTTTCTTACCTAGCCAGGAGTGTACTGCAGCTAAAGAAAACATCTGAACTTCCCACTGATCAGGTTTTGGCACGGTTCTGGAGGACTGCAATGTGGGATAGAGGCTGAGCAGCCAGCAGCTATTAGACAGTCAAATGCTGAACAAGTGGATTTGGATGATGTCCATCAGGTCAGCTTTGGGTGCCAATGAGAACTGAGCACACAGTACCACAGAGGTCACACTCAGTGTGCCTGTCACCAAAATGCATTTGTCCCCTGGCTATCGGAGACAAATGCCCACTGTGCTCTGGTGAAGTAATGTTCACAATGGAGTTCTAACAAGACCTTTTCCCTTCATACAGTGTACAAATTAACAGTCAGCAGCATTTGAAAAATGGCCCTAATCCCCGTTCACATGGGGAGTTTGTTCCCAGTGCAAAGTACCAGATTATGACAACAATATATACTTCAAGTGGGTGAAAACGAATGAATGAAAGCACCCTGACAGTGCTGCTGTTCCTGAGTGCTTGGGAGCTGGGTAAAACTGACAGTGCAAGATGAATATGGCACTGAGATGTTACTATGCATGGCTGGTCAGGAGAATCCAGACTCACTGGCCATTACAAATGGGCTCATCCTAAAGGCTGCATTTGATTCTGAGCCACAGATACTCTCTGAGGAAATAGGGCAGGCCCAGGCACAGGAGGGACTGAATCACAGGTGATAGTCCCATTTATGAAGAAAGCATTGGGTGATCCTAGAAACAAAGACTGTGAATTTGCCTGTCCCCTCTGTGTCCCCAAGAGCAGGCTGGCTCCTCTGCCCAGCCCCGGAGGATCCAGCCAAATGGCAGTGGACAGCTCTCCTACAACTGCAGTCAGGAAGGCAGGACACCTCACAGCTGGAGGGATCACCAACACACACCAAATACTCACTAGCCCATTTTCACAGCACAGGAATCACAAGGTACCAGGGAAATTATTTGCTATCAGGCTGCCAGAGGAAGGCCAGTGTGACCCCAGGATCACATGTGGCTCTTTGTCTGGAATCCTGTGGAGCCCAGATGTACTCGGGATTTCCACAGACTTCAGAGACACCCCTGGAGCACACCCCTCCTGCTAGTTCAGAGCAGTGGTCAAACAGAGACACTGCTCCAGGAGGACTCTGATCATGACCTCGAGTACTCCTCACCTTGTCTGCCACAGGCTTTCCAGAAGCATCTGCTAATGGCTGTGGCCAAAGAGAGGCCCTAAGTCAGCCAACCTTCCATGCCTCAAGGAGCTTTCTCTCAGATTGCTTCCGTGGTGTGGTGAGGGTCCTTCCACGGCTCGTCACTGCCAGTACCCAACAGCAGCACTCCCCAAGCTCAGCAGAGCAGCCCCAGCAAGGGGAGCCCCTGTGTCTCAGTTACCTCTGCCCATCTGCAGGGCTGGGGCATGTCCCTACACCTGCAGCATCAGGTGGGCTCCGTCATCAAAGAAGGCCTGGCAAGGGTCACTCATTCTCCAAGCCTTGACACAGCTGCAGCCTTGTTCCCACTGCAGTTTAAAGGCAATCAAGGGCAGATCTCTGTCCTCAGAAGATACAGAGCATGTCCCTTGTACAGGTACCTCTTTTCAGGAGTAGAGATTTCAGATGACAACAACCTTGCAGTGCATAATCCTGCTGAAATCATGGTTGCAGTGATGTCAAGATGGTCTCTGAGCCTCTTACCCCAGGCACCCTCCTCCCCAGGAGGAGCTGGTTCCTGTAATTACAAAGTGGAGTCCTATTAGAGAAAAACTAATCAGCTTGCTAGATGCCAACAAATTAAATATTAATCTAACTATTGTGAACACAAAAATATTCATCTGCAGATATTTTCTGGCACAAGTGTCAAAATCAGAGTGGAACTAAGGCTTTATTCATTTTTCATTATCAACTTAGATAAAAACACTCAGAAAGATGGCCAATGATGTGCAGAAACCACTCAGCACAGATAATTACAGAGCAAATTTAGGCAGCTAATCACTTCTAGAATATGCTTCAGATCAAGATAACTCTGACTGGCTTTTTTCCTTGCCTTGTTAAATCAAGCAGATTCTCAGCTTTGCCTAATGGGCATGGAGCTCCCAGAGTCAGCATCTTTAGCCAACAACAGGGCTGTCTGGCAGGCATGCTTATCCCTGCAGTCAGCAGCAGGACTGGGAGATGGTGCTCCTGCATCAGGAGAGCAAGACACAGCAGAGGCAATAGGGGCAGGCAGTGGGCAGGGCAGGGACAGTGGGAGGAAGGCGGGGAAGAGCAGGGCATCTGTGGCAGCAGAAGGACAGAAAGCCACAAGCAAGGACATGTTGAGAAGGATGAGTGGCTGCAGCAGCAACTGTGGGACAGGAAGACCAAGTGAGGGAAGCTACAGCCTTGCAGGGGCCATTCCCTGCAGGATTCCAGCTCTGGCCTTCGTGGCACTCACAGCGAGGGGCTCTTGGGGCTGCCAGGAGCAGCTCCTGCACAGCACTCACAGCCACCAGCACAGTCAGGGAAGGAACCATACTGACACCAACGGGTTCTCCTTTGGGGAATCACTGTGGGCAAGAGGCAATTTGCCACAGCTCTTCCTCTGGCATGTCAGGCCCCACGTTACCAGGACTGCCAGTCCACGAGCTTTACACTCCAGTTTCAGCAAAGGCCTGAGTGCTGCCAGCAGCCAGGGCAGTGAGCAGGAAGGAGAGCTCCTGCTGGCTGTGGGGCAGCTGCCATGGGTGCCAGCAGTGCCCCAGGGACAGTGACAGGGGCACCCACCCGAGCCAGGACACACTCAGCTGCAGTCTGCACAGGCTGCACTCACCAGTGCCCCACCACTGCATTTACTTTATTCAGAATGCAAAAAACTTCCCTTTATACTTTTAGTCAGCAACTCTTACATTCTCAGTTTACATGGGTATTTTCCATGGAATTATGGCAGGAATTATTTTTACAACAGCATTCATGGATATTCTCTCTTCTCCTTAATAATTAACTTTGCTGTAGTAAAAAATGTTGTTTAGGAATTCCATCAATATCAACAAATCTTTTGCATTAAAGTACTGAACTAAAGATCTTCTAATGAAGAAGCAGCATTCACTTTTGCTTTATTTAAAGGAATTAAAGGATAACTATAGTTCTATGGATACTCTTGTGCAGCTTCTTAAATTTGAAAGTCTGACAGAAATTATGCCTGACTTACTAGATGCTTTATTATACCAATCCTAAATGAGAGGAGTAGAGTGAAATAAATTGGGAGTTTACAGAGCTTGCAGGCCCTTCAGCAAGACACAGACCTTCAGAGATGGCAGGAGCTCTGTTGGTTAACCTGGTGCCCAGCACACTGCTTTGAAATGACAGTGTCTCTCCCTGTCAAGAACTGTGCACCAGCTGAGCCCTTCAGGGATGTCACAGAGTGCTGCTTGGCAGCCTCTGCTCACAGCAGTGCTAGAGCTGCTTTGGAGACAAATGCAGACATTCCATTTTTACTTCCCTTAGCACATTCTGTGTTCATCCTTTCTTTGGTCATAATGAGCCTGTATTCTGTGGAATGCTGAGCTGCACTATTTCTTGTCCTGAAGATCCCCATTAGGTAGAATGCGATGGGGAAGTGCCAGCCATGGATTTTTCAGAATGGTCCCCAAGGTTTGCCTCACCTTTGAAAAAGCATCTCTCTAGAGATACACAAACTAAAGCAGTAGCCATTCCTGGGGATTACCTATCCCAAGGCACCTCTCCCAGCTATTTATAAATTACAGAACTAAACAGGGATTGCCAGAGTTTCTTCTTCCAGAAGCGTTTTTATTCTGATCCAGTCTGACCTTGACAAAGAGTAGCTTCCCTGAAAAAGGCATAGTCTGTTCTGTTTTCTAAATAATCAGCAATCTTTCATCCATCTTGATTTAAGAAAGCCACAGTCTTTGGGTGTATTCTGCTTAGGATCCCGAGGGCTTGGCACAAGATACTGACAGAAGCCAGTAAATTATTCCAGCTGAGCCTAAAAACAACTTGAGCTTTTGTTGATATAAACCAAAAATGACCATGCTCTCATTCTGGGAGAAACTGTGGTATTAGAAAGCATAAGTTTGACAATACAAGCTAAAACGTACACTCTTCAGATTCCAGTAGGTCTATGCCATATTAATTATTTATCAACATGTTTTCTTAAAGTAGTGTCTTTGTGCCTTTAATTTTCAATTCCCTTAATGCTAGGAGGATCTCTGCTGGCAACACATAAATTATTAACAGAGTTAAAACAATATTTGTTTTCCCCCAAATACATTTTTGAATGCTGTCCTCATACCAGTTAGGTTTTTCTGAAACTTTAATGAAGGTCTCTGATTTCCTCCAGACTCATGGCTGAGGCACAGGCTTGGCTGGGCCTTTGATTTGGCTGTGGGAGCACATGTGGCACCACATCCTCACACTGTTCATCCCACTGGGGCTGGGGGAATGATCAGGCAAAACAGCTGTGACGAGGCCAGAGGAACAGCAGCATGTCTGTAATTGGGAATTTCAGTTGCTGAGTTCAGAGGTTCTGTTGTTCTAGTGACTGTTCTGCATTTTTTTATTTCAGCAGCTGTCCCCAGGCTCAGCAGAGAGCCCTTGCTTCACTCTGCTTGGAATACTTTTCTCCTAACAAAGAAAAATACAGTGCAGTTCCTTTAATCTACAAGAGAGCCATTTCGATTCAACAAAAGGATACTTGAAACATCATAGGTTTAAGAATTTTATGCTATCTCAGCCACTTCTCTCTCTGCCAGGGAGCATATAAAAAATTAAAACCCCAAATATTGCTTCTTGCTCTTCTAGGCCCTAATTAGAAATACATTTTCAAAAGGAGGAGTCAACTTAGGCCTAATATTGTGCAAAATCTCATACTTTCAATACAGTCTTCACTTGATGTGGATTGGTAATTGGAGCTGTGGAATCAATTTTTCCCACACTTGAAACACTCAAATGAGTATGAAATGTGTTGCATTTGTTCCGTGCACGTTTACAGTTCTGCACTTTGCTTGGAGTGGAATGATCATTCTGATGTATTTTTTATAACAGAGCAACATTTCCTCAGACTTTGATGTTCCATGTACAGAGCTATTATAACCATTTGCCATTTAGGTGCATGATCCATGGCTAATCTCCAAAGCTTTGATGCATGCAATAATTATTACTATTGATGTCATTGCACCATATTTAAAATATGAACATCTCATTGTAAGTCTATAGCTAACAGAAAAGAAAGACAACCAGTCCACACCAAGACTGGAAATTCCCTGTTGGTGAACAGCTGAAGGAGTGTAAGATGCCATTGCACAGGCTCTGGGGAGGCACTGACTGTGAGTGCCAGGGCTCCAGAGCAGAAGGGAGATGCATTTCATGTGCTGGCCTCTGCACTGAGAACAGCTCTGTGAAATTGGGCTCTCCAGATGCCATATTCTGACAATCTGTTTTTGAAGTTTGACCCTGAACTCAGCCATATGGCACGTTTCAGGCAACTCCTGCACCTGGGCCTCTGAGTAATTTTATCTGTGCCCTGTGTCACTGGCATTCTGAAGACCAATTCATTCATTTAAACAGTGGTTTCCAGACCTGACTAAGCAGAACACCTGGAAGTGCCTCAGAGCTCTCTCCTGCCTTTTTATGAAATCTGAGTCTGAATAGATTGTTAATTGGGACATTGTCATGAATGTTTTCAATGAGGGCTGCAAATGTGTGAGCCTGTATTAACACTTTCAACTTACTAAAATGCACCTTACAGGTCTCTAATTACACTGAAACAAACTGCAGTAATGTATTTAGTTAGTGGTTCATTTAAGCTACTGGCAACTGTCTCTGGAAAGTCAAATTAACAACTCTGAACATCTGACTAATAGGAAAAACATTATGTTTTGATTGTACATGAATGATAATGGTTAATAAATTTTCAAAGCTTCTGTATCAGAATGAAATCGGTATTTCCTTTAATCACCTTAGCATAATGCTGTAACTGTGGAAAAACTTACTAGAAAATAATGACAGAAAATAGACCAAGGTCTTCAGCCTAAAAACTCATATCAGTCTGCATGCACTAAAAATAGTCTGCCTGGAGCATATAGGACGAGAGTAGTTTTATTCTGAAAGGTGGAAGGCTGAAGCTGCTAAGCTCAGCCTGTGCCCAGGGATACCTGGGAGCATCCTGCAGCACAGTCTGGCTCACACAGCAGCCGACACCAAGTGAATGCTGTCACCCTGCCAATCCTTACAGAGGGAGGTGTGCCACCAACAAAACCGTGGCTCCTGCAAGCCAAGCCCAGTGCAGGGACCAGCAAGTGGAGCCAGGGTCTGTCCTTGTGCTGCTGTGCAGTGAGACCATCTTTCCACACTTCCATAAGAGGTGCTAATTATAGCTGCCTCTGCCTTGCTCAAGCTCCACCGTTGGTCTGACATGTTACATCTGAGTAGAAATTTCACTGACTTTATTACCTACGGACAGTGTTTTACATGGCAAGATCAAGAGACAGGACACAAAGAGTGATGAGCTGAAAAAGAGAACAAGAACAAAAGGCCAGCAAGGGCAGATGCAAGGACTGGGGGCTGAGGGCATGTGAAAGTGTCAGCAGTTAGGGAAGAGAAGAAGTTCTTTGGAGGCACAAGGCAATTGCACAGACACTCACTGTCCACTGCCTGGATGCTTGTGCCCCCCAGCCTTCCTCCACCATTACGACCAGAGCCATGGCCTTTATTGCCTCTGTCTCTTCAGAACTGCACATAGTTGCCCTGCTCACATGGTCCTGACCTGCTCTGATGGCTGCAGGACCCCTTCTCCCTGGGTCCCTAGGCACCTGGACATCTGCTGACAATTCTGGAACTGACCCAGGCTATGCAAACAGGCTGCCAATATTGCTCCCAAAGACATTGGATGTAGTTGACTATCTGGAAGAAAATATTAATCCACGCAGAGAAGTGAAACCAGAACTCTATCCAGGTCCTGACCAAGGAAAACTTCTTTCTGGCAGACAGAAATTCCTTTGTTTGCCTCCAAAGGCAGAGCTCTGCACAGGTCCTGGAGACCTGAGTGGGCACCCTAATCCTCCCAGTATCCATCATCCCCTCCCCAGCTGCTTTTAAGATGATCACTTTACATGCCCTTCCTTTTCTTTTCAGTAATCTAACAAACCAGAAAGATTGTCACTGTCACAGCTGGTCCAGCTGTACCGTCTTCTCATCCCAGGGCACAAACCAGGGAGATACAAATGTTATTTATTCCTGGATGAACACCGTCTACTGTCCCTGCCTGACAAACTGACAGCAGAGAAGACAGACACGTCAAGAGCTTGCTTTACAGATCACTTTACCACCTTTCCAGTGAATAGGGTTCTGGTGGCAAAATTATTGAACTTTCCAGTTCCATCTTTTAGGCAGTACTGCTGCTTCCTTCATCCAACATTGATAAAAATTAGCAAGTTTGACTTACACCCTAGCAGAAGCTCAAATTGCACCTCTTACCAGTGTGCAGAGCACAAAAAAAGTGAGTGCAGGGAACCAGATTCACAGCTGCTGTAAATCATACCAGCCCCCCTCTTGTCTGTGGGGTGACTCACTGTGGAGCTATCCTGGCGCCACATAAAGGCCTTGGCAGAGCTCATGTATTTCTATTTCACTTCTGAAACAAATGAGCTGAATGCAGCATCTTGATCTTTAGTTGGTGACAAGACACCTAACATGCTTCAGCAAGATGACACAGAGCTCCCAGATGTCATTATCACCCGTCAGGGCACTTCATTTGATTTCCTCAACACGATCCTTTGTAAAGCTGCATTGTGAAGGAGAGACCAAGTTAATCTAGAACTGAATCAGACACTTCATTCTGCAATACAGCAGTACAGACCAGAAAGCACTAGGAAGGAGGTTAAGCAAATGCAGAATCTCTCTGAAAAGGCAGTATCGAGCACCTGTCAAGCCCAAGCAGTGCCTGTCCAGAACACCTTGAGGTCACAGTCCTTCTGCTGGGAACAACCACCTCACAGAACCCCTCCTTGACTGCCAGGCCACTTCCCAGACTGACATTTGCCTATTGGTGAGACAACTGCAAAGTCTAATCACAGTTTTAAAATCATATGACTTAAGCATTAAATAGAGCAAGTTCAGAATGCAGGTGATCAGTAAGCAAGCCTGGCCTGCATTCCCTTCATTCTGGACCTGGCCGAGAGACCCTCAGGGCTGTATGTAAGGATGACACAGTCACCTGAGCAAATCTGCAAAAGAACCTCTGCGATATTTAAGAATTCTGGTGACAACATAGCACAGAACAGTCTTACTTTAATGCAGATTGCCAGCTATCCTTCATGATCCAGGCTGTTTAAAATAAAACTGAAGCACCAATAGGGTGCATTTTCCATAAAAATATGTTCATGTATCTAAATTTGGTTGTGGTGGTTTGACCCCAGCTGGAGGCTGGGTGCCCACCAAAGCCACTTGATCACTCCCCTCCACAGGTAGACATGGGACAGAAATTATAATGAAAGGCTCACAGATTTATATATGGACAAGGAGAGGTCACTCACCCATTAATGTCACAGGCAAAAAAGACTCGTCTTGAAGAAATTAACTGAATTTATTACCAATCAAAATTAGAGATGAATAATGGGAAGCAAAAAAGAATCCTAAAAATACCTTTGCACCACCATTCCCTCCTTCATGGGCTTAACTTTATTCCCAATTCTCCACCTACTCCTCTCAGCAGTGCAGGAATGGGGATTAGGATCAGCTCATCCCACATGGTTTCTGCCACTGCTTACTTCCTCTGATCCAGTGGGGAGCCCCTCAAGGGAGACAGTCCTCCACAGACTTCTCCAGTGTGAGTCCTTGGGCTGCAGCTGCTCACAAGCTGCTGCAGCGTGGGTCCCTTTCCAAAGGATCAGCCCCCCTTCAGGCACAGCCTGCTCCAGCCTGGCTCCCCCGCAGGGTCACAAGCCCTGCCAGCAAACCTGTTTCAGCATTGGCTCCTCTCTCCCCCGGGCCCTGCTCCAGCACAGGCTTCCCATGGTGTCACAGTCTCCTTTGGGCATCCACCTGCTCTGGTGTGGGCTCCTCCAGGGGCTGCAGGTGCATTTCTGCTCCCCCCCTGACCTCCACAGGCTGCAGGACACAGCTGCCTCACCATGGTTTTCACCACAGGCTGCAAGGAAATGTTTGCTTTGCCACCTGGAGCACGTCCCCCCTGCACTCCTGCAATGACACTGCCATTTGCAGAGACATTCCTCTCATGTATTCTCCTCTCTTCTTGCCTGCAATTACCTCTCAGCAATAACTTTTTTCTTTCTTAAATATGTTATCCCAGGAGCCTTAGTGCAATCACCACTGGGCTCAGACTTGGCCAGTGGCCTGCAGTCAGCTGGCATTGACTCTGTTGGACTTGTGAGAAACTTCTGGCAGCTTCTCACAGAAGTCCCTGTTTCCATCCCCTGCTCCCAAAACCCAGCCACGCAAACCCACTACAGTGGTGTGCAATCCCATTCTCTGGGGTGACACTGGTTACACATTAACCCTAGCTGTATGTGCTTGACCTTTCCAGTATCAGCCCTGACTTTTTAACTCCCTATTCAAACTTGGCCTCTGCAGGAAGTAGGATAATCAAGGTTTGCTCAGTACCTGTGGCACTCTGCCACTTAGCCACCCAAGTCTCACTGTGCAAAGAACACAGCAAGACAAAGAAGCCTCACTAAGAGGGAAGTATTTCAGGAACCCATAGTGAAAATTCAGTGTTGAAAATGCTCTGAATTTATTTTCACTTTTTCATGCTTATATTGGAAATAATTATTGTTATTACTAAACATTTGACTTAATTTTAAAAGTGAATATAAAACTGAGAATAATGGTGATATTGTGCTACCTTCCCCAAGGTGGGCATCAAAGGTAGGAAGTTGTGTCTTTAATTCACAAGTCTACAGATGGGATGTAGGTACCCAAATAATTTCTGAAGTCTGAAATGGGTGTCTGGAACGGATCCAGGTATCTCTCCAAAAGAAAGAGGAGAAAAAAATTTTGAGCTGTTGTTGCCCTTGTCACTCTGCCAACAAATCAATGAATGAGCTCAATATCTACCATGAGAGCTTCAAATGATGCATCATTTCGTCATCCTCAACAAGTTATTAGGTAGCTTCCCTGCCTTTGACTTCTGTTCCATAGAAATAGAAACTTCTTCTGAACAGTTTGACAAGACAGTGGCAGAATAGGCTCTGCATAAGTTCACCATAACCCCTTATCTCCTGCCAGCCTACAGAGGTGGCAGAAAATCTATGGAGAAGTTACTGTGCATCCTAGACAGCAACAACTACAGCCAGTGCACAGCAAAGTCACAGACAAAATGAAGAAGGATGAAATTCCATGCATGGAAAATTGCAACTACCTTTTCTTAGGATCTGAGGTTTCTCATTTTCCTGTGCAATCACTGCTACAGATGCAGTGACTACTAGCTCTGTTAGCCCACAGCTTGCTGTAGCCAAAGACTGTGCACATATACACTGTGTGAAACTGTCTATAGCAACAGAAGTTTATATCCCACTGGATATATTTCTTCTGAATACCAGAGCAGAAAACAGCAGCTGATTCCTACAGAGAAGAAAGGCAGAGTGCATGATAGAACAGCAGTCAGACTTTCATCACACTGCTGCATCTGAGTGGTGCTTGTAAAACTGTCCCTGTATCCTGCCTCCAGACAGAGTTCTCCTCCTTTTTCCCAGAGAGGCCTGAAAACATCTCAGGGCTGGGTTCACAACAGCTCTCCCCAAGCAGGTAAAGAATGAGACACCAGCACCCTTTTTGTCTACTCAGCCTCCCTCCCTTCCTGTCCAGGCTCTTTTTTGGCAAACTAAATATTTAGAAGAGTGGACAACTTCAGCAATGAGCAGTCCCAAATTCTTGCAGCAAAGTGCCAGAGCTGCTTATCATCTGAGTACACAGAAGAAATACCTGTACAGTATATAAATCACCTGTCATCATCCTCTCTGGAAAACTCATTGTTATAATAGTCTTATCATTGTGATATCCAGTGGCATTATTCCTGCTAACATTAATCCTTATTAGTTCATCTGGTATTAATGTGCATGTCACAAGTATTTCCACATGATTTTCCAGGCTTCTTGTGAGCTTAAGACCATCCTGGTTTCTGCTTCAAGGAAAAAGCTGTTCATTCATCACCTATAAGACAGTCCAGCACTGAAGTACCTGGATTTGGACCTAAAAAATCCCTTCCTTAGGTCTCCCAGTGTCTTCCTCTTGGTGAAAAACATACATCATACCCCACCTCTGTGCCAGTTCCATAGTGTAGGGGATCTGTGTTTTCATTTTGTTATCTTGTACACATTCTACAGAGCTGAGGCTGAGTTCAGCATCAGTGCTCAACAGGTAGTAACAACCTGTCCACAACGCTGCAGTCACAAAGTGCATCCAATATGCAGGGTCAGTCTTTCAAAGGGAGGGAGGTGCTGGGCTTTCATGCACCTGCTGTTCTGTGTCTGTGCTCTCCCCTGGGCAGTGGTGTGGGACCAGCCTGTGGGCAGGTCCCCAGTACCAGGCACTGGTGTCAGTGTGGGCAGCAGGCAGCACAAACACTACCGAGAGGCAAATTCTCCTCTAAGAACAGGAATGGGGATCACTCTGCTCAGCCCAGGCATCTCATCACAGACCCAGGAGTTTTACTACCAATTCCTTCAATGCTGTTTTACGTTTCACTTGCTCTGCCTTAAACATGGCTGGAATGTAAAGCAGAACTCCAGGCAAGGAGCATCAGCTAACCCATGCTGCCCTCCTCAGGAGCCAAGCACAGCCTGCACAGAGAATGATAGGCTGCTTTGCATAAACAGCCACATCAAGAATTTCATTTTAGTAAAGCTAAAGAGCTTCTCAAAAGAAAGGGCCTTTTCTACAGCACTAAACATGCTCGTCTTTAGCTGAAGCTCAAGGAGGAAGAATGAGCCTTTCTTCAGGACAAACACAGGAAATGCAAAGGGAGACAATGGAGCAGGTGCTGCATTAGTGGCAGCAGCAACATCCACTGCATGCACCTGGTGGAGCAAAGAGCTGGATAGAGATTAAAGGTAGCAAAACCCATACTCCTTGCTTCACATCCTGATGCAGTGGACAGCACAAAAATAGGGATTCCTTGAGAGCACATGACATCACACCCACACCACAGTGACCTCCGCTGCTCAAAACACTGGCACCGTCCTATTGTGACAGAGAACTTTATAGCTCAGAAAGCAAAACACCCAGAGACAAAGAAATTGGTCCACCCACTGACAGGAATATGTTTCCCAGAACCAAAAGGGGCTTGTCCAGTCATAAACTCCTGAAGGGAAAAAAGAGCCAGTTTCAAACAACAGGGAGATAGCAATCAAAATAAAAACATCAGTGAATCACCTGAAGTGGGAACAAGGAGTATTTTAGCATTACACCAGTATGGGGGAAAACAGAAAGTCATTGAGAGAATTCCAGCTAGTTAGGTTTCATTAAAGAGCTAGAATTCAGCACAAGGCTGTGTTTGAAAGATGCAACTCCATCTGGGAAGGTCATGGACTGGCACGTGCCACACAGGCCTGCCAGGAATGGTGTCACAGTAAAGGGCCTTCAACTTCTTCCCATGGCACGAGAGGAAAAAGCTAGAGCAATCATACCCAAAGCAGCTATCTAGAGGCAAGCTGTGGCACATGTCAGAGATTAAGTTTATAGTCCAATGATGTTTAATTCTTTTGCTCTCATCTGCAACCCAGGAACACCTTTGCATTTTGCTTTTATCACCAAAGCCTATTCTCATTCCAGTTCACAGAAGCTGATGAACAATGTTTCTTTATTTTTCATTTCAGGGGATCATTACTTATGTTAAACCCATTTTCCCTAACAGAGATGTAAGATGTAGTTCCCTAGGAATTCAGAGGTTATTTAAAGTTCTTTTCTAATATCCAATTTGCCTGTTATTTATTTAGGGAGTTATTTCTGCAGGAACCTTGCAGCTGAGAGGCACTTTACTTGTTACCAGCACTGGCCCTAAAGGTGAGCAGAAGTTGGGGCAGGCAGGCAGGCAGGTGGCAACATTACAGATTTAAGCAGTGATTGCAACGGAGAATCCAACGTTAAAGCAAGCAAAAGTAACAAAGTCAAGGGAGGAAAAGGAAACATAAACCAAGAAAAATACAGTGGTGCTTAGGATAATCAGAGTGGAGGAACTAAATTGTGCTCCTGAGCAAGCACTTCCCAGACAGACACCACTCGCTTCAGAGTAGCTCTCCTGCTGCATGCCATGGTCACACATGTGGCTGCTAGCCACACATGTGGCTGCTGTCACCTCCCCAGAGGCCACCAGCCAGGAGCAGGGTGGCTCCTGAAGCGCTGCTGAGCAGAAGGGCCTGCCTGCAGCAGCACAGCGTGGGGCTGCTCCCTCCCAGCAGCCCTGACTCTCCTCTGCTGCAGCCACACGACGCAGCCCTGACCCTGCTCTGTCACAAGCCCTGGGTGACAATGACACTCATCACACACTCACAAGAAGTGATACATCTGTGACTGCCTGGCAGGAGAAGAGACTGAACAAAGTCTTGTCACCCAGCATTTCCCAGGCACCCTCCCATGCAGCTCTCAGCAGACACAGCAAGGAAAGGGGCTGGACTCAGGGGCTGAGCAGCCTTGTTTGCACAGAACTTCTCTGGAATAAAGCTCCTTGTGAGTCAGAGCCAGCCAGGCCCCTCTGCACAGCACCACGGTGCCAACCAGAAATTCTGTGGCACTTGCTTGGCAGCACCAAGAAAACCTGCATTCTCCTTAACTGCATGAGCTTCTCAATGAGCATTAAGTAGGTAAGCCCATGCCCCAAACACAAGGCAGCTGCTAATTATTCCCACTACTGTTAGTTTCCTCTGGTCTCACTCTGATCATTTAATGGAAAGAAGATTATGTAATAATCAAATGTTGGAACCAGCAGAACTCCCACTCCAGCAGGGGATACACATTATTTACCCATAAAAAAGGGTTATTACCATGTAAACTGTGATTAATTAAATTCACAGGAGTTATTTCTCTGACATGTAAATGGAAAGATTCCTGCAGAAGAAAAGCTGGGGAGCTGGCTCCATCCTGACAGTAACACAGCCACGCAGTGAGAGGCAGCCCTGAACTTACCCACAGGACTTTTGTGCTACACAGTGAACAACCAAGTGGGCAAAGCAGTGGGAATGGTGGAGACTGGAGGGAGTGTCTGCTTAACCCAATGCAAATTTCCATCTATCCAAAACTTCCTGACCTTCTGGGTTTCTCCATGCTAGCAGGCTGCCAGCCCCTTCCACAGGCATTTAAGTGCATGGTCTTCAATCACCATCCACTGCACAGGAGTCTCCATAAATATTCCCAGGGCCTCAACTGACCATCTCACAGAGAACTCTGAATGGATCCTAGATGCTGACTGAACCTCTTCTTCCCCTTTCTTCCTTCACCCCAATCAATCATCAAAGCATCACAAGGGCCTTGCCTGCCCATCTGTGACATCCATGCAACACAGCACTTGTCTCCCAACTTTAGACCTGACTTCCACTGCTGGCAATACAACTTTCACTGCCAGAATTAAGCACACCACAGCCTAGGGCTGCAGTTATCTCTGATGAGCCAGAGGAAAATTTTAGAGGTAAATAAAGCAACAGTGAAAAATACTGGCTCTAAGTGTAAATCTGCATCATACATAGCTTCTTCCCTGGAATGTCTCAAGTTCAGGATAACATAGACATGTAAGAGTAGCCACATGGCTTCAAATCTCAAGTCCATTCAGCTCAATATTCTGCTTCTGGCAACAGACAGAAAAAGAATGTCTAGAGAAGAAAGTAAGAAATAGAAAAGCACATAGCAGCATGTTCCCAGTCTCCAGTGGGGCACAGACTGAAAAATTCCTAAGACAGAATGTGGTGGAGCTTTGGTGTTTAATATTCACAGATGGATTTCAATTCCACAATTTTCGCTGTAATTTTTTGAAACTTTTAGCACCTACAACATCCTGACACAAGGAGTTTTACAGTTCCAGTATGTATCGTATGAAGAAGCTCCTCCTTTTTGATTTTTTTTCTTTGAGTTTGACTCATGTATTTTCATGTCCTCCCCTCCACCTCCAGGCTCTTCATCAAAAGAGACAGTGAACAATCATTCCTTCCTCATCCTTCATATTCCACATTATTTTATACACGTATATTCCATTTAATTGTCTCTTTTCCAAAACAGAGCTCTCCTCATAAAGAAGCCACTCCAGATCTTTTATTATCTTTGTCAGTCTTGGCTAACATTTTCTAGTTCAATTCTTTGCTTTCTGAAATAGGGGAACAGCACTGCATAGAGTATTCAAGATGCACAACACTGGGAATTCAGGTAAGGACATAATCCTGTTACGTGTTTTGTTACTTCTCTAAGAACTCCTAACATGTTTTTCACTCTTATGACTCAGTGCTATGCCAGCTTTTCCATATAAGTACTTATTATTATCCCAAGTCTCATTCATTACTTAACAATCACCTCCCTATTTTGTCTACACAAAATTAGGATTATTCTTCCATCTGCTCATCACTTTCTAGTTCTCTACACCGGATTACATCAGGTCAGTCACTCATAGCACAGGACAGCCAGGAGAGGTGCCCCACTCCTCTGTGGACATAGCAAGATGGTCAGAGGTGGTGAGGAAAGGTGAGCATTCATATCCCATTTACATGATGCTGTTGCTCCTCTGAGGGCACAGGAAAGCTTCCTGGTTCCAGGGTGCTCTGCTACAGCTCTGCCATGGGCAATGGGCTCTTCATACATGTCCCCTTATGCTTCCTGACATCCCTACCACAGGGACTCCTAAAACCAGCTTCAAGCCCAGGGGTTCAGTTCCACACTGAGTACAGCCACACCAGTGCAGCAGACAGGAGAATGAAACAGCATGTGTGACTTGGGAGCCATTTGTCACAGAGTTTGTTTAGTTTCTCATAGTGAAGAAAACAGTAGAACATAGGATTCATAATTTTAAATTCTATAAAGTGACAAACTAGCAAGTGCATTTCACGACCAAAATACACTTCACAGCCAGTAATGGATACTGTAAAGTGTAAGCTGGTACTTGGATTATCAAAGGCAGAGTCTATCAATTTTTGGTTTTGTATTAAAGTTGCTTTTTCCATCTGTTGAAAGTGGCTCTTTGTGATTTCACAGGGCATTACACTTTATGTGTCTCATTTGCTGCACCCAAAGGAATTTCATTCTGCTACATTAAGAAATACCATGGTACGCTGGCTAAGCTTTTCACTTTCCTGAACACACTGTTCCATGTCTGTCTCCATCCCAGCAGCTACTTCCTTTAAGTGTCTAATTTATACATACATACACACATACAAGATATAGTGTAATTCACGTCATATTGACTTTGTCACAATGAGGATTCTCTCTCTGTCCCTTTGTGACCTCTGTGGTCACCAGCCCAGCTGCTGCCTCATGTGTCCAGAAAGGATATGCCTGATCTCTGAAGCACACTTAGATCTGTGACTTCTGCTTTGCTCTGCACTACACACAGGTGGAGAAACAGGAAGCTACACTGAAAATCCTTTTGCTGGGGATGTCTCACAAATGCACACTGTACACACAGACAGTTCTGCCTTCGTTCTTGTGAGAATCTCATTTTTTCATTTTCAGGTAATGTATGTTCCAGCTGGGCATTCCCATGCCAAGGCACTCCAATCATATCACCACAAATACCATCTACGAGAAGAGCCATCGCAAAACCCACTTCCAAATGCATATTCTATTCTTTCTTTAAAGTCATGGCAACCAACCATCTGTAGTTATGCCTCAGCAGTAAGCCTGGTCTCCCATTCACCCAAGCTCACAATATCCCCTTCTCCCTGCACGCTTCCCCTTCCTGTTGTTGTCACTATACTGCATCCGCTCAGATCTTGCTGCCATTAGATACGTATTCTGAATGATCTTGCTACAAATTAAATTTGGGGACAGTTTAGTATATTGCTGAATCCAAGCTTCCTAGTGGGTCTTTCCCAGCTGCACTGTTACTTCACAGAGCTGTTAATGGGAACTGATGGTAGCTTGGCAGGTGACTTGAACCTGCTCTGCAACACACACTGGCAAAAATACCTGCTCTAGGTGGACCTGCTTAATCAGTGGGTTGGACTAGATTATCTGCAGAGACTCCTTCCAAGGCCAGCCATTCTGGGATTCTGTGAAAAGCAGAGACAGCATTAAGTCCTGCACTGCCTTTTTGGAGCAGTAGTGTTGTCCACAGTTCTCAAACACAAGCTGTGTGTAAAGCATGGCTGACTGACTCGTTGGGAAATATAGTCCATTTTCACAGTGATGTGCATTGCATTCCTTTTAAAATCATTATGGACAGAATCTCCAGGGCAGAGAAAGCTGCGCAGCATTTTCATGGACTATTACAACATGAAGAGATGCAGAGTGCGTGCTTCTTCCCTTATCCTCACTGCAATGATCCAGAAAGTTCTCTTTCCCAAGAGCTCCAGCCTGCCTGAACTGAAGAGATGCTCACAAATAAATGAAGGATGTTCCTTCTCAGAACATGCATGAAAATATACCCATTTCTATTAATTCTCCTTACCTTGGCAAGTCACTCTTTCCAGAGCACAATGGGAGAACTGATTTTCTGCCACAATTCAAGCAGGGACACCAAGCTACACAGAACAGAGAGATGCTGGGCATTGCAGACAAAACAGACATGTGAACCTGATGGGTTTCTTTCCTGCACTTTCTTACAGCCTCCAATATTGCCATAGTGATGCACAATACCAGAGAATATAATTGCTGTAGTGATTACTTACAGCCATTACATTAAGCTTTAAAATGTTCCTTTCAAATTGAACAATGGTTTTTCAAAGTCAACAGCTGGCTCACAGCTTGAAAGTAACAGTTAAGATAAATTAAATAAAAAGGGTAATAAAATCATAGACAAAATTTAATTTTTGAAGCACATGCAAACTCCAACAAAGACTTTAAAATATCTTTCAAAAACATCCACAGAAACAAAAGGCAATACAACCAACAATTATGGTGTGCTCATTAATAAGAATATGATGTAGAAATACAGACAAATGTGTACACTTCTAAATATACTTAGAATAGAAAACAAATCCATGCAGCATTTATAGTCCTAGTCCAGGGGATGAATCAAACACAAGTTTCAAAGGAGATTTTTAAATCTTGAGAGGAAGGAAAAAATACATATATATATTCTTCCTTTTATGGTACATAAACGTACATAAAGTGTGGCTAATGAAAATGACACGTCCCAGCCCTTAGGATAAAAAGGGAATCTTGTCTGTGCTCAAGATCAGTACAACGCCAGGAGCCTGCACCAGCTCTTGAAATGCACTGCTGGGATGATGGGTAAGCCTTACATTTCGAGAGTGTACAGCATCAGCTAAATGCCAAGAGACTTTTCTCTGGCCTGGCCCTCTGTTTGCCATTGGGAGAACAGTGGCCTCTGCCTCACTAGCAAAGAAGTGCCAAAACTACGCATCAATTCTGATAAAACAGAAAATCATAAAGGACCCATGCTGTCACTTCCTTCCACACTCCTGTCAGGAAGGTTTTCTACCTGCAGCAGTGCTCCAAACAGGCTGACTACAAGCCAGCTGTCTCTGTGCCTCAAACCTTAGGCTGCCTATCAGCTGTTCAGCAGTTGACATCCTATGGCACTTGAACAAGAAAATGATACAAGAATCAGGAATACACATTCTACCCTCTTCCTCACAGTGGGGTTTTTTGCCTTATAAGAGGCTGTTTCTCATTAGCAATAAGAAATATCCCAATCCGTTTTCTTTGCACCTGCAGCTATAAAGATTGTTTTAAAGGTTTGTTCTTGTGGTAGTACATCTGCTCCATTCCTTCTTGGGCCACACTGATCCAAGAAACTCTGTTAGGTTTTGGCCTTGACAAACAGCACCTGCACCAAGCTCCTTTTGAGCTTATCAGAAACAGTGTCTGTCTGTTCCCAGGAAGTGGTGGTCTCTAATGAGCTCCTGTTTATAACAAACAGCCTTGGAAATTTTTTTTTTTTTTTGCCTGAAAAACAGCCCGAGTGGAACAACATTTTTGTTATCAAAATTTCAAAGAAAGTTACCGACACAAATTGCAGCCAGGATGAAAAATTACTGAATGAAAAATGACTGAAGCCCACTCTCTTGCAACCCTCTAAACAGTGGTCCTGAGAGAGACCCTTTGAACTCCCCTGGACTGCAGCAGGCTGCGACCAGCAACCTCCTTTTGAGTGGGGCCACTCAGAGCCAGTGAATTCTCATTTGCTATACTCAGACAACCACTGCTGAATGACAAAACAGATCCTAGGTTAAGCCCCCACTCCTCGAGGCTCCACCCTTTGCCTGTTGAGAAGATGCAGAGGCATCCAATGTGAATCCCTCACTGAATTCAAGGGGAATTTTTCACAGGCATATACCTTGTACATAGTGTTTAGGTCTCTGTGCATGCAAATGTGAATATGCTATGTGAAACGTACTATAAATGTTGCTCTCTTAAATTCTTAGGAAGTTTAGATCAGTGAGTAAATTAGGCCTGGTAGTTACTGTTGTGCTATGGTAAATTCTATATGAATCTTTTGTTAAATTGTTTAACTTGAGCTATCAATTAAATGTTGTAAAATTTAAGAGCTGTTAAACCTTTGGGCCTAAACTGCTGGTCAAGCCCTGGCTCAGTTTAGCAGGGAGGTCCGTTCTGAACCTTGTGACTCAGCAGGAGGGTCTTACTTATTCCTTTTTATCCTTGTCATTTTCTACCCTTACCCTTTTTCGCCTACCACACCCCATCCTTCACACAGATAATTTTGGAGTTGATTCTGGTTTTAGATTGATTGATTGTAGATTTTAGTTTGCTTTACCTAGTTCTTAAACCAAGTAGTAGAGTTAACTTTGCCAAAAACTTTTTCATGCTTCCACTTTTATATTAAATATGCTTTTGCTGATACCTTCGCCGGTGATTCTTTAAGCAACCTTAAAACACTCATTCATTACAGTTGTAAAGATTTTTATGTCTTCTTTAATGTTGAAGGAGCTGTCTGAACATATTTGCAAATATGAAGGGGACTCAAGTTGATATAAGGAAAAAGAATTTTAAAATAGTCTAACTTACATCATTTCCATCCAGGAAAGGTAACTAAGGCTGCATGTGTAAGCAATACTGACGGTCTCAGTTGCATCTCAGCACTGATACATATGTCCCAGATGGATGTTATATAATGTTTTTGAAAACTAAGTATTTTCCAGTGATTTCTGAAAGTAGGACTGGGTGTGCTGATATAGCTTGCTCCAGAAAGAACACTGTGTGTCCTCTACCCAAAGCAACGAGAGGCATTCCAAAGTGCCATGCAAAATGTCACCTTATCTCACTTAAAGTTATTTCATCTAGTAATATCAGGGAAACTACAACAATATGTTGTTCTACATGAAAGTACATGACAGCACTATTTGTAAGACCTGGCAGCTGCCATTCTCGGCCGAGCAGATGGCAGTGATAAAAACACAGTTCAGGGAACAGGTTGATAAAGATATATCCGTCATTACGCTGTTGCTGCACAATTACACTCAACTCCAAGATACCATCAAAATACATGGCTGTGTTACTCTCAGTCAGGAAGATCTTGCTCATCTGAGGGAAATTATGTTTAACAATTAATTCTGTACATATTTTAATCAGAATCATTCATTTCCTGTTCAGAGGAACAGAAAAGGCAACCTGGAAAGACATTCAAAAGTCTTACGTGTTCACACTTTTGTTCTTGCGGAAGAGGAGACAACCATTTCCTGTACAGGAAAACAAGAGCCAACTATGGCTTTCATGGCAGTCATCAATTTATATTCCCATTTAAGTGTCAGAGGGCATCTTAGGTTCCATTTTCACTTATTTTTACCTTTTTTTTTGCGTGGGTGGGAAGGCACAGGGGCAATCCTAAATGAGTGTATTTCTCATGGAAGGTACCAGCCAACCATTCCTGGGAGCAAAAGCAGCCTAAGCACTGGTGGCAGGGCAGCAGCAGTAGCAGCCTGTCCCCACTTCATCCCTGCTCCTGGATGCTGCCAATACTGACAGGCACTTACCTGCTGTGATGGTGAAGGCACATGCCCAGGCATTCCAAAAGCCCTGGAAACGAGGGAACAGATCACCTTCCCTGGTACAGAATTACAGAATGGTTCAGGTTGGAAGGGACCTCAGGTGGGTCATCAGGTCCAACCTTCCTGCTCAAGCAGGGTAATCCCAGAGCATATGGCACAGAATTGTGTCCAGATCATTCTGGAATATCTCCAGTGAGGGACTTTCCATGCCCTCTCCAGGCAATCTCTTTAGTGCATGCCATCCAGACAGTGAAGTTCTTCCTCATCATCAGGTGACACTTCCTATGCATCAGTTTCTGCCCGTTGCCTCTTTTTGTATTGCTGGGCATTATTGAGAAAAGCCTGGCTGCATTTTCTTGTCATCCTCCCTTTAAGGAGAGTCTAAAATCCAAAGTGCCAGGCTGCCAGAAGGGACATGGCATTCCTGAGGAGCTGAGCACCAGCCTGGAGTCCCAAGAAAGAAAATCTTCAGTGTTACTTGTTGTGCTCTGGATTACTAGACATGATGTTGCACTGGAGAAGGTTTCATCTTTAACAAGAACTCCAGACAAGACAACCCATCTGAGATGACTTCACCAGTCAGCACTGCAAGCAATTTACATGTCCTGATTTGTGTTTAGATATTTGGGGCATCTGTTCAGTTTTATGCATCCCTGGCCTCAGCTCTCCTTCACAATGTGCACTCCTTCACAAAACAAGTAACTGCTTTCTCTATCTGCTAATTCCAACAGCTGGCTATTACTCACCAGACTCCTGCTACACTCACTTAGGGAAGAATCATAAATAAATGTGTACAAGCAAGTAGATGCTGTAATTTTAAAAGTTGGTCAACCTAATACAAATGTCCTACTTTGGACTTTAGTAGTGAACCACTGAGCATGTGCCTTGATGTAATTTTAATAAAATCCAAAAACATTTGTTCATTAACTCAAATTAGTAAATGAGGAAAGAGTGCTATAAAGGAGAATATCCCTATAAACAATTTTTTTAAAAAATTAAATTCTGGACAGGCCAAATACCTACTCTTTTCAGTGAAGACAAATGCAAGGTAAGATACAGTGTTGTTTTTTTTTTATATTCAGTGTAACTAATCACTTTTTCACCAGTGGCAGACAAGGTAATATCAACTGCGGGTTCTGGAATCTATGACTGTAAACAGAAGAGAGAAATACAGATGGTTTATCAGACTTTATTATCTCCCTTAATTGTGTGCCTGATTGGGTTTTTTTTAAACAGGTAATTTCTTTCTGAAAGTCAGTGCTAGGAGAAAGAGAGGTGGCTGGAGCATAATTAAAAAATGCACAGAATATAAAAGAGAACAAAAAGCACAGACTATAACCCAGGAAGCAGCAGGGGAAGGCTTCGTACCAACTTTTCTTCTGTGCTTTAAAGGGACATCTTTCTACAAGGTTAGGCAGTCTGGTTTCCACAATCTTTAAAAAATTTACTTGTGATGAAAACAGCACCAGCTTCAGTGATGGTGGCATAATCCGTGGAACTCTTTTTCCCATCAGTTTCTGCAGGTTAGACACATAACACCAATCTTTGTTCTTTGGCAGCAGGAATTAAATTCTCTCTTCTTGACCTGAAATGGAAATGTCTTGCACTGAAGTTGTCCACTTCCTTGGTCAGCCAGCTCACACAAAACATCTGCAGTAGTTTACAGGTATTTCAAAGCTAGCATGCATTATTGCAAGGTTAACTGCTCTGAGAGCTAAGCTTCCCACTTCAGCATTTGCAAATCTGTTGGGTTTTTTCCCCAATGAAGACAATTTCAACCAAGTTGCTAAGATGCGGCATGATATCATGAGCTTTTAGTGGATTTTCCTCCTAGACTAGAGGCCAAACACACAAGACTCATTACAGACCTGAAGATCTGAGCTTTCTTAGCTCAGCAGATACACAGCCCCTTTAACTGCAATGACAACTCCCTGAAAGGAGGGTGTAGCCGGGTGGGGGTTGGTCTCTTCTTCCAGGCAACCAGTGACAGGACAAGGGGACACAGTCTTAAGTTGCATTAGGGGAGTTTTAGGCTGGACATTAGGGAGTTATTCTTCACAGAAGGAGTGACTGGGCATTGGAAGGGTCTGCCCAGGGAGGTGGTGGAGTCACCATCCCTGGAGGTGTTTTAGAAAAACCTGGAAGTGGCACTCAGTGACATGGTCTGGGGGACAAGGCAGTGTTAGGTCAGAGGTTGGACTTGATGATTTCAAAGGTCTTTTCCAACCTGTTGATTCTGTGATTCAAGACTATTGATGCTGTATCAGAATTCAAACTATTGCACAAAAACTGACTAGAAATAACTATCTCCCAGTGTATGCTCACAGAGGAACATTGAGCCTCCCTGAATACCCAAACACTAAAATCACCTGCAGTGAAACTGATAAAGCTCATCATGGCCTCAATGCCTCATTGCCATGCTGGAGATTACATATTCAGAGCAGGGTGTTATTTGAAATTCCAGAAAGAAAATTCTAATCTTCAAAGTGAAACTCATGAAAATATTACTCATATTTAAACTAAGAAAACTATTATTTAAAGAGAATTGTATTAACCAACTTAAATGCAAATAAAAGTTCATGTAAATAGTTATAAAAAGTGGATAGCCCACAGACACAAGGCTAACAACACTTGCTAGCATACTAAATTACAAATAATGAACACAGGGTTTAACACGAGAATCTCCTTGCTGCTTAAATACTTTCTCCTACAGCAGCATATATTAACATTTAGCAGTTAAGGAGAAAATCCTGAATGAAGGTGCTAAAATCACACTGTTACAGGAGGAATTTCAGGTGCCAAGAGAAAGGCAGTCAGAAGACAGGCAATAGACAGGCCAGCATGATAAGCAATATACAAGCCAGAAGAGTGAGAACAGAAGTGATCATTTCGAGGAGACAGCTGGGGTGCAGGGGGAGCGGCACCACCACCAGCAACAGAAGGATTCACATCAAGTTTTTTTTCCTTTCTGGAAAGCACTAGTGACTGAGCATGGAACAAAGAAGACTGAGTGTCTCAGTACGGAAAACGATGATTTAAACTTTTTCTGTAAATTAGGATTTGTCTCAAATCTGAAGATCTCAACCCTAACTAGGAGCTACAAAATTTTCATTTCTTGTTATGGTGGTTTAGAGTTTGGTTCACCACGTTAAAACATTCCTCAGTTGCTGAATTTTAAGTAAAATATTGTTTAGTCTTTGTAGTCAAGTATTAAGTCCTGAGAACGTTCAGGGCACATTATCAAAGCAAGTTCGGGGTAAATGATGCCGTGCCCAGCGCGGTAGAAAGAAGACTGACGTGCATATTCCATGCAGAAAGCACGTCCTATGTGCAGATTAATACCAAGCAGCTGAGCCAGCGGGAGGGCCCGGGCTCGGAGCCGCGCTGGGCTCCGCTCCAGCTCCTCGGGCGCACGCGGGGGCCGATCAGAGACGTCTCTTTGCAGCACAAAAGGTCAGCTGGGAAGAGCGCATCTCCCCTTTCCCCAGCACTCACCGCCTGCGCTCCGCTGTCCCGCCACCGGGACTGAGAAGCTTCCGAAGCGCAGGCAGCCACAGCCTCACGCCGGCCCTGGGTGAACGCCCGGAGAAGAGACCGTGACCTTCACCGCGTCTGTACGCTCCCCTTTACTGCGAACGGAGGCGTCGATCACAGTCAGGCAATTCCAGCGCACACGCTGCTCAAGCGCACGGGCGAGAACGCCGAGACCGAGCTCCGGCGGTACGAGAGAGGCTCCGCCCTCGGCACTGGCAGCCCGGCCTGGCCCCGGGCCCCGCTTCAGCCC